>JBAMMX010000004.1:20799314-21115136 GCA_037126225.1 Dillenia turbinata
ATGTTTAGGGTTAAGTTTAAAAACATTGATTTTTCAAATGCCATATACTATCTTGATTTTCTTATATAGAACCTCTTGTTTAATATTCAACATATTAATATTAGTATACGAGATTGATAATTTGTCAATTGAATTAGACCTAAATGAAATTTTAATTCGTGCATGCGACAAGATTTCAAAAATTTTTATATAACATTTAGTTAAACTTAAATAAAATTAAATAGTTTATATGACGTTAAAAATAAATAATGTGCATTATAATAATCTCAGTTTAGTTAAGAGCTGTACATAAATAATGCGATATATGAAATTTTAATTTGCATAAATATAAAGTAATGTGTAAATTTTGAAATCTCTACAATATTTAATTAAGTCCAAGTGAAATCTTAATTTGTACACATGATACTGAAAATAGATAATGAATTATCTTAAAATTTTCATACGACATTTAGTTAGAAATATATGAATTTTTTATTTGTGAGCGTGTGGGAGTTAAAATAAATAACGAGTCATTTCAAAAATATGATAAACATCCAACTATATAATATTTTAATTTAAGGTTATGACATTAAAAATAGGTAATTTGTTATTTTCGAGATTTTATAGAATATTAAATTAAACAAATATGAATAATCAAGAGTTGAATTTGTGGGGCCAAAATGAAATTTATTAAGGAGACCCAATCTATTCATAGATATTTCAAATTGGGACTACGTTTGCTCAAAGCAAATATTCAGGAGTAAAAAATTATGGGGCCAAAATGAAATTTATTGAGATCCAACCTTTCTATTCATAAAAATTATGAAAGCAAACTAGACAAGGAGCTTGGTTTGCTCGACATGTTCAAGCAAATTGGGATGACCTCTGTTCAAATTGGGACGAAGTTTTTACAAACAAATGATCGAGATTTAAAATTTGTGAGGCCAAAATGAAATTTATTAAGGATACCCAATTTGTTCATACAAAATTATTAAAGCAAACTAGACAAGGTATTCGCGATCTCAAAATAATACTATAGCTTTTCAATTTTCTTTTAATATTTAATTAAGTTTAATCTTAGCAAAAATTTCTTGACAAACTCTCTCATCTCTTCGTCAAAATTGAGATCGACTCAATAATTTAAAAGATTGATTTGGGTTTTTTCATATATCAAGTCGGATTTTCACAAGAGACAATTGAGAAAAAAATTCTCATAAATGTTATGTGCATAAAAATATTAATGGGAGGTGATGGTGGTATATAATGCTTTGAACAACAATGATTTATTTTGGTGCATTCCCAACGCCTCTAATAAAAGCAAACCTACCAAACTTCTTTGGATTGAGTGATCGATCACTCTATTCCCTTAACTAGAAGTCTCGAATTCGAATCATGAGAATGGAGAAAAATGATATGGGAGAGTCAATCCCTCAATGGATCCCACGGTGCTTGCACTGAATTAATCGTGCAAAACCCGGATACCGATCAGTGAAAACTAAAAAAAATAAATAAAAATAAAAGCAAACCTCACTATTTTGATAATCCTATAGTAGAGGAAATGTTTATGATATTCTTTTCTACCAAGTTAGTATTATTTTTTATTTTGTCGTGGCAAGATCGGCCAATGGGAGTGGCTTGAGCGAGTTTACTAATGTGTCATGATACACAATTTTAAAGTTAGAAATGATCATTACATTTTGATTTTTGTATTACTCTATGATTTTTATAATTGAATCTATAATTATTGAAAAAATAATAAATATTCAAAAGCAATCTAACTGTTACAGATCTTATAACCATCAGAAATTATGGAAAATTCTTTCTCTTGTACTCTCTCGCACTCTCAAGTAAGCCAAAAAGAAAATTCCCATGCAAGAGTGGGCCAAGACTACGTCCACGAAGCCATATTTGACTGGCGTAGTTGAGTGTGGAATGGTATTTTATTGATGGAAGCAAAGAATGAAAACAATGCAACATCATCATGTACAAGAGACACTTAATGGAGTACGAGGAAAGATGTGAGGCATTGTAGCACACATTACGTGTTGAAGTTGGAAGGGGGATAGACATTTCCCGCTCATCTATTAACCTCCCTCACAGAGAGAGAGAGAGAGTACGAGTACTTTCGGCCTAGTGGTTATGGCCCCAAGTGGGTCTTAGAGCTTGGGCCGAAGTTCGAATTATGGTATAACACGCATACACAACCAAGGGAGAGAGAGAGAGAGAGAGAGAGAGATTGGCATTTCATTAGCCAAATCAAACTTGGCGTGAAAAGACTCGTCCGATTTTGAGTCTAAGGTTAAACAAATTAAATATGACTTCAAATTTTAAATTTATTTACTAAATAAGTTAAACTTATAAATTAAATTACATTATTTATAGTTGTTTTTATGTGTAAATTAATCAAATGATTTGAACTTAACTCAAGTTCAAATTTAAAACAAGAAAATCATTTAAAAGTCAACTAATAGCATTAAATAAATTAAATTTCAGTTCGATTTTTAATTTATTTTTCTAAATTATCCAAAATTTAATATCTTACTTTTTAATTATACTTTCACCTCTGACATCGATTGCGATGCACCACTCCAATGGTCTAGGAATTCGTGTCCATTAAATCCACAAAAATTTAGTTTTATTGTTGAGGAAAAAGAAATATATATTATTGAGAATTAAAAAAGACTTGAATTTCCCATGATAGGATTTTAAAAAAAGGAACGGGGGCGGGCAATCAAGCTGTCGTCCTGGACCGCTGGTGAAGGGGAGTACATGGGCAGTGTATTCTTTTTTGGTTTTAGGCCCTCCTCTAGTCTTGTTGGTTAGGAGAGTACAAGTGGTCCAATTCAAGCATTTAAAACTTCTAGCTATCCCCGTGGTTGCGCATGCCATGGACCTTCATGCCATTCTCTCTCTCTCTCTCTCTCTCTCTCTCTCTCTCTCTCTCTCTCTCTCTCTCTCTGTTTTGATGTTATACTTCTGCTGTGAAAACTAGGATGTCGATGGCCTTTCCTCTCCTTTTTGGCCATTTTCCATGAACTCACACGTACAATTTTGATGCATGATGGATGTTTCAACAGTTACTCGCATGTAAATGTCTGCCCCATGTTAGTCACTAAAATTTAAGATGTCTAAAGACAATATTTGATGAGAGTGGGCAGCAGCATCTTGACCACGTTTGGTTCGAAAATTAAATTGAAGTAGAACATTGCACAAACCAGGGAAGATTCCGACCTCCTTGTCCAAATCAAACACTCAGCTTTGAAAATTGATCCCAATGTTGTATTAATATCAGAATAATGGAGTATAAGAGAAATTGTGAATAATAACTAAATATCGAATACCCAAATCCTAATAGACAATATATATATATATATGTACACACAAAAAAAAGAAAAATGTGCTTATTGGACCGGATCAAAAAGAATTTGGATCATCATAATATAATAATCTCCACCTTAACACAAATTCTAATAAAAAACTACAAATTACACCAATAAAACTCTCTACCTCTTCTGCAACGGATAAAACTCAATAAGATACACAAATCAAATCTAAGCAATGCTCAAACTTAGAAGTAAGAATTGCCTTGATCATCGTATTACTAAAATTTTCATGGGTACTAATTTTACTCGCAACAATATTTTTATGAATAATGACATCACTAATAAAGTGATACCCTTTTCACGAAACATTTGATCCTTTGTGAGAAAAATGACATTTTAACCATCACAAACTCTAAATCGAAAAACCATCGGCAGATGAGAAAAATTCACTATGTGAGAATAATGGGGAATTGTTAAATAAATGGTAACTGAATATCCAATACCCAAATCTTAATAGACACTATATACATATATAACAGGTGGGCTTATTGGATTGGATCAAAAAGAATTTGAATCGCCATAATATAACAGAATTAATGGAATACTGCTATGTTTCCAATCTCTCACAAACTTAGGTCATTATAGTTTTTGACACCATCGATGAAAGACAGAAAATAGAAAGATAGAAAGGGAATAAAAAAAAGAGTAAAATGGTTTCTCTCTCTTCATCCTTAGTAAAGAAATTTGGAGAAAAGTGAGAAGAAAAATGAAGAAAGAGAGACAGAGAGAGGAAGAGAAAGCAAAAGAAAGTGAGAGACTCGTTTCTCTCCTGTCTTACAAAGATAAACTCTCTCTCGCTTTCTCTTTGTGATTTTTCTATTGATGTTAAAGTCAAACTAGAGAGAGAAAATGATCCATCAATTAATGGATAAATAGAAAGAAAAAGAAATCAATTGATTGCCTGTTATCGAAAAATAAGAGATTGGGAAGAGGAGAGAAGGAAAAACAGAGAAGAGAGAGCTAGTGGTTGCAATCAATTAGGAGAGAGCAAGGAGAGCCTTTGCCACCGGTTTATTGAAAGACAGAAGACCAATGGGGATCCAATGTTTGAACAAGCTTTCCTTCTAGGGGCTAATCTGTCATTTCATCCAAAATTTAACGCCGTTTTGTTGATTTCAAGCTTTCCTTCATTTTTATTTTTATTCTTATTTTTTTTATCCTTTTTGTTTTCCTAAGATCAAAAGCGATCTCTGTTTAGGATTATGCATGATAAACAGCACTTCTTGGCTTTCTTCCCCTCCCCCCCTCCAAATTTTTAAGGGATGTTTTGAGCATATCATTACTAGTATTTAAGCAACCTTTGGAAAAATTTTGGGAATATCTTTATACTTTTTCTCGCATAGAAAAGATGGACAAAAGTTGTCTAATTAATTTTCTCTCACAACTTTTAGGCATAGTTAATTTTAGGGTTTTTGAAGAAGAGAGAGAGACAAGCACAAAGGGCTCGCCCATGGATTTTATCCTCGCTCCTCAAGTTGAAGATTGAAAGGAGAATTATTGAGGCTCTTATTTCTCGAAACTTCCATTAGAAAAATTAAGAATTGATTGGGAGGACAAATCCTTGGAAGAAGGATGGTGTCTTAGGTTGCTGTGAATCAAGGTTTCATTTAGTAGGCATCAAAAAGATGTCACATAGAAAAATTCCAATTTTCATTTTTCCTCTTTTTTTTTTTTCCTTGAGCAACTTTGAATAGCTTTGTACACGAGAAAGAGGAGAATAAAAAGGGAATAACATAGAGAAACTTTGCTTTTTTTTTTCTTATTGCATTTTTAATTTTCCTATAAAATATTAAAATTCAATATATTTTTATCAAAAGCTTTAGTAAAATATTAATAATTAGTTTCAAGATATGCGTCGTTTGTGGCTCTCCGTGCTTTTGTATTCTCCACAACTCAGGCTATTTGGAACGGGCCCGTTCCACCCTACTCATCTCCTTCCCGCTAATTTTAAAATTGAATAGGTAAATAATTTGATAAATCTATTGATTCACTAATTTATTGGCTACATTGATCAGATTATTTTACAAATCGAATGATATCATCTTGATATCATATATATATATATATATATATATATATATATGTTGAAAATGAGTTTTAACTCTACAAATACCAACTCCTTTTTGACTTGATCAGTAGTTTAAGAGAACGGCTAGAAACCGGTAAAAGACTACCGAAAGATGGTCCAACAGGAAGGCTTCAATGCTCAAATCAGAAAGAGCAGTTTTGTAATATGAATGAAACAAAATGAAAGCAAGAGAGAGAAATCTCACTGTGACTTATATGTCGAGTGTTAAGTCTCAAAAAGTGTACCTGGACTTTGACGATCTAAAAACTTTTATGAATGTGTGCCACAAGAGCCGTATGTATTCAAGAGATTTATGATTTTTATCATTTATGAAGTTTTAGTGATATAAAAAGATTTTTTCCCTTATCGAATAAATCTCAAAATTTTTCTTCCTTATTTGGAAAGTGTTTGCAAAGTTTCTCACCGATAAGAATTTCATTCGTCCTCTTACCGACGCGATAGGATTTTGAAACATTGGAGGCCTCTAGAAGTCACCTACTAGTTAACTCGCCACCAATGGTAATCACATAGTGTGTCGGGCCATATCCATCCTTTGGGGAGATTGATCCCTATACGTTAACATGTCTAGGTGCGACAGGTCTTATTGGTCATGATTTTAAGATGCTGAGTACTCATCGTATTGGGTCTTTTGAATGGATCCCAATATTTGCCCCGACTCGTGGTGTCATTTCGTGAAAAAGACATAATGAGTAGTGATCGTCGAAAAGATGTGAAACTCTTGGTATGACATGTGTCGCTTCACGTTTTACGAATCGTCTTTAGTTTTCCTTATAAGGTCAGTCGCTAGAGGTAATTAGACACCTTCTCTCTTTACTTTCGTTTTGTTTTCCTGCGGATCACCATTGTGTAAAAGAGATCTTTCTCGAGGGGAATGGCGAGAGGTTCCACTTCTCAGATTCATCCAGACATTGAAGATATTAGAAGTGTGATGACGATGGAAGAGCTTCAAGAAGTTCAAACTGACATGTTGATGGGCGACGATTATACACTGGTGTCGCTATAGATGTGGACAGAGCCAACAAAGTGCCTAAGAGATGTGTTTCGATATACAAACAATCAGTAAAATTTGGCTTGAAAGTGCCATATACTGGCTCATTTGTTGAGATATCGCGTCGTTGAAATATATTTTTAACTTTGTTAATTCCCGTTGCCTGGCATTTAGTTGTGGCTATGATGTCCCTGTTAAGGTTTTGTCGCTTTCGTTTTGACTTTGAGATTCTGGCGACTATTTTTTCTTTGGTGAGATGTGTGAGTAATGGCTCTACCTGAGACTTGTATAAGTTGCAAACCCAGTCTGAGTCGGCTGGGGGTTTTGCTATAAGGAGACTATCAATAAGAGTTGGATGAATAAATATTTCTTCGTAGAGTTTAGGGATAAGGACCTCGCACCAGCGCTCCCTAGAGCCAATAGGAAGCCTTCACTCGGGTTGAAACTTTCAGCTCCTTCCCACCATTTTTGTTTTATGCGTTTGGTCGGCAACTACTGAAGGACCTTGCACCAACGCTCCCTAGAGCCAATAGGAAGCCTTCACTTGGGTTGAAACCTTCAGCTCCTTCCCACCATTTTCATTTTATGCGTTTGGTCAGCAACTACTGTAAATACCATTTATGTGGACTCCTTGGTAGACGATCAAATGTTGTACCTGGTAGGTTTGTTGATAGGAGAGAAAAAGAAAAATTTATGGACCTCTTCTAATCAAAAGGAGAGAGATTGATTTGGCCGATGCTCTAGACTTTTTGGATGATACTCTATTGAAAGAAGTTACAACTGCTAAGAAGGTGTGTCTGAATGCCAAGTAACCTTTGAAGAAGACTGACGGGGCATTTGAGACCCAACCAAGACTCATGTCTCCCTCGACAAAAAGGAGAAAAATTATACTTCCCGAGTCTTTAACGAAAGGAGGGCACAAAAGAATGGAGAAAACTAGAGAATATGCACCCTCTGCTATGTCAAGAGATTCCAAGCCGACAAATGCCGAATCGAGAGAGGTCGATCATTCGCCGTTGACCAATAATGAGAGTGTTACTGTGCCGAAGGTCCCCAAAATAGGAGGACCCGAGAATGTCCCACCTCCTATCATTGAAGTGAGGCCACCGAGAAGGACGGAGGCCTGAGCTGTATCGATGGAAGAAATGTCCGATCCATCATGTACTACTCCATTATGGCCTCCACGCAAGGGAAAATATAAGGTGTCTGATGGTACTACCGTTCCTCCTTCTATTCCCATTTGGTCTTTTCACGGCAATAAGGGTTCAAAGGAGAGGGGAACGGTTGCAATCAGTACGAGAGATAGGTAGTATAGTTACGTGGACTTAGCCGAGGCAGAGAGGATAGCTAACCAGCTAGATTTTCATCGCTGGGACCAGGAGTTGCATAAGATGTCCCCGGAGTAGGTCAGTGGGGCTCTTAAGTCTCTCGGCTTGATGGTATTATTCTCTTTAGGCTCATCTCATTTTGTTTTTTCTTCATCATTAATTGATTCAGTCTGTTTTTATAGACAATGGCCTTGGCAGAATTTCAAGAACTACGGAAGAAATAAACGATAGGACATTTAGAGGAGTGCACCGATTGGCTATGCGTTCAAGTCTTGGTATTACAAGATGCTCTTGATCAGAGGGGAAGAAGCATTGGCGTGGAGGAGATGCTTAAGGCTTCACTTGCTAAGAAGGAGAAGAAAATGAAAATCTGAAGATTGGATTTAGCCTTGTGTCAAAAGCATTGTAAGAAGCTGTAAGCTGAGGTGAAGATTCGCGAGATGCGCCTGCAAACTGCTGAGATGCTAGTTCGGTTGTATGAAGAATCTCTTTAGGCGGCAAAACAGAAAGTAACTGAGTCCGAGGAATCTTTAACTAGTAGTGCTGCTGTTTTTAGGGATTCCCAACATAAACTGAGCGAGAGATTAAGATGCGCTGAAGAGATAATTCGTAGATTTAGTTTGAAGGGAGATTTGCCCCCCAATAAAGGAACTGTTAGTTGGGAGATAGTGAATCAAGACACGATCCCCACGGATCCGATCGACATTCTTGTTGAATTTATTGTGGTTGCAATGGGGTTTCTACCTCAAGAGGTTCTAGCACTTCCCCCTATCCCTCATAATTCCGTGTGACCCTTGTACTCTTGACTTCTCAAATTTTGTATCATTGTGAATTTTAATGGAAAATCATTTCATATTCTTACGTCTGATGTGTATTGACACTGAGAGGACATTCCCTCGATCATTCAAGTGACGAGGGTAGATTCGTTAGTTGTGTTTCATCATTCTAGGCTACTTGGAAAATAACGACCCATCTAAGAGCACATTGTCTCTATTGGGGGACCTGCCGTTAGGCTCAACTGTGCTAGGGAATTCTGTCTTTTCGTTAAGATTCATCTGAAATGACGGGATAGGGACGTCCTTCGGGATAGTCTTGTATCGATAAGATATATCTCTCATTAAGAAACAAGCGGTAGGATGGACAGTGGCTGCCCGTTCAGAGATTTACATCCCTTACTAATGATACGTTTCATTTGAAGGAAACAAACGATAGGATTGGGTTGTGCATACTCGGTCAGGGAGTTACATCCCTTATTGATGACACGTTTCGCTCGATAGGAAACAAATGATAAGAATGAGTCATGCCTACCCGTTCGGACACATTTCATTCGATAGGAAATAACCAATAGGAATAGGTCGTGTCTATCCATTCAGAGAGTTACATCCCTTAATAATAGCACATTTTGTTTGATAAGAAACAATTGATAGGAATGGGTCATGCCTACCCGTTCAGAGAGTTACATCCTTTAATGAAAGCACATTTCATTTGATAGAAAACAAATGATAGGAATGGACTATGGCTATCTATTCAGGGAGTTATATTTCTTGATGATGGCACATTTCGTTAAATAGGAAATAGCCGATGGGAATAGGTCGTACCTACCCATTCAGAAAATTACATCTCTTGATAATGGCACGTTTCGTTCGATAGGAAATAACTGATAGTAATGAGTCATGTCTACCCATTCGGGGAGTTATATCACTTGATGACAACACGTTTCGATCGATAAGAAACAACCGATAGGAATAGGCCATGCCTATCCATTCGGGGAGTTACATCCCCTGATGATGGCATGTTTCGTTCGATAGGAAACAATTAATAGGAATAAGTCGTGTCTACCGGTTCGGGAAGTTACACCCCTTGATGGTGGCACATTTCACTCGAAAGAAAACAACCGATAAGAATTATCCGATTGAAGACAAGCGATAAAGTAATCATGCATATTAGCTACCGAACGGAAAAATACTACCGCTATATGTAAAATCATAAAGTGAGGCAATCAGAGCATACCCGACCAGTTATTTAGACGTAGATGCCTAGGATTTTGGATTGCAAGACAACGTTGCAATCCCATGTAGGGTTCTGAACTTGATGTTCATGTGTTTCTTGTTGGGTAGGGCTTTCAGGGCGTTCAAACCTGGCCCACCTAAAATAACATTGTAAATCAAAGGAAAATTGACTACATTGAATATTGTAGTAGCTATCTCATGATTTGACAGTGAGCCAAATGTGACTAGAAGTGAAATAATATTCTCAGGGTATATTCATTCGCCAAAAAGTTTTTTGACCGGTTCCGCGTGGGGTTAGAGATGTGTGGGACCAAGGTCCATCCGTTGGAAAGCATCCTAGTGAAGGAGATTATACCCTACTCTCTGATCGATGAAAATCCTTCTGACTTCATACTGGCTAATTTTAGCGGTGACGATGAGAGGGTCATGGCAATTTGGGTCAATCTCGGCTAAGTCCTCATCGGTGAAACCAATGATCGGTCGTTTGCTTTTTAATTGTTCATTAACATAAGTCGTCAATATCTCTTGCAGAGTAGGGGAGGCACTTTGGGCGAGTAGAGGATAGGCACGATCAGGGATTCGGTTTCGCCCCTCCATGAATGACCCTGAGGGCCCGAGTCGTCGATAGAAAAGGCACTGGACGAAAGATAAGGCTTATGGAGAACTCATTTGTTATGAATTTGGAGGATCACTCCATCCTGTCGATTGGTTGGTGGCCGAGCAATCGACTGATCGTTTAGTTCATTTTCCTGTGGCATGGCATGCCAATCCGAAGAGGGTATATTTCTTCCTTTCATGCAAATGAATCTTTGCAACCTTCCATGCGAATGATTTGTTGGTGGCCGATTGGTTTTTTTGAAATTCAGATGATTTAATAATTTACTATGTACTTTTGAAGTTCTCATTTTATACTCAATTAAAATTTTTGATTTTTGGAATATCGTGGTTAAATTATTCATTTATTGATATTTTAAATTTTCTAATATAGTTTTACAATTCATATTAATAAATATTTTATAATTTTTTTACACCCCCTCTCTTTGGGTCCTAAGTCTATCACTGACTATAGGTAATAATAGTATTAATAGTATTGGAAAAAATAAAAATAAAAAAGAAATTAAAATGGAAAAAAAAAAATCGGAAAGAGACTGAATTTCCACGGTTTAGATTACATGTGGCTGATCAATAAGTTGTTGCACTTTAATTCCTTTTTCATATTTTTTTCGCAAAAACCACAGGAATTAAGTGTGAATGCTTACATATCTCTCCGTAAATTATGAAAAATATATTCACATCAATGTTTAGGCTTTCTGGGCAATGTGCGGTGTTCACCTGGTGTCGGTCCCAAAATATTATTTCATGGGGCCAAACTATAGTTTTGAAGGTAAAGATAAAAATAACAATAATACAACACAATGTAAAAATATTTAAAGAATTTTATTTACAAAATTCAACATTGCTTTCCTTTAATCTTGCTCTGGTTTTTTCTTAGTATTGAATTCATTTGTAAGACATTAAAAACTTAAAAAGAGAGTAGTTTAGATATCGAAATAGTTGCGGCTGTTTGGTATATTGATATATATATTTTTTAATTAAATTACTTAGTATATTATCACTAATATACTATAAATTTAATTTTTGATGGAGCATATGAATCTTTGAGACCCAAGAAAAAATAAGAACATGGTCAGAAATCTTATAAAGCCAAATAAAAATCCCTCATAGCTTTGGGGGAAAAAAAAAACAAACAAAAAAAAAAAAAGATGAAAAGAAAAAAAAAATACAAACAAGTCAAAACAAAATTGGTCAATGGGTCAAATTTACTTGTAGAATAGAAAGATCAAAAATTAGAAGTTGAGATTTGAGTTAAAAACGACCCAATGATAAGTTAAAAAAAATTATTTCTTTTATTTTAAGAAAATATTCTTTCTTTTTTTAAATATGATACAATAGAACAATTAAAAAAAAAATAAAAGTACCAAATATCTTATTTGCCTTACTTAAAACTTCAAAAATCTTATGTGCATATAATAATTTTGAAATTTTCGGAGGCCATGACCCAACATGGGGCTGCCGGTGGGAGTAATTTCCATGTCTAGTTGTGAGACTCAAAAGCAAGCTTCATCTCGTCTAGGTCATGCTTGAGGTGTTTGATTCACACTCAAATCAGAATTAGAATCAGAATCAAAGAAGTTAGATATCGGAATCAGAATCAGAATCAGATTCCGATATCAATTGTTTAGTTCAAATTTTAGAATGGATATGATTATTATTATTGATATTTGGTTTATATATCTTTCGTAATGGAAATCGTATAATTGTAATTTTACCCTTGATTAAAAATATTTTAAAATTAATAAAAAAATAAAATCAATACAATTCAAATAATTTTGTTAAAGAAGATATAAAATCAATGAAAGTCAAATAATTTCAAGTCAAAATTAATTAATACAACATTTTGTCCAAATTCATGATGGGAAGAGAGAAATCTAGTGGGGAGAGAGGGGTTGGTGATCCAATTTTTTGTTCCTGTTTTCCTTCCCCCACCAACAGCACACGCATTCTTCTTTTTCTTTGCGGTTGGTGCCCTTGACAGTTAAAAGTTGAGTGCGCGAAATCACTATCCTCATCAGATCTAATCCTTGCAATTCACCCAAATCTGTGTGGATGATCGTCGAACCTCACTAAAGAATTTCGAGTTTGGGGATGGCATCTGTGAAGTCGTCGTCGTCTTGGTCACAATCAAACTCTGGCGGTTCTGTCAATGCTAGCAATGCAGCCAAGCTCAAGGTGAATGTTTTCATGCCCATAATTTCGATGCAAACCGTGGATCTGTTGTCGCAACATGGCTATTTCGTTTAGTTCTAGGGTTGAAAAAGAGAGAGTTAAATGAAAGGGCAAATAAAGGCAAAAATTTTTTTATTGGGTTTGAACGATGGGTTTCAGTTGAAACCCACCGTTTTAATTAGATTTCATAAAACTCATACTTAAGAGTTTGATTCTCATTTTTTCATTCACATTCTTTTAATTCAATCACATTATATAGATTTTATTTCTATTCTTGAAACTCATACTTTTTTAACCAAATACCCCTTGAGTTTGCTTATTAGGGTTTGAGTTGAATTTGGATGCGATCTCGAGCTAAATTGATTTAAGATTTTAATATTTAAAAATCAAAGTAACTCTATTAATATCTATGTCCACGAATATGGATGTAAATAACCATAAAAATAAATCAATAAAATACATAAAAATAAATAAAGATAAATTTCAGGTGGTTCTATAACTTCTGTATAATTAAAATATAAAAAATAATAGCCGTGAAATCCAATACACCAAACTAAAAAAAAATAAAAATAAAAATAAAAAAATTGACTATTCAAGAACTCTGGATGATATAAATATATATTGGGCCTAAATCGTCTCCCCTATGATTTCTTAGACAAGGAACAGAATCTCTACTGCATGGGATGGTCTTCACCCCATGGGAGGGTGGTTTTATGTGATTTAATTTGCCACTGAGATAATAGTTATGGTTGGAATACCTGATTATGTTTTTGGAGTCACTATTTTCTCCAATTATTTTTTTTTAAAATTTTGATAAATCAGAAATCATATCAATAATTAGTCAATCCCAAAATTGAAGTGGGATACTGCGTTTATCCCCGGGGGGGGGGAGGAGAAAAAGAATGTTATGAACAAAGGTCGGCAAGTCCACAAAGATGGTGCCAATGCTCAAAATTGGGAGTCTTTGTAGAGAAATTCAAGTAATAAAACTCTTATTTAAATATTTTTTTAATATTTAATATTTAAATTTTTATAAATAAATATATTTTTATAATTTTTACATATTCTGAAAAGAAAAATGTTCAGAACCAGGAACCAGGAGCGCGGTGACAAACTGTCCTGAGTTATAAAGCTCCGTCCTCTTTTTAAACCGACAATACAACTTTATCAAAATTACAAAATGACCCGGAGGTCAGCACACCAGCATTGATGGCCGGGTAGATCGAGCGTACCATGATGCCATCCATCACCCCCAGCTGTCACTTACAAGCCCTCAATAATCGCTTACCGCGTTCAAACTCTTCGACCCTTTTCGGTCGGGACTTCCTGAGGGACTCTCATCATTATTTTTCACATCAACCGAAAATTTAAAAAATAAATTCGGGGGGAGAGAGAGAGAGAGAGAGTACAAGTTGGTCTAGAATATGGTAATTAAGAGCTTTAACTGTATTTTGGCGCAACGCTTAGATAGAGCTATATAAATAGGTGACTGGGGGATGCTGGTGGAGAGACAAAGCATTTTCTCTCTTCATACTTGGAGAGATTTGAGAGACACAACGACAGAAAACAATCTCACACACACACACACACACACACTCTCTCTCTCTCTCTTTCTCTCAAATTTCCATTTTGGAAGGGTATACCGTTTGATTTGGTTTTGTAGTGAAAGATAAACTTTAAGGAGCTAAAAGGAGAATTTAAAAAGAAAAAGAAGGAAGTTGGAGAAGGAACAAGCTAGAAATGGTCCCTCCATTGTCAACTTGGCCATGGCACAATTTGGGCACCTTCAAGGTACCCAAACCAAAATATATCCCTCTTCTTTCTAGGCCCTTATTCATATCAATTAATTTTATACATTTGATCCATTACATTTTAGCTATTTTGCATTCGTGTTTTGCATAATTTTTTGATATTTTTGACATGGCTTTTTTGCCTTTCTTTTTCTGGGAAACTAGTATCTATTATATGGACCATTGGTTGCTCAAGTGTTATATTCAAGAATGAATGGAGTTACAATGTTGAGGGATAATTGGTGCTTCCACGTTCTCATTCTTTGTGCTCTCAAAGGTTTAATCCATCAACTATGGGGCACTTATTATAACATGCTTTTCCTTACTCGAAATCGCCGGATTCTTCAACAAGGTGTTGATTTCAAGCAGATTGACAAAGAATGGGACTGGTAAACTTCAATTTTCAAATGTTTTAGATCAACTAATTCATCTAATAAAATAATTTTTTTAAAATAATATTAAACACCTTATAAAGTTAAGGAAACTTGGTGTTAATTTGTGAAAAAAAAAATATTTATTTATTTTTGTGCAGGGACAATTTCATTATTCTGCAAGCTTTAATAGCATCAATGGCCGGCTACAGTTTCCCAATATTGACTAATCTTCCATTAAGTGACTGGAGAGGCTTTTTATGTACAATTTTACTTCACATGGCAGTTTCAGAGCCTTTATATTATCTGGTGCACAGATATCTCCACAAAGATCATCTTTTTACCCATTACCATTCACTTCATCATTCTTCTGCAGTCCCTCAGTCCTTCACTGGTAATAGCAATTAAACCCCACTTTCCTCACCTGTCCATATTTATTTCTCTTCCAACCACGTATTTAAATCCATCCGTACCCTTGATATTTTCTCTTTTATTGCTATTTCTTTAAAAAAGGAAAATTTATTTTGGCTACGTTGTTGGGTGTTGCAGCTGGAAATGCTACCTTATTAGAGCATCTCATACTAGCCATGATCATGGGAATTCCGTTGATCGGATCAACAATGTTTGGATTCGCATCTATAAGCTTGATTTACGGCTATGTTTTGATGTTTGATTTCCTAAGATGTTTGGGACATTGCAATGTGGAAGTTGTTCCCCACCAGATTTATGAGGCCTTTCCGCTCCTTAAATACCTCTTATATACTCCAACGTAAGTGATCACACATAACTAATGATTTTAAGATTAACTGTATAATGCTATTTAAATATATATCGTTTAAACAATCAAATGTTCTAAAAAAATAAACTATTATTCAAGAGAAAGTCAGGTTTATTTATTTATTTATTATTATATTTGAACATAGAGATCAATGTGTTTTTATGCATGTGATTTCTTGGCAGAAGCAAATTATTTATATAGATTATTATTGTGAGGAATAGAAACGCACATGTCATTCAAGGTAGATAAAACAATTTGGTGATTCACATTTCAAGGGTGAGGTATTCCTTTTGAGTTCAACTAGGCCTATCTCTACATATTTAATGTTTTTCTTATCATGGAGTAAATGTGCACAAAGCATATAGCAAAGGCAAAAGGGAGAATTTTGAATGCTGACATATACATCAATAAGCTAAACAGCACAACAAAATTTAGTCCTTACAGCCTTTTTCTCTCTCAGTACTCTTACTTTTCGTTGTAACAAAAAATTGCTTTTACAAGTGAATTGCATAATAATGACCATTATTGTCGGCTAACTTTTGAAAAACTCACACACACACTAGAATTCCTTGCTTATATTAGTGACTATTCTTTGATGTATTCCAGAAAGAGGAGAGTACACAAATTATTTGACTTACAAGGAACATTTTAGTTTTATTCATTAAATGCAAAAGTGTTTAAACTTTAGAGAATCGAAGCATTAAAATATTAATCACCACATAGAAATGAACACGAATTCTCCTTATTTGAAGCTAATCTTTTTGTGGTTATCCATTTTCACGATCTTGGGAACCTAACTGCCGACGAAATCAAAAACGTGTGGATTATGCCTGCACAAAATTTACAAAACTCACCTAATTTTGATGTAGCACATAAGACAGTTAATTTTTGAAATTGAAAAAAGAGAAACATTGTTATACGTAGTATTCTAATTAAAACTTTTGTTTGCTTAACACTATTTTTCTTTCTCTGAACTTATGATCTTGATGTCTATTTTATCACTTGTTTTGTGGCTTGTATAGGTACCACAGCCTACACCACACAGAGACGGGCACTAATTTCTGCCTGTTTATGCCCCTCTATGATGTTCTAGGAAACACTCAGAACAGCCAATCATGGGACCTTCACCAGAAAATTAGTTCAAATGCAGGTTGCCCTCAGAAGTCCTTTTCCTTTAATTAATGCCCATATTGTCATACAAGTTATATATTACTATAGAGTGATTTAAACTATGCCGTAATCAATCAGTTCCATAGGTACACTAACCATGAAGAAATTAAAATCATGTTGTATGATAATCCTTTTACATCATTAATCATGGATGCACAAATATAATTATTTATAGAATTGAGAATTTCAATTCACTTATAATAGTAATCACCTATTAGTATTAAACCATTAATACTTGAAATAATACGGGGTTTCTAATAGGAAATAACTATAATTTAAATTATGTTATAAAAGAAGTTGATACAGAAACAAAGATTTATATTAAAGAGAATTTTGAATAGGATACAGTGAAAGAAACTTTTTGAGTTGTTTTCTCACTTTCTCCTCTCATTTCTTTCTCAACCTTGGTTCTCCAACTTCAGCACTTCAAGCTCCTTCTAGACTCATATTTATAGGCTCATGAAGCTTCACTTGGAAGCCATTCAAGTCTTCTCTTATAAGCTTTCTATGAAGTTTCTCCTAAAAACTTTTCAAGACTTCTCTTAGAAGTTTTACTTGGTTTCCATCATAAACTTTGTTTTCCTTCCCATGCAAACTTTGTGTGTCTTCCTTTGGAAGCTTTGTATGACTTCCCTTTTAAGCTTTCATAACTTCCTTTGTAAGTTTCCAATGGCTTCCTTTGGAAGTTACTTCAAGCCTTCTTTCCCAAGCCTTCTTTCGGAAGTCTTTAAATAGGTGAGTCATCAAGAAATTGTGTTTTGAAAAATGTCTTATAAGACAATGTTAAAGTTATATACTTCAATGGACATTCATCAAATTATTCAATATTCATAACACTCCCCCTTGGATGTCCATTACGCAAAGAATAGACCTCATTAAAACCTTACTAAGAAAAAATCCAGCGGGAAAAAAATCCTAATGAAGGAAAAAGAGTACACTATTCTAAGTGTATTTATTCCCCATGTTGAGAATATATCTTGAGATCTTTAAGCCGATATATTCCAATTCCTTTCACCAATCTTTCGATTGTAGCAGTGGGTAGTGACTTGGTAAATAAATCTGCTAAATTTTTGCTTTATCGGACTTATTGCACGTCAATTTCACCATTCTTTTGAAGATCTTGTGTGAAGAAAAATTTTGGTGAAATATATTTAGTTTTATCTCTCTTGATATATCATCCCTTAAGTTGAGCAATGCATGCAGTATTGTCTTCGAACAATGTGGTAGGAATATCTTTATTGGAGGACAGTCCGTAATTCTTCAAAATATATTGAGTCATTAATCTTAACCAAACATATTCTCGACTTACTTCATGAATTGCTATAATCTCAGCATGGTTTGAGTAGGTAGCGGCTATAGATTGTTTTGTGGATCGCCAAGAAATAGCAGTACCACCATATGTAAATAAATATCCAGTCTGAAATTGTGCTTTGTGAGGATCAAACAAAAATCCAGCATCAGCATATTCGATTAATACTGGTTTGGAATTAGTTGAATAGAATAAGCCGAGATCAATCGTTCCTTGAAGATATCGAAAAGTATGCTTGACCTCGTTCCAATGTCGTCGTGTTGGAGAAGAATTGAATCTTGCTAATACATTTACCGCAAATGATATATCAGGTTTTGTACAATTAGCAAGATATATAAGTACTCCAATGGCACTAAGATATGGTATTTCAGGATCAAGAATTTCTTCATCTTTTCCTTGTGGTCTGAAAGGATCTTTTTCAATATTAAGTGATCAAACAATCATTGGAGTGTTTAATGGATGTGCTTTATCTATATAGAAACGTTTTAAAACTTTAGACGCATAATTTGATTGATGAATGAATATTCGATCTTTCAGATGTTCGATCTGTAAGTCACGACAAAATTTTATTTTCCATAAGTCTTTGGTTTCAAATTCCTTTTTCAAATATTCAGTGGCTTTGGAAATCTCTTCAGAAATTCCAATAAGATTCAGATCATTAACATATATCGCAATGATCACAAAATCTGTTTTAAATTTTTTAAGAAAAATACAAAGACAAATTGGGTTGTTTGTATAACCCTTTTTAAGCAAACAATCGCTTAAACGGTTATACCACATTCGTCCTAATTGCTTTAAGCCATATTGTGATCTTTGCAATTTAATTGAGTAAATTTCTCGAGAATTTCGATCACATGCTTTAGGTATTTTAAATCCTTCAGGGATTTTCATATAAATATCATTTTCTAATGTCTCATATAGATAAGCAGTGACTACATCCATTAATCGCATTTCGAGTTTTTCATATACTACTAAGGCCATAAGAAAACGTAATGTAATTGCATCCACCACAGGGGAATATGTTTCATCATAATCAAGGTCTGGTCTTTGTGAAAACCCTTGTGCTACAAGACATGCCTTATATCGTAGAATTTCATTTTTCTCATTTCGTTTGCATACAAATACCCATTTATATCCAACGGGTTTTACATCTTCAGGTGTTTGGATTACAGGTCCAAAAACTTTACGTTTAGCCGACGAATTCAATTCAGATTGGATTGTTTCTTTCCATTTTGACCAATCATCTCTTTTTTGACATTCCTTAATAAATTTTAGTTCAAAATCCTCTATTTCTTTCATAATTTCAAGTGCAACATTATATGCAAATGTATCATCTACAACTGTTTCAATTTTATCTCAACATATTTTTATTGTAGTGAAATTTATGAAAGTTTCCTTTACATACTCTTCAGGAGCTATGTCAGACTCTACAGGAGTCTGATTTTCGGCATCAATGAGTTTATGAGATTTTTTATCATTCGATTTTTTTAAATGATTATGATCAGTAGATCTTCTTTTCTTTCGAGGATTTTTATCTTTAGCACCAAGAGATCTTTCACGTTTCAAACGTGTATTAGACTCATTTGTTACAATGCTTGAGGATTGTCCAGCTGAAACATCAAGTCTAATTGATGCATTTTCTACAGGAAAATGCGACTTCGTGATTCTTTTAGAATCAGTGAACACGTCAGATAATTGATTTGTAATTTTCTGCAAATAGATTATTTTTTGAATTTCAAGTTCACAATCTTTTGTACGAGGATCAAGAGTTATCAATGGTAATGCATTTCATATAATTTCCTTTTTTAATTGTCCTTGTCCTCCCCTTAATACTGGGAACTTTGTTTCATCAAAATGACAATATGCAAATCTTGCAGTAAAAATGTCACCTATCAAAGGCTCAAAATATCAAATAACAGAGGGTGACTCATACCCAATCTATATTCCCAATCTTCTTTGGGGCCCCATTTTAGTTCATTGCGGTGTCATTACAGGGATATAAAACGCACATCCGAAAATTCTTAAATGAGAAATATTGGGTTCATAACCAAAAGTTAATTGTAGATGGGAGTACTCATGGTAGTGTATTAGTCTTAAAAGTATAAGTGTTGCTGCATGTAAAATAGAATGTCCCCAAACTGATATTTGGAGTTCAGTTCTCATCAATAATAGTCTAACAATCAATTGCAATCTTTTGATAAACGATTCAGCTAAACCATTTTGTGTATGAACATAAACTCAGGATGTTCAACTTTAATACCAATAGACATAAAGTAATCATCAAAAGCATGAGATGAGTATTCACCAGCATTATCTACTCGAATTGTTTTAATCGGATAATCTGAAAATTGTGCTCTTAACTTAATGATTTGAGCAAGAAGTCTCGCAAACGTCAGGTTGCGAGTTGATAGTAGACAAACATGTGACCATCTTGTGGATGCATCAATTAGTACCATAAAATATCTAAATGGTCTACATGGTGAGTAAATTGGTTCACATATATCACAATGGATTCTTTTCAAAAATACAGGAGATTCAGTTTCTACTTTGACTGGTGAATGTCTCATAATAAATTTTTCTTGAGAACAAACAGCACATGTGAATTCATTTGATTTCAATACCTTTTGATTTTTCAAAGTGTGACCATGAAAATTTTCAATTATTCTTCTCATCATAATTGACCCAGGATGTCCTAGTCGATCATGCCAGGTAATAAAATCTTTATGATTAGTAAACTTCTGATTTACTAAATGATGCATTTCGACTGCATAAATTTTAGTATAGTATAAGTCAGAGGAAAGAGATGGTACTTTCTCTACTATACGTTTCTTTTCAGAAATAACAATTGTAATGCACAAATATTCAATATTATTATCATTTATTGTCTCAATGTAATATCTATTTTGGCGGATATCTCTAAAACTTAACAAATTTCTATGAGATTTAGTAGAGTATAGTGCATTATGCATAACTAATTTTGTTCATTCAGGGAGACATATATTTGCTCTGCCATAACCCTCAATCAATTTTGCAGTACCACTTCTGGTATTAACATTTGTTTCTTACAATTTCGGGTTAGCAAAATAAATCTTATTTCTAAGTATCGTGTGAGTTGTAGTACTATCAATTAGACATATATCTTCTTTGCTTTTCATACATTCCAAGTTATCAGCAATATCCATATCTTATTTATGAAGAAAATAAAAGAGATGATTAATTTGTTTGTGTAGAATTATAAACAAATAAATCAATCAGAAATAGAGCGCATCATATTACAAAAATATTAAAACTAACTTATTCGTTTATAACATACATCTAGATATTTCCATCATTGATCAGATGATCAATTTTTTTCTTCAAGGTGTTTAAAGAAATTAGTCATATCAAGATGAGTCATATCTATATCAGCATCATTACATGGGTTGGCAAAATTTGCTTATACATCTTTTTTTTTCTTCTTTAAAGAGGTTTGATATAGTTAAATAAGATATTTTGGAGTTCGACATACACGTGACTAATGTCCCTTAGCACCATATCGGTAACAGACATTGTCAGAACCTCTTGAGAGTTTCTCTTTTTTTTTTATCACTATCATCCCACTTCTGGTGGTGATGTTTGCCCTTTTGATTTGATTGACCATTGATACGATCATCATTATTGTAATGGATACTTCGTCCATGACCATATCCGAGTTCACGACCATGACTTCGGTCTCGATCTTTTCCATATTCATATTTAGTCGCATTCGCTTCAAGGAATGGACTACTACCAGTTGGTCGAGTCTCATTATTCTTCATCAATAATTCATTATTTTGGTCAGCTACAAGAAAACATGAAATTAATTCAAAATATTTCCTGAATCCCTTTTCTCAATATTGCTGCTGCAGAAGCAAGTTCGAGGTATGAAAGATGGAGAAAGTTTTTTTCTAACATATCTTCTTCAATTATGTTTTCTCCACACAATTCCAATTGGGATGTGATTTTGAACATTACAGAATTATAGTCACCAATAGATCTGAAATCTTGCAACCTCAGATGTATCCAATCGTATCGTACCTTAGGAAGAACGACCAACTTCAAGTGGTCATATCTTTCCTTTAAATTTTTTCATAATTCAAGATGATTTTTAACAGTAAAATATTATGTCTTCAAATTTTCATCAAGATGATGCCGAATGAAAATTATTGCTTTGCGCAATCTTATATAGAAACATCTTTTATTTTTATGGTATCTCCAAAACACATCGCATTCAGATGCATTTCAACATCAAAAGCCCATGATAAATAATTCTTTCCAGAAATATCAAGAGACAAAAATTCAAATTTAGCAAGATTCGTCATTAAAAAGAAATTGGTAAAAACGTATCTCAAAATTCTCGAATAGTGAAACCACATTTTCTACTACAAAGGTAGATTTGTATTTGGTTTATCTTAACTTTAAATTTTTGGCAGAGTTTTGTGTTGATAATGTGTTATAAAAAAAATTGATACAAAAATAAAGATCTATATTAAAGAGAATTTTGAATAGGATATAGTGAAAGAAACTTTTTGAGTTGTTTTCTCACTTTCTCCTCTCATTTCTCTCTCAACCTTAGTTCTCCAACTTCACCACTTCAAACTCCTTCTAGGCTTATATTTATAGGCTCATGAAGTTTCACTTGGAAGCTATTCAAGTCTTCTCTTATAAGCCTTCCATGAAACTTCTCTTAAAAGCTTTTCAAGAATTCTCTTGGAAGTTTTACTTGGCTTCCATCATAAACTTTATTTTCCTTCTTATGCAAGCTTTGTGTGTTTTCCTTGGGAAGCTTTGTATGACTTTCGCTTTAAACTTTCACTACTTCTTTTGTAAGTTTCCAATAGTTTCCTTTGAAAGTTACTTCAAGACTTCTTTCCTAAGGTTTTTTTCGAAAGTCTTTAAATAGGTGAGTCATCAGGAAATTATGTTTTAACAAATGTCTTATAAGATAATGTTAAAGTTATATACTTCAATGGACATCCATCAAATTATTCAATATTCATAATAAATTAAACATTTTACTATAGTTGCAATCTTTATATATTTATCTTGAAAGGGGTAGCCATGCGCTTGCTGATTCTTTTACTTCAATTCTGATAATGATATGGCAAAAAGAGAAATAAGTATGTCTCTAAAGGATGTCTTGTCATTTTCAATCTTCCTAAAAATTTTCAAAGTTGGTCCATGAATTTCGTGTTCGAAGATGTGCTCGTACGAGATCCATGAATTAATTATGTATGATGAATGTTAAAAACTAGGCCTTGCACCATTAATATCTTTCTGGGTTCATATGATTTTCCCTGGTGACAGAGGAGACAATGAAATGGAATATGATAAGGACCTTTTCGACTTAAGGGCATAAACATTTAATGTTATTATGTGCAGGAAAAAATGGTAGGGTACCAGACTTCGTGTTCCTAGCACATGTGGTGGACTTATCATCGGCCATGCATGTGCCCTTCGTTTTCAGATCATATGGATCAATGCCCTTTACATTCAGGTTCTTCTTGTTGCCTCTCTGGCCATTAACATTTGCAAGCATGCTTGCTATGTGGGCTTGGTCCAAGACCTTCTTGATATCCTTCTACTATATTCGTGGTCGCTTGCACCAAACATGGGCAGTCCCTAGATTCGGCTTTCAGGTATTCAGTCTTTCCACATTTTGCATCCTTTTTAATTCTAAATTTAGATTTTTTTCCCCCTTTCTTACATAGTTTGCATTGTATTTATGGACTCTTTCTCATATATGTTGGGCAGTATTTTCTACCCTTTGCAACCGAAGGAATCAATCGGCACATTGAAGATGCCATTCTTAGGGCTGACAGACTTGGGGTCAAGGTCATTAGTCTTGCAGCGTTGAATAAGGTTGGTTCCTTAGTTCCTATTATTATTATTATCATATTTATTGTTTCTTTCAAATTTTTTAGGCGTATTTTGCATTCAAATTCATTTTTTTCTTTTTTTTTTTTTCCCCATGAAGTAATATCGTAAGGTGTAATGGCCGTGGTTGGAAAAATTAATGTTAACAAAAGGTGGACAGCGGACAAACCAAGTTGGGCCATGATATACCAATCACATATACTAGCCATGTTCTTTTATTTTGCAAAATCATTGATGGGATATATTCTAACCCTCCTATTTAAAAGCAGTTTAAATTTGTACGCAATTTCATACAACTCATTTTTATTTTATTTATAAAATTTTTCCATTAAAATAATTTTTTTAAAAAATAAAAAACTTTTATAACTAAAACTTAAAATTTCTCTAAAATAAGTATTCAAATTATCATTATATTAATAATTTTTATATTAAAAAATCTTACATTAAATTTGTGCCACGTGTGTTTAAGTGATCAAGAATTTAAGGATTATCATTTATGAATTGATATTGTCAATTTTTGTACAGCCTTTCTCCCTTGATTCCGTGATCTGAGATTTGATTCCTATAGTTAAAAAAAAAAAAAAAAAAAAAAAAAAATTGTTAACACAGCAAAACTTGTTTCCTGGCTATATAATATAGTTTTGCAGTTATTAAGTGATCAAGAACTAAAGGTCTATTGTTAATTAGTTGCAATGTAAATCTTAATGTAGAATGAAGCCCTAAATGGAGGAGGCACACTCTTTGTGAGCAAGCATCCTGACCTTAAAGTAAGAGTTGTACATGGGAATACATTGACTGCTGCTGTTATTCTCAATGAGATTTCTCCCAATGTTCAAGAGGTGTTCTTGACCGGTGCCACTTCTAAGCTTGGAAGAGCCATTGCCCTTTACCTTTGCAGGCGAAAAGTTCGAGTCTTGGTAAGCACCCAATTCTAAAACTACTAAAAATACAAAGCTACCTCGTACTCAAAGGATCATTGGCTGAATTGAAATTCGCATCAATGATTGCTTAGGTTTTTGTCTTCGTATGTTATTTTTAGTGAATTTGAATAGAATTATTTGATCATTAAATTCTAAAAAGCTTGTTCAGATTTTGTTTAGAATGAATAAAAAATGATTCAACGGAGATTAGATAATTTTTTAATATAAAAATTATTAATATAATGATAATTTAAAGTTTAATTATATAAAATAAATTGACTTAAACTTCAAAATAAATTGAATAAAATGGAGGCTATTACTACCACGAAATTGAATTCATTTTTAAGCTATCCGAAGCAAGCAAATATTGATTCATTAGATTTTGTAAAACTGCAGATGTTGACTCTATCGACAGAGAGGTTCCAGAAAATTCAGGAGGAGGCCCCAGTCGACTGCCAAAAGTATCTCGTCCAAGTGACTAAGTACCAAGCTGCCCAGAATTGCAAGGTATGTTAGGCCCACAACGCATATTATATATTTTTTGCATTGTGTCACTAGTTGAACTTTTGGGCTCATTCTTTGTGGTCCAACTATACTGGGCCTAAAATCACGTCAGTCTGCGTGTACTATGCAGTCTTATCCTTAAAAACTATATGGCAAACTATATGTCAATACTAACCGACGATCCGTGAGTTTATTAACATTTGATGTTTCAATGGGCAGACTTGGATTATTGGGAAGTGGACTACACCAAGAGAGCAGGGTTGGGCCCCCCCAGGAACCCATTTTCACCAGTTTGTAGTGCCACCCATCTTTCCATTCAGAAGAGATTGCACTTATGTAGATCTTGCTGCCATGAGTTTACCAGATGATGTTGAAGGCCTTGGCAACTGTGAGGTAAATTTCCTTCTTTCTTCTTCACCCATTATTTATCACAACTCATTTGCTCCATTTTAGCAAATTAACGATTGCTTTAGCTCCAGGCTTGTTGAAAATTTTGTTTAATTCCTAATTCATTTTTGTGTGGATGGATACTTGAACAGTATACAATGGAGAGAGGAGTAGTCCATGCATGTCATGCAGGTGGGGTTGTGCATTCTTTGGAAGGTTGGACTCACCATGAGGTTGGGGCAATTGATGTTGATAGAATTGATTTGGTGTGGGAAGCTGCACTCAAACATGGATTGAAGGCGAAGACAGGCCATGATCAAAAATCCAATCCAAAGATCTCTTAGCCATGAGAAAGAAAAAGAAAAAATGCATGTAGCTATAAGTTCACTATTTTTTGTCCTTTTTTCCACTTATTTTTATATACATGGACAACAAAATTTGGTTAAGAAGCAAATTACTTTACCTAGATTGCTGTGAAATGTGTATTACTTCATTTGGTACCCACATCAATGAAGTCAAAATTCTATTAATATAGCTCCTCTTTTGTTTTGTGTTGCTTTATTTTCTTTTTGAATCATGAGGAACGAGTACCTCTCTCTCTCTCTCTCTCTCTCTCTCTCTCTCTCTCTCTACCCAAAAAAAAAAAACCAACATTCACCATAAATTATAAATCTATATCAAAATCATATTGATCATGATAATTATCAACACAAAGAACCAAATTATAGAAAATTAGGTATCTCACCAAAATTGTAAATTATAACGCATCTTTTCAAACGTTAACCTAAAGTACACAACAATAATTGTGTTCGAGATGGGTTTCGACTCTACAAATTCCAGCTCCTTTCAATTCGAACGGCTGGTTGCTGAAGCAATTTGAGACCTACAAAAGTGTCGAAGGGAGGTCTGGCGGGGGAGGCTCCAACGCTTAAATCAGAAAAAGCAATTTTCGGTAGAAAAGAAACAAACTGAGAGCAGAAGAGGAGAAAGAGAGCTAGTCTCTCTATGACTTGTGCATCAAGTGTAAGGGTCTCTGAGAACGTACTTAGATTTTGATATACCGAAAGTTTTTATGCATGAGCGCCATAAGAGTTGTATGTATCCAGGGTGTTACAACCCTAGTTTCCTTATCTGGGAGTCTGAAAATCTCGGGATCTTGTAGTCAAATATTCTGTATGATTCATAATATTTATCATTTAGGAAGTTCAGTGGCATGAAGAGATATATATCTTCTCTTATCAATTGATTCTGAAGGTTTCCTTCTTTATCTTGGAGATACGATTCATGTCAAAATAAGAAATAGAAAATTAATATGAGGTTTAGTTGAATATCCCCTTTAGTTAGTATGATCGGTTGCTTAGGGAACTTTTTCTCTTCGACCGAGGAGAAAGAGGCATCGGTTCGGGTCTGCCAAATTCTTCCTTATGTCAATCGGATTGCCCTTGTCGAGAGCCAATCGAACTATCAGTTATAATATTGATGTCATTCTCTTAGTGTGTTGAGCCGTGTCTGCCTTTCGAGGAGATTGATCTTGGTCTATCGACACATTTTTGCGTATCTGTCTCTCTGGATCATGGATTTTGTAGGATTGAATACTTTTCGTATTTAACCTTATAAATGATCCCCCATCATTTGCCCCGACTCATGTTGTCGTTTCGTGAGAAAAGCACCATGAGTAGTGGTTATCGGATAGGTGCCAAGCTTTTGCTATTGCATATGTCATTTCATATTTTGCGAACAGTGTATTATGTTTTTTATAGGGCCTACCATGAGAGAGAATTTGACACTTCCCCTTTCTTGATTTTGTCTTGCTATCTCGTAAACTATCACGACATGCGGGAAATCTTATTTGAGGAAAATGGCAAGAAATTCTACTCCTCAGAGCCACCTAGGCATTGGCGACATCATAAATGTTATGTCAGCAGAGGAACTTCAAGAAATCCAAACTAGAATGTTAATAGGTAATTATTAAACTCTAGTGTCGGCTACAGATGAGGATAGGCCGAATAAAGCACCAGAGGGATGCATCCCAATGTACAAGCAGTCGGTGGAATTTGACCTGAGAATACCATATACTGGCCCGTTTGCTAAAGTGTTACGTTATTGAAACATATTTCCAACCTTGTTGATTCCTAGCGCTTGGCGTTTGATTGTCGCTGTGATTTCTCTATTAGGGTTTTGTCCTTTTTGTTTTGATTTTGATATTCCGGCAGCTGTTTTTTCTCTGATGAGATGTGGGAGTAATGGGTCGACCCGGGTTGGTACAATTGCAAACTCGATCCATGTCTGACTGGAGGTTTCATTACAAATAGTCCACCTGTAGAGGTTGGATGCACAAATACTTCTTTGTGGAATTCACAAACAAGGATCTGGTGCTAACTCTCCCTAAGGCCAATGGGATGCCTTTGCTTGGGGAGAAGCCTTCAACTCCTTCTTGTCATTTTCGTTTCATGCAGTCGGTTGGTAGCTATTGCAAATCTACTCAAAGGATGATCTGTGTCAACTTCTTGATAAATGACCAAATGCTGTCGTTGGTAAATTTGCTGATAGGTGAGAAAAATAAAATCGATAAACCCTTTTTAGTCAAAAGGGTGGAGACCAACTGGGTCCATGTTCTGGATTTTGTGGATGACACTCTATTGAAATAGATCATGACTTATAACGATCCGGGTGTTAAGGACCCTTTGAAAAAGGCCAACAAAGTATCTAAGGCCCAACCAAGGCTTATGTCCCCTTTGGCAAAGATGAGGAGGATCGTACTACTCGAGTCTTTAACAGGAGGAGGACACAGAGGAGATAAGGAAATTAAGGGATATGTGCTCCCCGACCATGTCAAAACGTCTCAGGCCTAAGTCGCCTGAACCAAGTGGGACCAACCGTTTGTTATCTACCAATGAAGAGGGTGTTCTCATGCCGAAGATACTTGAGGCTGGGAGATCCGAAGAGGCTTCACCCTTTATTATTGAGGCGAAGCCACCGAAGAGGACAGAGGCTCAATCCATATCTATGAGATAAATGTCTGGGCCATCATGCTATGTCCCGCTGTAGCTTTCTCGTAAGGGAAAACATAAGGTTCCCAATTGGACTGTCATCTCTCATTTTATCCCTATCTAGTCTTTTTATGATGACAATTGATCGAAGGAGAAGGGAACAGTTGCTATCAGTGCGGGGGACAAGCAGTATAGTTACGTGCGCTTAGCCAAGATAGAGAGAATAGTTGATTGGCTAGATTTTTATCATTGTGACTTGGAGTTGCATAAAATGCCTATGGAACAGGCTAGCGGGGCTTTCAAGTCTCTCGGCTTAATGGAATCATCCTTTGAACTTGTCTTGTTTTGTTTTTTTTTCACCATAGGTTGATTTGGTTCTCCTTTTTGTAGATGATGGCCCTGACAGAGTTTCAGGAATGACGGAAGAAATAAACAGTGGGACATTTGGAAGAGCATACCGAACGGCTAAGCACTCAAGTCTCGGCATTGCAAGACACTCTTGGTCAGAAGAAAGAAGACGCAAAGGTAGAGGAAGTGCTCAAGGTCTCACTTACTAAAAAGAATGAGGAAGTGAAGAGCTTGCAATTGGACTTGGATTTGTGCCGAGGTTGTTGTAAGAAGTTGGAGGCCGAGAAGAAGGCCCTTGAGGCACGCCTACACACTGCCGAGATGCTAGCTCAATCACGTGAGGAATCTCTTCAGGTGGTGGAACAAAGAGCGGCTAACTCAGAAAAATCTTTAATTAGAAGTGCTGCTACCTTTAGGGATTCCCAACATGAACTGACCGAGAGGTTGAAATATGCTAAAAAGATAATCTGTCGATTTGGTTTGGATGGAGCCCTACCCCCAAACAGAAGAATTACCAATCAGGAAACAATGGACCAGAGTATGATCCCTGTTGGGTCGATCAGCATTCCCATCGAACCGATTGTGGTTGTCGCGAGGACTTCATCTCAGGAGACCTTGGCACTTCCCCTAATTCCCTCTAAGTCTATATAGATCTTGCGTCGTTGTATCATAGTGAGTTTTAATAAAAATCTTTTCGTGCTTTTGTATTCAGTATGTGTTAACAACTGGGGGTATTCCCTTTACTGTTTAAGTAACCAAGGCAAACTCGTCGGTCACGTTTTATGATTTTAGACTTCTTGGGAAGATAACGGCCCCTCTGGGGGTGCACTGTCAAGCTCAACTATGCTACCCATGAGGTATTCTGACTTCTAGATAGACTACACTCATTGAGATTTGATCGGTGGATTGGGATAAAGATGTCCTTTAAAGAAGTTCTCGTCAATGGGACATGCCACTCATTAAGAAGCGAGAGGTGAGATGGGCGATGTTAGTTTGTTCGGTGAGTTAGATCCCTTCTATAGGTCAGGGCGACACAAGCCCATTCAAAAAGTTAGATCCCTTCGATAGGTCGGGGCAGCATAGGGCCTTTCAGGGAGTTAGATCCCTTCGATAGGTCAGGGTGACACAGGCCCGTTCGGCAAAAAACAAACGATTAGAATAGGTCATGTCTATCTATTTGGGAAGTTACATCTCTTATTGACAACACGTTTTGTTCAATAGGAAACAAACGATTGGAATGGGCCGCGTTTACATGTTCGATGAGTTACATCCCTTATTGACGATACGCTTCGTTTGATTGGAAACAAACGATTGGAATGGGCCGTATCCACCTGTTTGGGGAGTTATATCCCTTATTGACGACACGCTTCGTTCGATAGAAAACAAACGATTGGGATGCAACAGTGAAGGTTATATAATAGAATGCAAAACGATAAGATATCATGCGCTCTAGTCATCGGATAGGAAAACACTATAGTAACAATATGAAAACTTTAGAGGGAGACAAACAAGACATACCTTGTCAGTTATTTGGAGGCAGACGCCGAGGGCTCCAGATTACATGACAGTTTTCCAATCCTAAGTGAGGTTCTGAGCTTGACCTTCATGTGTTTCATGTTGGGTAGAGCTTCTAAGGAATTCAGGCCTGGTCTGCCCAAGATAGCATTGTAAAATGAGGGGAGATTGATCATGTTGAATATCGAGGTAGTTGTCGCATGGTTTGGCGGTGAACTGAAAGTGAAATAATGTTCTCGGGGTATACTCATCGCCCGAAAGCTCTTTGACCGACCCACATGGGGTTGGAGATGTCTGGTGTCAAAGCCCATTCGTTTGAAGGCATCCCAGTATAGGAGGTTGTACCCTGCTCCCTAGTCAATAAAAATTCTTCTGACTTTTTATTGGACAATCTTAGCGGTAATAACGAGAGGGTCATGGTGACTTGGATCCACCTTGACCAAGTCCTCATCGATGAAGCCGATGATAGGTCTTTGCCCTTGGATTGTCTATCAGTGTGAGTCGTTAGTACCTTCTGCGGAATGGGGTGAGACATCTTAAGTAAGTAGAAAATAGGTGTGATCAAATGTTCAGCCTAACCTCTCTACGAATAGTCTTGACGATCCGAGGGATCAAACCGAGGATGAGACTCATGAGGGACGCACTCGTCGTGGACTTAGAGGATCACTCCATCTTGTCGATTAGCTGATGGATGAGCAGCTGGTCGGTCGTCTAATCCATTTTGTCGTGGCAAAACATGCTGATCGGGGATGGGCATATTCCTCCCATCTATACCAATAAATCTTTGTAATCTTCTGCTACGAACTAGGAATTCCAGTTCATCCCTAAGCTTTCTGCAATCATCGGTCATGTGACCGTAGTCATGATGGAAGTGACAGTACTTGATTCTGTCCTTTGGATCATCCTCCATAGGCTAGGGAGGCTATGGAACACACAGTTTGTCCCTGATTTGGAGCAAAACTTGACTAATAGTCTTGTTTAGAGGGGTGTAGATATTGAATCTTCGTGGAGGTGGAAGACCCAATCGATTCTTTTTTGGTGAAGGCTGCCGGGGTGATCGGCTACATTCTCTCCGGGACGAGCAATTTCTGAGTCAGTCGAATACTTCGGCATCATCGGCCTCGATAAACTTCTCAGCATAAGTATAAAACTCCTGAATGGTAGAAAGGAGTTCTTTGTGATCGAGGTTTTCATACCCGAAGGGCATAACCCAATGAGCAGTGTAGCCAACGCAATAGAATGATCAAGAGATAAGACTTTCATCGTCTCAATCTTGAAATTTTTCAAGAAATCTCTTAGGGGTTCGTCATCTCTTTGCCGTAATGATAATAGAGAGGCAGACTTTCTTTTGGCTTCTCGGTTGATCACGAAGTGAGTTTCGAACTACTATCGAACCTAGGAGAAACCCTTGATGCTAAGCGAGGGGAGTGAATTAGACCACATTAGCATATTGCCCTTTAAAGTAGTAGGGAAGTATTTGCACATAACAATGTCCATCATATCCCTCGAGATCATAACCGCCATGAAGTGAGCCGTGTGGTTATAGGGGTCGTTCGTCCCATCATATCTTTCCATAAAAGGCAAGAGTACATCACAGGGCATTAGTTCCGATGTGACTTTTGGATCTAATGATAACACGCTAGTGGGATAGATAGGGGTTTGGTCTCCTCGCGCGTTGGCTCATTTGAGCTCATCAACGACAAGTTGTTTAACTTGTTTCCTCAAGTTCTCGGGATCATGGCAAGAAGTTGCCGAGAGCTCATAATTCAGGGGCGACATTTGCCTTCAAGGGCGTACGTGCCCGGATCCTCCCAATGAGGATTGGCCTTTCGGTCTGATGGCGTGACTAAGCCCTTCCAACTGTTTGCTTATATTCTGAATTCTTGACTCTAGTCTCTCAATCTGAAGTTGATTAATCCATTCTGGGGATATTAGTACATGAGGTATGACTGAATGTTCATGAGCCGTAGGGTGTGGAACCTGCTATGGGCATGGGGGTTGTGAGTGAATGGCACGATTGTCAGTGGAGAGGATAGGTGCCACAAGGAGAGCGGCATCAATTGGGGTAGCGGTATGCCCATCTACGGCGGATGCAACCCTCGAGGCAGTTCTGGTTCTCCTCTTAGGAAGCATGGCTATTTGGTGATTCGGAGAGTTTTATTGGAGTTGCTTTAGTCTGTTCCCACAGACGACGCCAATATATTGGAGATGGATTTCAACTCCATAGATTTCAGCTCCTTTCAACTCGAACGGTTGGTTATTAAAGCGGTTTGAGACCTGTAAAAGACCGTCGGAGGGTGCGCAAGTAAGGGAGGCTCCGACATTCAAGTCAGAAAGAGCAGTTTTCCATAAGAAAGAAACAGACTGAGGGCAAGAGAGCAAAAGTAAGAGAGAGAGAGAAAGAGAGAGAGAGAGAGAGAGAGAGAGAAAGAGAGAGAGCTAGTCTCCTTATATTTGTGTGTCAAGTGTAGGAGTCTCCGAGAGCGTACCTTGGTTTCGGTGTACCGAAGGTTTTTATGCATGGACATCATAAGAGCCGTGTGTATCCGGAGTGTTATAACCCTAGTTTCCTTATCTAGGAGTCCGAAGATCTCAAGATCTTATATTCAAATATTCTGTATGATTTGTGATATTTATCATTTAGAAAGTTTAGTAGTACGGAGAGATCTCTTCTCTTATCGATTAGGTTCTGAAGATTTTCTTTCTTATCTTGGAGATACGATTCAAGTCGAAATAGAAAATAGAAGATTGATATGAGATTTAGTCGAATATCCCCTTTAGTTAGTACGATCGATTGCTTAGGGAGTTTTTTCTCTTTGATTGAGGAGAAAGAGGCATCGATTCGGGCCTGCTGAATGCTTCTTTGTGTCAATCAGATTGCCCTTGTTGAGAGTTGGCCAAACAATCAATTATAATGCCGATAGCATTCTCATAGTGTGTCGGGTCATGTCCGTTCCTTGAGAAGATTGATCCCGATCTATCGACACATTTTGGCAAATCTATCTCTTTAGATCATGGGTTTCGTAGGATTGAACATTTTTCGTATTGAACCTTATGAATGGTACCCCATCAGTAAGCATGTAAAAGTTAAAATTTTATGCATTTAAAACACCTCCAAATTTCAGCCAAAATCATAAAGAAGAAATTCACATCGAATCGTTTACCCAAATTCTTTATTTTCCTTTCTCACATCTTAGTCGCACTCTCTTTCTCTAACTCCAGCACCACCAAAAGAACCGGGTGTCTCCACCCTATTGAAACCCTATTGAAACCCATGGAGAAAACCCGTTCAAAGTAGCTTGAATTACAACCCTGTCAATAATATTATTAGGCTTTAAATTCATGCACCAATGACATCAAGTTTGACCCAAAAATGAAACCTCCAATGATTTGGTGAAGTAAAGAATCCTTCTTAGTCTCAAGATTTGCAAAACCTCCAACGATATGTATATACATATATATTAAGTGATTACTTATCATTAATCAGTATTTGGATTTAACCCAACTATTAATCGGTATTTGGATTTAACCCAACGAATTCAACCAAGTATTGTAAAGCTCATTAATAGATTGGTTCTCCTAATATCTTAAATTTGATTAAGAGAATCTAACTCCTGACCGCTACACCTATAAGTCATTGGTCCTCTAATGATATGATCCGTCCTCTATTAGATCGGGAACGACCATCAGCTCATATTGGGAGAAAGATTCCAAAGCATCTCTAAACTCCCATATAAGGATATTTTATATTTTATGTGAATACCAAATATTTAAAAAGAATGATTGAATTACAATATAGTATTTTGGATTTGAATATTTTGAATTCAAATTACCTCAAACCCTTTTCACTATATTTTCTTTTTAAAAAATATCACATTATTAAATAAATAATCTAATAAAGAGAAATATTCAAATAGAAAATAATTAATAATATCAATTTTCACTATTTTAAACTTTTGAAAATAATGGTAGTTATACAAAATAACAGAAAAAAAAATCTTTTATATTCTTAAATTCAATTTTATTTTTGTTTGACATGATTAAAGTATCTCATATGCATAGGCAAATAGGAATCCATAAAGAGAAATTTAATACTTCTTTGATGCAAAAATAAAGATGAGACACATAAAGATAAATTTGAAACTTTAACAAATCAAATGAACTGAGATGGAATTCAAATCAAAAGAAGATGAGATAGAATTCAAATTAGTCAATTCCAAATTAAAATGAAATGAGTTGTAACTCTTTTACTATTTTGAATTCGAAAAACTCAAATCAGTGAACAAAGCAAAAATTTTGGAATTCAAATCATATGAATTTTTAGTTTCAAATTTAAATGGAATGAGAAACAAATGTTTAACATTAAAATCAATTAATAGGAAAATTGCTATAACCTATGCGCACTTATTGGTTTGATGGACTAAGTTCTATTTGATTTGTATCCACCCTTTGGGAACCCAAAGGACCTGAATTTTTAGTTTTAAATTTCAATAAAATGGGAAACAAATGTTTCAATATTAAAATCAATTGATAGAAAAACTGTTGACTATGAGGTTTCAAACTATTATGCGATTTATGTGTATCACAATTTCAAACAAGTATACCCTAGTCTAGTACTGTGTATAGTGTGGATCAAGTGTCAACCCCATGAGCATATTTTATACTACTAAATACAAATAACCCTAATCTAAGTTGGATTAATCGAATCAAAGTTATGAAAATATTAGAAACTACTATAAATAAAATCTAAAATATGAAACCCTAATTTGGTAAAAACCCTAAAATATCGATTTCATTTATTTTTAACCTCTTACACGGTCAAATCTTTTCAATCTCTAAGTTTATTGATTATTGAATTATTATTGATGATGGTAGATTTTTTAAATTAAATTCATATGCAATGAATCTCTAATTCGACTAATCAAAACCCAACGGTTACACAATTTTGATTAAACTGAATTACATTAAATTCTATAGAACATCTATAAAAACCCACATACAAAATTAATCTTCTCTTGATTTCATAACCCTACACGAATTTTATTCTATTGAACTAATTTCATACAATATTCTCTCGATCTCATACATTCAATCTCGAATCATGCAAAACGCAGGTCTAAACGTTTTGAAATATTAAACTCAACAATAAAATTTCATCAAACAATAATCATACCAATGAAACTTAAAAGAAAGAAAAAAATCAACTCATATAATTAATTAAAAACATAATTCATCAAGTTTTAGAATAAAGAAATTTAGCTAAATATTGAAAATAAAAATAAAAAGATAAAAAGAGACATTACAACCTTTGTTTACATGAACATGGAGGTGGAAGACGTTTCTATGGGCTACGGCTACTAAGATTTGTAATTGGTAGAGGGAATAAGAGAAAAATAAAGGAAAAATGTGGAGAATGAATGGAGAAAAAAATTGAATTTCGTAGCTGTTACGGTTGCATATATGTATAAATATGAAAAGACTTAAAAGAATTGGAAACATGAACTTTTTTGGAAGTTTGGTTCTTGAATTTGATTAGGAAACTTCTTCTTGCGTGATAATCTTTCACTCTCCAAATACTTAAAAATTTTCTTTTCTTCAATTTGGATAATTTCTGAAATTATTAGCAATGAAATCCCGAATTAACAACATATTGTTTCCTTTTTTGTCCCTGGATTCCTTTTCCGTATTGTAGTAATTTTGACTCAATTTTTGGATATCTTCTAGTCTAAGCTAGCCTCTGAGGTCTTCACAAGATTTGTAGGGTTCGAAGTATTCTTTCCAATGCCATAAGAATTATCTCAATCGAATATCGAAACAAAATGTTATGTCAAAAATACTGAATACTGTCTGTCCAATCCGAAAATAGCAAGTTTGCTCAATTTTTCCTAAATCAATGACCACGAAAATAAATCAATATAAAATCATAAAATATGGTTCAATTCAATTCTAAAACACATAAATAAATACTGAAAAAGATATAATTCAAATATATAAAAAAATTGTTATCACGAACCCATATGCATATATGTGCAGAAGAACTTAAGTCTTCCCCCTTAACCTCTCAGGCATACCAACTAGTTTTGATAAATCATAAACAATTATTATATTAGGGAGTAGCTTACTTCCTAGTTCGGCAGACCAAGTTTAATTTAGTTTGTATCTACTCTTTTGGAACTCAAATCATCTGAAATTTTAGTTTTAAATTTCACTGGCTACGGGGTTCAAATCCATGCACACTTTTGTCCAAAAGATCTTAAGTCTTCCCTCTTAACCTCTTGGGCAAATTAGCAAGTTTTGGCAAATCATAAACAATTATTATACTAGGGAGTATGGTTACTCATTGATTCGGTAGACCGATTTCGATTTAATTTGTATCCACTCTTTTGGAACTCAAAACATCTAAATTTTTAGGTTCCAATTTCAATAGAAGGGGTTCAAACCCATGTGCACTTATTAACAGTTTAACCTCTCAAGCAAACCAGCCAATTTTGACAAATTGTAAACAATTATTATATCAAAGAGTAGCTTACTTATTGATTTTGTTAATCGAGTTCCATTTGATTTGTATCCACTCTTTTGAAACTCAAATCACCTTAACCTCTATTCAATGAAATGGGAAACAAATGTTTCAATATTAAAATCAATTGATAGGAGAATTACTAGCTATGGGGTTCAAACCCACATACACTTATGTGCAAAAGATCTTAAGTTTTCCTCCTTAAACTCTTTGGCAAACCAACCAATTTTGGTGAATTGTAAACAATTATTATACTTGGTTCAGTAGACTGCAGATTATTGGGATTGAACCGATTCACACTTATGTGCAGAAGACCTTAAGTCTTCCCCATTTGCCTCTTGGGCGAACCTAATAGTTTTGACAAATCGTATACCATTATTATTCCTAGGTGTAGGGTTATTCATTGGTTCGGTAGATCAACTTCAATTTGATTCGTATCCAGTCTTTCAGAGCTCAAATTACCTGAACTTTTAGTTCCAATTTTCAATAAAATGATAAACAAATATTTCATCATTAAAATTTGTTGGTGAGAAAATTGCTGGCTATGGGGTTCAAACCCGTATGCACTTATGTACAGAAGATCTTAAGTCTTCCCCCTTAACCTCTCAAGCAAACAAGCAAATTTTGACAAATTGTAAACGATTATTATACCAGGAAGTAATTTACTCATTGGTTTGGTGGACTAAGTTCTATTTTATTTGTATCCACTCTTTTAGAACTCAAATCATCTGAACTTTTAGTTTCAAATTTTAATAAAATGATAAACAAATGTCTCAACATTAAAATTAGTTGATGGGAAAATTGTTAGTTTTAGGGCTCAAACCAAATGTGCAAAAAAACTTAAGTCTACCCCCTTAACCTTTGAGGCAAACTAGCCAGTTGTGGCAAATTGTAAACCATATTATAACAAGATGTTGGCTATCGGGTTCAAACACATGCGCACTTATATGCAGAAGATCTTAAGTCTTCCCCCCTTAACCTCTTGGACAAACCAACAAAATTTGACAATTTGTAAATGATAATTATATTAAACAAAATTTGACAATTTGTAAATGATAATTATATTAGGAAATAACTTACTTATTGATTCGGTGGACCAAATTTGATTTGATTTGTATCCACTCTTTTGGAACTTAAATCACCTAAATTTTTAGTTTCAAATTTCAAAAAAATGATAAATAAATATTTCAACATTAAAATCAATTGATAGGAAAATTGACCTGAATTTCTCATTTCAAATTTTAATAAAATGATAAACAAATGTTTCAACATTAACATCATTTGATAGGAAAATTGCTGGCTATGGGGTTCGAACCCATGCGCACTTATGTGCAGAAGATCTTAAGTCTTCCCCCTTAACCTCTCGGGCAAACCAGCAGGTTTTGACAAATTGTAAATGATTATTATATTAGGGAGTAACTTACTAACTAGTTCGATGGATCGAGTTCGATTTGATTTGTATCTACTCTTTTAGAAGTCAAATCACATAAATTTTTACTTTCAAATTTCAATAAAATGATAAATAAATATTTCAATATTAAAATCAATTAATAGGAAAATTGACCTGAATTTTTAGTTTCAAATTTCAATAAAATATTTTAACATTAAAATCAATTATGGGAAAATTGTTGGCTATGGGGTTTGAACCCGTGCGCACTAATATGCAGAAGACCTTAAGTCTTCCCCCTTAACCTCTCAGGCAAACTAGCTAGTTTTGTCAAAGTAAACCATTATTATACTAGGGTGTATGGTAACTCATAAGTTCAGTAGATCGACTTTGATAAGATTTGTTTCCACTCTTTTGGAACTCAAATTATCTAAATTTTTAATTTCAATTTTCAATAACATGATAAACAAATGTTTCAACATTAAAATCTGTTGATGGAAAAATTGCTAGCTATAGGGTTTGAATCCATGTGCACTTCAGAAGATCTTAAGTTTTCCCCTTTTAACCTCTCGGGCTAATTAGCATATTTTAACAAATCACTCATTGGTTCAATAGACCAATTTTGATTTAATTTATATCTACTCTTTTAGAACTCAAATAACCAAAATTTTTAGTTTCAAATTTCAACAAAATGATAAATAAATGGGGTTTGAACCCATGTGCACTTATATGTAGAAGATCTTAAGTCATCCCTGTAACTTCTTAGGTAAACCAGCCAATTTTGGCAAATGGTAAACAATTATTATACCAAAAAATAGTTTACTCATTGGTTTAGTGGATCAATTTTGATTTAATTTGTAGCCATTCTTTTGATACTCAAATTAGTTGAATTTTTAATTTCAATGAAATGAAATGAGAAACAAATGTTTCAACATTAAATCAATTGATAGGAAAGTTGCTAGCTATGAGGTTTGAACCTATGTGCACTTATGTACAGAAGAGCGTAAGTCTCCCCCCTTAACTTCTCGGGCAAACTAGCTAGTTTTGACAAATCGTAAATAATAGAATATTTGACTCTTAAATCTAATATATTGATAGAATATTTGATCCTTGCTTCTAGCCTTGTATTTAACTTAATAATCAATTATATATCTAGTCATGTATTATGTATATGTATACTCTTGTAATTCCCTATACATTATGGAATGCAAATTGTCCAAAGGTAGGATAAAATTGTTCTTTCAGTAAGTCCTCTTCTAACATAGTATCATAGCCATATTGGAATACCTAGCCTCCCTCTCTTTGTCTCCCACTGCCAAGAAATCTTTCTAACTTTAGTATGCTCTGTACTTGCCTTTTGTGAGGATCATATACATCAAATCGAGTTTATTTAATTTCTTAAACATTCAGAAGTAATCTAACTGTAGTTTATTAATTTTTTTTCAAATCTCACCCTCTCTCTCATGAAGACAACCCATTTTATACAACCTAGTCTGCAGCATCCACAAGGCCTTCAATTTTTTGGGACTAGTTCGCATACCTCTAGCCCTTCCTATAAGCCCACAGACATAGTCCAGCAACTTAACTCTATACCTCTTCAACAGCCACTCAACAATCAATGGTCTCTTGACACTGGCACTACCTCCCACTTGATGTATACCTCAGGTAATCTATATACTATTTTTAATAAAAGCAATACTTCGCATGTTTTTATCGGTAATAAAACCTCCTCCCTATTTCTTGTGCCAGAAACACTTCTCTAATCACATCTTCCTCTCCTCTCCTTCTTAAAAATGTGTTAGTTGTACCTCATATCATTAAAAATCTCATTTCTATGCGCAAATTTACAAAAGATAACTCTTACTTTGTAGAATTTGATCCCTTTGGTTTCTCTATGAAAGCCCTTCGGAGGAAACAGAACACTCTTAGGTGCAATAGTTCAGAAGATCTTTATCTAATAACTCCTTCTCTCACTTCTTCTTCATTCACTATTTTGGCCATCTCTTCCTCTGCTACATAGCATAGACGTCTTGGTCATCCCAGTACATCTACCTTTCGTTACTTATGACTACAAAATTTAATTTTCTATAGTAAAAACACTTCACATACTTTCTGCGATGCTTGTCAATTAGGGAAACATACCAAACTTCCATTTTTCACCTCAAAATCTGAGTTCTGCTCTCTTTGATATTATCCATTCTGATCTCTAGACATCACCTATACCTAATGAAAGTGGTTTTTGGTATTATTTGATTTTTCTAGATGATTTCTCTCACTTTGTCTGGATATATTCTTTGTGTACTAAATTTCATGTTTTTGAAAAATTTCTCCCCTTTCATGCATTTGTTCGCACATAATTTAGCACTGAAATCAAGATATTTTAGTATGACAATGATACAAAGTTTAATAACTCATCTTTTGTCACTTTATTTTCCCATCATGGCATCTCATACCACTTCTCTTATCCAGACATTTTATAACAAAATGGCAAAACTGAGCAAATGTTATGCAGCATCAATGATATTATTCGTATTCTTTTTCAAGCTTCTATGCCATCATCATATTGAGTAGAAGCATTGCACATGGCTATGCATCTACTTAATAAATTGTCCCACAGAAACACTTTCCAATCAAATACTATTTTGAATTTTGTTTCACAAACTACTACTTTATACTCACCTTCATTATCTATGTTACCCAAACATATCTCATACTACCCCTCACTCCATGCCAAGTGTATTCCTCAGCTATTCACTATATCATCGTGGCTATAGATGTCTTAACCTCTTAACCAAGAAGATAATCATCTCTCCTCATGTGACATTTGATGAGCAAAAATTTTCTTTTGTATCACAACATACACCCAAAACCACTCCTATAATTTTCTCGATCCCATCAATAGCACACCTTCTCCTTTTCTTTGCCATATACATAGCTTGTTATCATCTCTTGTCCTCAAGACATCCCTTCCATCATCTCCTGTCTCAACGAACTCTCCAACTTTTTCTCTTTCATCGTACCCCATACCAGCACCATCACCCTCACCTAATCCCCCAACTCCCCCTCCTCCTCCTCCCCCTCATCATCACATGATCACACGTAGTCAACATGGCATATTCAAAACCAAAACAATCGCTTTTCCTTCGCACTCACAGTTCCTCTTCCATTCTTCATAGTTACCGACAAGCTCTTAAAGATCCAAACTAACAAAACACCATGGTTGAGGAATATTCTAGTCTTATTAAAACTGATACCTAAGATCTTGTTCCTTGACCTTTCGAGGTTAACATTGTCAATTCTCAGTGGATGTTCAGGGACAAATTTAATTTAGAAGGCAATCTTATGCGTCACAAGGCTCGTCTATTCACTATTGGTAGTTTTCAATAAGCTGTTTTGGATTTTGATGAAACTTTCACTCTCATGGTTAAATCAGCCACTATCCTGATGGTTTTGAGCCTGACAATCTCTAAATCTTGACCCATCCACTAGTTGGATGTACAAAATGCTTTTGTATATAGATATCTTTAGGAGACAATATATATGTGCCAACCACCTGACTTTGTTAGTGATACTCACCTATATTACATTTGTCATCTCAAAAAGTCTCTCTATATACTCAAACAATCTCCACGAGTATGGTACCAATGATTTACTACTTTTATCAGCTCTCTCGGCTTTATAAGTTGTAAATCTGATACATTACTCTTTGTATATCATTGAGGTAGGGACATAGCTGTTCTTCTTCTATATGTTGATGACATCATATTGATTGCATCATCCACTGCTCTTCTATGCTCTGCTACACCCTTTTTAAGCAAAGAGTTTGTCATGACTGATATGAGGCCACTGCACTATTTTCTAGACATCTCCGTGTCCCGCACTAAAAATGAATTGTTCCTTTCCCAATGCAAATATGCTCTAAAAATTTTAAAACGCGTTAAAATGAGTTCTTACAACACCTCCACTACTCTTGTAGATACAAAAGCCAAGTTATATAGTTGCAATGGTCCTCCGATCTCTTATCCATCTCTTTATCACCGTCTTACTGAAGCTCTTCAATATCTCACCTTTACCAGACTAGATAATCCTTATGCAGTGCAACAGGTGTGCCTTTTTATGAGTGATCCCCAAGAACCTCACTTTGGAGTACTCAAACATATTTTACGATACATTCATAACACACTTGATCATGGTTTATAGTTTTACTCTTCACCTACCGATAATTTAACTTTTTATTCAAATGCAGATTGGGGTGGTTGATCCGAAACAAGATGTTCCACATCTGGCTATTATGTTTTTCTCACTAATAACTTAATTTCCTGGTCCTCCAAATCACATGCAATTGTTTCCCACTTTAGTACTGAAACTTGCTAACTACGAAATCATCTTATTGAACTTCACTGTCCATTATCTAAAACTATATTGGTTTACTGTGATAATGTTAGCGCTGTTTACTTGTCTAATAATTCAGTTAAACATCAATGCACCAAATACATCTAATTAGACATATATTTTATACGAGAAAAGGTAGTCTTGGGACAAGTCAAAGTGTTTCATGTGCTCTCTGCTTATTAGTACGCCGATATCTTCACAAAAGGTCTATCTTCATCACTCCTCCTTGATTTTCAGTCCAATTTGAACATCCGACCTCCTTCCGTTTCGACTGCGGGAGTATGATAAAATATTTGACCATTAAATAAGGCATATTGATAAAATTGATAGAATATTTGACCCTTGTTTCTAACCTTGTATTTAACTTGATGATCATGTATCTAGTCATGTATCATATATATGTCCACTCTTGTAATTTTGTATATAGTGGAATGCAAATTGTCCAATGGCAAGGCAAAATCATTATTTCAATAAATCCTCTTCCAACAATAAATGATTATTATACCAGGGAGTAGCTTATTCATTGATTCAGTGGACCAAGTTCAATTTGATTTGTATACATTAGTTTAGAACTCAAATCACTTGAATTTTTATTTTCAAATTTTAATAAAATGAGAAAGAAAAGTTTCAATATTAAAATCAATTGATAGGAAAATTGTTGGCTATGAGGCTTGAACCCATACGCGTAGAAGATTTTAAGTCTTTCCTCTTAGTCTCTTTTGTAAACTAATCAATTTTGGCAAATCGTAAACAACTGTTATACCAGAGTGTGGGAGGAGACTAGTGCTTGGATCAGGAGACTCTAAAGAGTCATGCCATAATTTTTTTCTCTAATCTTTTTTCCTGTAGAGAGATGAGATCTCCTAGTGGCAGATTCTACAATTGGATTCAGAAATTACAGAATGAAGACCACAGCAACCTAGTTCGAGTAGCTAATGAAAAAGAAGTTAAGGTGGTTTTGTTTTCCATGAAAGGATTGAAGGCCCCTGGCCCGGATGGCATGCAACCCATCTTTTTCCAAAGGCACTGGGAAACTGTTAAGGAAGAAGTCTGCAGATTTGTCAATGAAGCTTTGAGAGATGGATTTTTCTGTCCAGAATATGCTAAGGCATTTATGGTTCTCATTCCCAAGCAAGACAAGCCTAGAAATATGAGTGATTTTAGACCCATCAGCCTTTTGAATACCTCTTACAAAATCCTGGCCAAGGTGCTAGCTCAGAGAATTAGACCCCTTCAGTAAAAAATCATAGGGCCTCATCAGAGCAGCTTCCTCCAGGGCAGAGGAACAATAGACAACATTATCATCCTCCAGGAGATTATTCACTCTATTCACAAGTCTAGGAGCAAGAAATATAGCATGATCCTTAAGGTGGATTTAAAGAAAGCCTTTGACACTGTTAATTGGAGCTACCTAGCAAAGGTCTTGATAGATGCTAACTTCCCTCTTCCCTTGGTCAAATTGATTATGTTTGCAATCTCTAATAGAGAGAATTCCCTGATTTGGAATGGCGAAGTGCTCTCGGCAATCAAGCCCGGTCAAGGCTTAAGGCAAGGCGACCCCCTATCTCCTTACCTCTTCATTCTTGTCATGGAACGACTAGCATACATGATCCAGGAAAAAGTGAGAAAGGGATCCTGGAATCCAGTTAAATCTTCTATAAAAGGATCGACCATCTCCCATCTTTTCTTTGCTGATGATTTAATCCTCATGGCGGAGGCAGAGCACCTTAGCATGAGTGCGGTTCTCAGTTGCCTTAAAGAGTTCTCATCTGAAAGTGGTTTGGTAGTCAATCCTAAAAAGTCTAGGCTTTGGATCTCTCCACATGCCCCTTGGTCCCTTAAGAGCTCTCTTGCGGCTGTCAGTAAATTCACTCTCATGGATGATTTAGGGAAGTATCTAGGAGTGCCTATGATTCATAAGAGGACAAGTAGAAAATTTTTCCAGCACTTGGTTGACAGAGTCCAACATAAACTTAGTGATTGGAAAGCCAAGCTCTTGAGCACAGCCGGGAAACGGATCCTCATTCAATCGGTGACGGCAGCGATTCCCATTTACTCCATGCAGACCACTTGGATTCCTAAAGGGATCTGTGACAGCTTGGATAAGCTTAACAGAGCTTTTCTTTGGGACAGCTCTGAAGACCACAAAAGGACTCATTTGGTCAGTTGGCAGAAGGGATGTCTTCCCAAGATGAAGGTGGTTTGGGGATTAGGAAAATGAGAGAATGTAACACTGCCTTGTTGGCCAAACTAGGATGGAATATTGTTAAGGGAAAGAACTCCCTCTGGTGTGATGTTTTGAAGAACAAGTATTTAGGTAATAACTCTTTTATGGAACTCAACAAAAAACCAGGGTCATCTATTCTCTGGAGAGGGATCATGAAAAGCCGTGAATGTATCAAAAGGGGCCTAAAGTGGAAGGTAGGAAATGGCAACAAAATTAATTTTTGGTTTGACAGATGGGTTAGAGACAAGAGCTTAGCAGAGACCTCTGAGAGGATTGAGCTGCAAGGAGACACCAATCCAAGAGTCAACAGGTTTTTAGATAGTAAAGGTAACTGGAAAATCACAGAGCTCCTAGACTTTCTCCCGAGGGAAAAGGTGGAAGAGATTAAAGGTATTATGGTCTCTACGCTGTCGGGCGCTCCTGACTCTATGTTTTGGTGTGGTAATGGTGATGGCTGGTTTTTAGTCACCTCAGTCTACAGAATGCTAACTGAGGCTAATAGAGCCGACCATGAGGCTAGGGGAAGACCCCACTGGGATTGGATTTGGAAGTCTGAATGCCCGGAAAGGGCCAAAATTTTCCTTTGGCTGGCTTACTTGGAAAAATTGATGACAAATAGTGAGAGGAAGAGAAGAAGCTTAAGTGAAAAGGTCGACTACGAGCTGTGTAACTTGAATGAGGAAACTACTCTGCACGCCCTGTGTGACTGCAACACAGCAGGTCAGGTTTGGAACTAATCTTGTCCTACCTTGACCTGGGATGGATCTTTTTGGACGAAACCTTTCAAGAGGTGGTTCAAAGAAAATTTAAATAGGAAGGAGAAAGAAGGGAGAGTTTCCCTGGGTAGCAGATTTGCTATCACTGCCTGGACTATCTGGAAAAGCATATGTAAGGCCATCTTTGACAAGGTCCTAATGCACCCTCAAGAAGTTGCGTCCTGGGCCTCTAGGTTGGTTAGAGAAGCAGACACAACTTCCCAGCGCAACACTGATGATCCGAAGCAACCTCGGAGGTCAGTAACATGGCTCCCTCCGAGATCAGGATGGTGGAATTTAAACACGGAAGGTGCAGTGTCTCCCTCTTCGGGCTTAGCCAGTGCCGACAGGATTATTAGGGACAGTGCTGGCAACTGGACGGCGGGGTTCATTTCTAAAATTGGCAAAAGCCAAGTGCTTATGGCGGAAATGTGGGGTCTTCGAGAAGGCCTCAGGATGGCTAAGAATTTGGGTCTTAACAATATTGAAGCGGAAGTGGACTCCCAGTCTCTTGTGGACCTCCTGAAGAGCAAAGGCTATGATGACTATCCCTTGAGCAATGTCATTCAAGAATGCAAACTCTGCTGAGGGACTTGAATGTTCCGGAAGTTATTCATGTTTTCAAAGAGGCTAACACATGTGCCGATCATCTAGCAAAGCTGGGCCAATCCGCTACTGAAAGGTTTCAAATTCTTGGAGCACCCCGGATTCCATCCTCTATCTTCTTCAGGACGACAACGATGGCATCTGGGGAATGAAGATCAGACTAAGGACCTAGTGATCCTGCTCTCCCTTGTTGTTTCCTACAGTTTCTCTGTTTTGTTTCGCTTATCACCAAAAAAAGAGTGTGGTTTACTCTTTGGTTCAACTGAGTGAATTTGATTTGATTTGTATCTTCTCTTATGCCTTTTAGGGCCCACCCCTTTTTAAAGCCCATTTCCTAGGACCAAGCCCAATTGATGGAGGATCAATTAATGTCGGACTAATTGAATCGGTTGAAGGGCAAGAGGTCAAGAGAAAAAACTAAAAACACAAGTTCCCAAAGGTCTACCTCAATTAATTATCCAATAAGCTATAATTTCCCTATTATATAAATGCTAGCACTACATTTATAAACCACAATTCATTAACTCTACTTGCACCTAATTTGTTCAATAATTAAATACTGATATTTTTTAAATAAAATTTCAATTTCAAATTTTATGCATGATAAAAATAAATATCAAAAAAATTTTATCGTATAAAGATCCAACTCAAATCGAATCAAATTTAGTCAATATCAATATGATTATCAGATATTAGTTGTTTATTAAAAAAATATTAATTCTTAACAAAATATAAACAAAAATTCTTCATAAAAATCTTAATATCATCCTATGTGACAATAAGAAATAATGTACAATTTTATCACCTTTTTACAAATACTATGCTTTTGGTCGTGGATGTAGAAGGGAGAGTTTGTAAATGAAGTAGGGAGATTACAGAGCATACATCTTTCCTTGAGGCTCCAAATTCCCACTTCAAGCTCTAATCCCTCTCCCTGTTAAATGGTTGCCCTTTAAATTTCTTGATTTCTTTCCACCATTCATGCCCAAATTGTCTTATCTTTCATCCCCATTCATACCCTATAAGAAAAACAGGTATTAGCGACGAAAATATCCATCGCTAATACTTAAATTTCCGTCGTTAAAAGTATTAACGACGAAAAATTTCGTCGCTGAAAATCAGCTCGCTAATTTAACGACAGAAATATTTCCGTCGATAATTTAATTTTTTATTTTTTCTAATTATTCCTAATTACCGACGGATTATTAGTGACGGAAATATTTTCGTCGCTAATCCGTGGCTAAAATGAGTAAAAGCAAACCCAAGTGCACGAGTCCAGACGACGGGCCGGCTACCCGACCCAACCCGCCTGCCCTCACCGCACCTGTCCCGGCCCCAACCCGCCTGTCCATCTGCCCGTCCGCCTGCTTTTAATTTGTTATAAAAATATTCACACCTAAATTTGAACTTAGGTGTAAGAAGAAATATTGAAAATTTTAACTACCATGTCACCATCACATTTGTGTTATTAGTTTATTTTTTTCTATTTCTATACTTTCTTTCTAACTCTCAATATTAAAAATACAATACCCTAATTTAAAAAAAATATATAAAATTTTATTTAATAAAAACATTAAATTATATTTAAAAAATATAAAATTATATTTAATAAAAATATAAATTATATTTAATAAAAATACAAAATTATATTTAATAAAAACAAAAAAATTGTATTTAATAAAAACTCAAAATTATATTTAATAAAAACAAAAATATTATATTTAATAAAAAAACACAAAATAATATTTAATAAAAGCAAAAAATTATATTAAATAAAAACACAAAATTATATTTAATAAAAATACAAAATTATATTTAATAAAAACAAAAAAATTATACTTAATAAAAACACAAAATAATATTTAATAAAAACAAAAAATTATATTTAATAAAAACACAAAATCATATTTAATAAAATACAAATTTATATTTAATAAAAGTACAAATTTATATTTAATAAAAACAAAAAATTATATTTAACAAAAAAAATAATATTTAATAAAAATAAAAAAATTATATTTAATAAAAAATTATATTTAATAAAAAACAAAATAATATTTAATAAAAACAAAAAATTATATTTAATAAAAACAAAAAATTATATTTAATAAAAAGATAAAATTATATTTAATAAAAAGATAAAATTATATTTAATAAAAACAAAAAATTATATTTAATAAAAACAAAAAATTATATTTAATAAAAACACAAAATTATATTTAATAAAAACAATAAATTATATTTAATAAAAATAAAAAATTATATTTAATAAAAACAAAAAATTATATTTAATAAAAATACAAAATTATATTTAATAAAAAAATTATTTTTAATGAAAAAACAAAATTATATTTAGTAAAAACAAAAAATTATATTTAATAAAAGCAAAAAATTATATTTAATAAAAATAAAAAATTATATTTAATAAAAAGCTAAAATTATATTTAATAAAAAACACAAAATTATATTTAATAACAACAAACAATTATATTTAATAAGAAGATAAAATTATATTAATAAAAAGATAAAATTATATTTAATAAAAATAAAAAATTATATTTAATAAAAATAAAAAATTATATTTAACCAAAACAAATAATAATTTTCAAGTTTTAACCATATGGGGGGTTGCCATGAGTTCGTGTGAGGCAACGGTTTGATTATAAATAAAAAGAAAATAGAATTATGTAAAGAATTTATAGAATTTTTAAGAATAAAAATAGGAAAGAGAACTATAAAACTTCAAAAACATATAGTCAAAAAAATATTAAATTTTTCTGATAAGTTAGAAGATTTAAAACTTTTACGATCTTTTCTAGATTTAATAAATTATACTAGAAATCATATAAAAGATTTAGGCAAATTAACAGGTCCTTTATATAGTAAAACAGGAAAATGGGGATAAAAATATTTTAACCAAAGTGATATATATTTAGTAAAAACAAAAAAAATATATTTAATAAAAGCAAAAAATTATATTTAATAAAAATAAAAAATTATATTTAATAAAAAGATAAAATTATATTTAATAAAAACACAAAATTATATTTAATAAAAATAAACAATTATATTTAATAAGAAGATAAAATTATATTAATAAAAATATAAAATTATATTTAATAAAGATAAAAAATTATATTTAACCGAAATAAAAAATATTTTTTAAGTTTTAACGATGAAAAAATTAGCGATGGATTTTTTCGTCGCTAATCTGTCCGAAAAAGTTTTAATGACGGATTTAGCGATGGAAAATTTCTGTCGCTAATTTTAGCAAGAGATTTAACGGCGAAACAATTAGCGACGGATTTTTTGTCATTGAATTTTTTGTTACTAATTCATCACAAATCTGTCGTTAATAGTGACGGATTTTTTTTATCGATAATTTTTGTTGTCGAAGGGTTATTTATTTGTAGTGGCAGTCTTTAAACGGGTCAAGTTACTGTCGTTGTTTCGGCCGATGTTGTGGTAAATAGTTTTTGGGAATATTGGGCTGGTAGCTGGCACTCTCGACCCTGGATGGTTTCTGGTTTCTTCGAGCGCAAATGTCAATTGCATGCAAACATTTACATAAAAAGTATGTGGGACCATGGGATGTAAGCCAAGTACCTATCGAACATATGGGGGGGGTTGCCATGAGTTCGTGTGAGGCAACGGTTTGATTATAAATAAAAAAAAAATAGAATTATGTAAAGAATTTATAGAATTTTTAAGAATAAAAATAGGAAAGAGAACTATAAAACTACAAAAACATATAGTCAAAAAAAAATATTAATTTTTTCTGATAAGTTAGAAGATTTAAAATTTTTACAATTTTTTCTAAAATTAGTAAATTATACTAGAAATCATATAAAAGATTTGGACAAAATTACAGGTACTTTATATAGTAAAACAAGAAAATGGGGATAAAAATATTTTAACCAAAGTGATATAGATTTAGTAAAAGAAATAAAACAAAAAGTTAGTAAGTTACCAAAGTTAAGGTTACCTTTATAATATGAATATAAAATTGTAGAAGTTGATACTAGTGAGTTAGGATGTGGAGCAATACTTTTAATAAAACTCAATGAATATAGTAATAAGAAAACAGAAGAAATCTGTAGGTATGCATCAAGAATATTTAGAGAATCAGGATTAGGATGTTTAAATTTTGAAATTCTAAGCATAATATATGCTGTAAATAATTTTAGATTATTTTTAAATAAATCATTTATTATTAGAACTAATTGTAATGCAATAGTAATATTTTATAACAAAATAAACGAAAAGAAAATATATAATAAAAGGTGGTTAAATTTAGTAAACACTTTAGTAAGAAATGGATATAACTATAAAATAGAACATATTAAAGGAAATAATAATAATAAATTTATTGATTTTCTTTCTAGAAATGTAATTGATTTAATTTTTGCAGATGTTTTCAAAACTCCGAGAAGCTCGAAAGGTTCATAAATATCTCTGTAAAGAAGCCAAAGACAAAGAAGCTCTACTAAAGACAGAATATATAATTCAAAATCCATATTTGTTCAACCACTTTACCAATTCGCTAAAGGAAGAGAAAAAACGAATTGCATATGTAGAAGGGCTGTTATAGAAAGTTGCTTTTTAAAACCATTGACTTTTTTCTTGCAGGACAAAATGTTTCCTAAGCTCAGAGAGACTCGAGAAGTTCACAGCAACATTGAAAAGGAAATTAAGGGCTATAAAGAAATCCTTAGAAATCCTACCGTAGCAAATAATAGTTTTTTTAGAACTATGTTTGAATATGCTTTAAAGGATTCTCAAACAATATTCTAAAATCTTTTCATACTCTGGATGACTTTCTAAAAAATTCTCACTATAACTCATTCAAGCACTAATTTCTTGATTTCTTTGACTATTTTATTATTTTCTAAAGATATTATTCTTTAATCTTTTCTTCTATTCTATGTAATATAGAAATTTCGATGGGTTTTTTATTTGTTTCTTTTGATTGTTCTAAGTATTTTATTTTTTCTAAGATTTCTGAGTTTTGAGTCTTAGTATAATCTAATTTATCGTTTATTTCTCTTATTTGTTTATTTTTATTTCAAATTATTTCTAAGATTGATATTTCTATTTGTGTATATTTCTATTTGTGTAGTTCTAGATTTTTCTTGTTCTAAAAATTTTAATAAAGTTTTTACAGAATCTATCAAAATATCTAACTTATCTTTCATGCAATTTTAAAAATAAACAGAAATAATGAAAAGACAAATAAGCAAATAACTAAACAGGTAAAAGTTAAATAATGAGAAGCTTAAAAGGCCAACTTTTTTAATCTTTGATTTACTAATTTCTTTCTAGGAAGTTGTTCTTGAATCAAATAGATTTGCTTAACTATTAATCTTTCTGAATGACTAGGATGATTAAACCAAGTTTCTAATTCAATTCTAAGATTTTTCAATTTAGTCTAACTTTCCAAGTTCAAATTTTTAAGTCTTCTATATTCTAAAAACATTCAAAGTTTGGATAACACCTTTAATTCTTGATTTATATTGAGTTCGCGTGAAGCATGCGTGGGGCATTTGGTGCATGCATTGCTTTTTTTTTTTTTTTTTTTTTCTTTCTAAACGAGGCATAATATGGTGGAAAAGTAAGCTTTATTTATTTTATATAACAAGCTCCGAACGAGCTTGTTATAGTTTTCTTTTTGAATGTCCTTACTTGGTAGTCTTATATTTTTAGGATCTCTTATTTTTTTTTTTATTTAAATCCTTACACTTTTTCATTTTCACTCTTTTTTCACTTATATCCTTCGTATTTTTGAAACCACACTTTTTTTTTTTGTTTCGTACAAATTCCTGCATTTCTTTTTTGGACTCTTTTTTCACTTGGATCTTTTGTTTTTATAGGACCACACTTCAATTTTTTTATTCAGATCGTTTCACTTTTTTTGATCCATTTTTCTTTTTTGCTTAAGTTCTTTGGCCTTTTGGGACATAAATTTTTCCCTTTTATTTTTTTGCCCCCACGAATGGTCAGCCCTTTACTTCTAGACTGCTGTTTTTTTCATTTAAATCTTTATTCTTTTTATTTTTTAATCCAACTTTTTTTTTACTTCTTATGTCTTTCTTTTTTTTTTTTTTTTGAACATAGGTTTCATCTTTTTTGTTTTTTAGACCTCATAGATGGTCTTTTTTTATTTTTAAACTATGACTTTTTTTTTTTTTAATTCAGACTCTTACTCTTTTTTTTTTACCTAATTTTTTTTTCTTAGGTCATTCATTTTTTTAAGACATGGGTTTTTTTCTAATTTTTTTGTGTCACTTGTCCATTCAGGTCATTTTTTACCTTTTTTTCCACTTTATTCCTTCGTCATTTTTTCATATAGGTTTTTTTTCCCTTTTTTGCCCCACGGCTAATCATCCTTTTATTTTTAAACCACAATTTTTTATTTTTTCTATTAAGGTCTTTACTTTTTAAAAAAAAAAAAATTTGACCTCTTTTCTCCTTTTTAGTCCCTCATTTTTTTTAACACAGGTTTTTTTTCCTTTTGTTTTTTGGACCTCATGGATAGTCATCTCTTTATTTTTATTATCTTTTTTACTCAACTTATTAATTTTTTTAACTCATTCGTTGATTTTTTTTGGAAAAAAAAAAACTATAGTGGTTAGACTTTTTTTTGTTGCTATTATACGCTGTATTTTTTATTAATTTAGAAATAATTGATATAAAATGAATGTGATATTTGTTATTTATTTTGCATTATTTTTGAATGAATATTAAACTAAATTATGGCATTTAATATGTAGAATTGATAGAGGATGTTCATGAAGAAAAATAGAGAAAAAGAACCAAATGAGAGGTTTTGCATGCAAGAATGAAAATTGGACAGCAATATTCATTCGATAGTATAGTATGTAGACATGTTGATTTCAAAGGATAATGCAAGATTTTGTTGGAGAATCATTGTAGTACAATTTTCTTTCCAATTGTACATTTAAGGAGGAATTGGGAAAGATTCGAAAATATTAAAAATTTGGAAGATTTTTTATTCTATTTAGAAATAGGAATTTTGAAAACTTTTAAGTTTTGTAATTTTTATTTTAGTTAGTTCATGATTTGTAAAGATATTTAGAAATTTCTCTTCCTTTTTATTTTAGCAATTTATAGTTAAAAAAGTTTTTACCTTTAGTTAAAAAAAAAAAAGGAGGGAGAAAGAGAGGAAGCCATCCCTTAAATTGAGTAGCCAGTTGGTAGGCAAGGTATATTTTATTGACTTTTGCAAGCCCATTTTGTTCCCCCACAAGCAGCAGCCTAGGTTACACAGCCTTTGCTTTTGTATTCCAGCACTTTCTATCAATTTCTCTAACATTTTTATTAGTGAGTTTTCTTCTTCCGTGAGTTCTTTCTAAATTAATTTTTTAATCAAAAAATTATCAAATTCTTGATAAATAAGGATTGTGAAATTTAAATGAGTTTATTGACTCAATAATTTGTAAAAATTGATTTAATCTCTATATTCTAATGTTTATAATTATTTTAAATTTATTAATAGAGACTTATATTTGATAATTCCAGAATAATATACAACCATTTAAAAACAGTAAAATTTGTTTATTTTTAATGAAGTGATAATTGATATAGTTTTATAGTTTCGCAAATGATTTAATTTATGTCAAAATTAGATAATCTAATTTAAATAAATTCAAATTGAAATTTGTTGAATAGAATTGGATGTCTTTAGATCTTAAAACTATCAAAACACTAGATTCAACGAAAATCTCTTGGGTTATCTTTTGATTAGAGAAGTAATTAATGATGATATTTTAATTAATGAGAAAGTAAAGAGAGATTTATCATTTCGTGGTATTTAACGATTATAATTAATTTATTTACGTGATTTTGAATAATTTTTATATCAATGATCAATTGGAGCGGAAATAACTAGTCTCATTTTAAAGGAAATGGAGTGCTTTCTGTCCTCGGTCAAGAAAAACTAATTAATGAAACATATGACGTTAGTGCAATTAAAAAAAAAAGTAATTATCAAAGGGGTGGAATAAACAAGAAACGCATGATTTAAAAAATATATATATATTTAACGATGGGAGATAAATTTGTTGTAATTAAAGAAATTATGTAATATTTATAAACGGGGAATAAAAAATTACAAAAAAAGAGAATAAAAAATTAATAAAAAAGGAATCGCAAGATTAAATGGGGCAAAAAAAATGGAAAAAAGGGTAGTAAAAGAATTTGGGGCAATAATCCTGATTTTTAATTAATAAAAAGGGGATAAATCTGGTGTAATTAAAAAAAATAAAAACAATGAGAATAAATAGGTAAAAAGGAGACAAATAATTAACAAAGGACAAAAAAGGAAAAATGGGTAATAAAAATTATAAGACTCCATGGACTTAGGCAAATAAAATTGCCAACAATTTACTAACTAAAACAATTTATGAAATATTTAACATTGGTGGATAATTTCTGGGCAATCAAATAATTTTTTAATAGGAAAATATTAATAAAGAAAAGGAGGGCGCATGATTAAAATAAAATAAATATTTAAGAATGAAGATAAATTTGGTCCAATTTTTTTTAAAAAAAATCAAGAAATATTGATAACTGGTGGATAGGTTTTGTATTATATATATATATATATAAGAAATAAAAAATATATTTAAAAAGGAGGATACGTGATCAGCTGGAGATAAAGAAAAGGAAAAAAAGGGTAAGAAAAAAATTCGGTGCATCAAACATATGCTGCATTTTTAATTAATAAAAAAATATTTAATAATCAGGGATAAAAATGGTGTAATTAAAAAATGGGAATAATAAATAGTCAAAAAAGAGGAGGGCAAAAAATTAATGTACAAAAAGACAAAAATGATATAAATATTATAAGTCACGTAATATATGCTGCCTTCTTTGCACATAGCACGAGAAATTAAAAAGAAAAATCAATAAAACACTACTTTTGTATGCTAAATCAAACTAAGAATCTAGCACGCTAAAGAGAGTTGTTTGGCCTGGCATAGAGAGTCGAGATTTCCCTCTCTAGTAGGGAGATGGATAGCCCGGTCGCCTCCTATCTCTGGTTTTTACAAATTAAATATTGATGGGTCCGTCCACTTACATTCTAGTCTGACAAGAATAGGTGGTCTTATCAAGGATGAGCTTGATTTATGGGTTCGAGGTTTCACCAGGAATTTGAGGATAACAGATCTTTTGATGATAGAACTTTGGGGAATCCGTGAAGGACTTCGTCTAGTCCTTCGGACAAAAATTTGTCCAATTATAATGGAGGTTGACTCAAAGGAATTGGTTATGGCTCTCTCAAATGAGACTGATTCACAACATCCTGCATATCATATCTTTCGGGAATGCAAATAGCTTATGGTTGAAGTTCGAGTGCATTCAATTCAATTTACCCTGACAGAGGGTAATATTTGTGCGGATCTTCTTGCTCGCTTCGGTAGATCAGTTTCACCTGGCATTCATGAGTTGATATCCCCACCGTGGAGGTTTATAAGACCATTCAGAATGACATTCGAGGCTTAGTTTTTTTCCATAGTTAAAGTCCTCGCCCCCTTGTAACAAAAAAAATATATTTATATTTCTAACAATTTATTAATTAACAAGTATATTTTCAAAAGTGATGAGGGTGGATGATGAGATTTTTTTTTTAATGTAAATGTGAAAACTATTTTAAAAAAATTTAAAAGTATTTAACATGACCCTATTTATATGCTAAATTAAAACTATTTTAATATAAATTTAAAAGTATTTTTTAATATAAATGTGAAAACTATTTAAAACTATTATAAAAGGGGTAAAAATAAAAAAAAAATTAAAAAAATGGCAGAATAAATGATACGAGAAAAGGAAAAAAAGGATAACAAAAAGTATATGTATAATAAATATACACTACATTCTTCACAGAGAGTATAAAAAAATTTAAAAGTATTTACCATGACCCTGTTTATATGCTAAATTAAAATAATGAGAACGTAACAAATAAAAGTTATTAGATAATTTGCTAAATATCAAATATATTTTACACAATATTTTAAATTGAAAACAATATTTACTTTCAGTTAATTTTTAAATTGAAATCAAGAATAAATATTGTGTGCATGCTTTTGTAAAATAATTAAAATTAATAAAAAATTTACAATAGGGATAATTTAATTGCAATTAATAAAATTTAGGAAAAAAGGGATAAAAATTAATAAATGGTTATTAAAATGATTAAGAAAGGACAGAAAATGGAAAAAGGGTAATAAAATTTATAAGTATGATATGTATTACCACAAAAAATAAATAATAGTTAACAAAATATATAACAAATCAAAACTCTAAGACAGGAATTTCATGGGCTTATGTAAATAAAATCAAAAAAAATTTGCAAATTATAAAATATATTTTGCGCAAAACATAAAAAATACGAAGAGTTTAAAAATGGACTGATGGAATCAAAATAAAATAAAAAAGGGAATAAAAGATTTTTTTTTTTTTAAATTATAACAGTTCTAGTACCTAAAATAGGTTCGTTCCCTCAGCAATAAATTACGTGGACTACCTGGCTTTCCAACACGTGTAAATCCAGTTGCAAACCGCTTTCGCTTTTTAAATAGCCCCCCACCTCTCTCCATCTGCGGAGTCACCTCTGGAAAAACTACACAGGCGAGAGAAGGAGAGAACCCCACAAATGGAGATGAAGAAGAGAAACTCGAGATCGGGAGTGCAAAAAAGGCGACCAATCAAGAAAAGCAAGAGGAATTTCCTCAGGAAAGTTGTAGATTACCTCAAATCAGACTCTTGTTCGTTCCTCTAATTTTCTCTTCTGTTACTCCTTCAACAACTGGTATCTGTGCATATATATTCCTCTTTTTTTTTTTTCCTCACTTACTCTTTATTTGAATTCCCATAAATTTTGTTATGCTTTCTGGGTTTTTGCATTTCTTGCTGTTTTGACGGAGAAATTAAACTGAGAAGTTGCGTTAGGGCTAGATTTGTTGTCATACGTCACCCATTATATTAGATTTGAAATGATACTTCCATATTTGCTTTTTTTTCCCCTTTTTAATGGATAGTTTGCTGGATTTTAGGCGTTGAACCTGTTGAAGCAAAGGACAACAAGAAGAAATTGCTTGAGAAAGTTTAGCGGTATTTGAAATCTGACCTTTACCTGCATTCTTTCTTGGTTGCAAGTCCAGAATCTGCTACTATCACTGTCTGCTCTCCAGCATCCGCTACAAAGACAACCACTTCTCCTCCGTTAAGTAACCAGTTTAGATTTGGTCTTCCTAATTTTGCCTATTTATATGGTACTTCCTTGCTCATTTTCATAGATGTGGTCACCTTTGAATTTTATATATAATTTGGCATTTTTATTAGTAACTTTATGTGATCGGCTGAAGTGCATTTTGGTCGCAAGTGTAGTGATTTGTTAATTAAGATCTTATTTGGACCTTTTTGTTTTGTTTTATTTTGTAAGTGGAGGATATAGGATGATTTTTAATAGATGGCAAAAGTTCGACAGTTGGGATTTTCTCTGTATTTTATCCTGTTCCATTTATAGTCCCTTTTCCGGATGGTGACTCTTACACTTGAGGATTGTCCAGCATGCCCCGAGTTTGTCTCTAAGACAGACCAACTGTGATCAACTACAACAAGGGGTTAAAGCCCTTGCAACCTGGACAAGAGGGATGAAATGAGCGCATAAATTTTTATCACTTCAAATATTTTTGTCAGAAGACAAAATTATTTTGGAAGGAGGAACTAAAATTAAAGGAGAAAGCACCCTTGTTACAGAGAGGAGAAAACTATGGAACGTAGCATTATTAAAGTATCGCAATGGTTCAACCTGTACCACGTTGTTACAGAGAGGAGAAAACTATGGAACATAGCATTATTAAAGTATTGCAATGGTTCAACCTGTACCACATTGTATCCACACGTCTAGATTGCAGACATTGAAGAATCTATGCAACATAGGCAGAGATGGCAGCACATTTTTCAGGGAGAACCAATGTTCCATGTTAATAATATGGCGGGCATGGACTTATCTTTTTGCTTTAAATGTCTTTGCAGCACTCCCTGAATGGTGGTCAAGGTATGGTCAGGAATCGGACTGTTTCGTTCAACCTAGCCTTTTTTCCTGTTTTACTATTCTGTTGACCAGTCTTTTGACCTCTCTCTCTCTCTCTCCCTCTGTTTTTCCTCAAGTCTTGATCTTTGTGGCAAGTACTTATGAGTCGGTACCAGGGGAATTGCTGCATTTAGTTCTAAAAAACATTTAATGTTTATGTCTGCCGTACAAATTAGGAATTGGTGCAAGTTGATTGAAGGGAAATCAGGTTTTAGCATCATCTAGTTTTTGCTTGCAACCTTCCTAAAAGCACCCATTATATCCTTTATCTTGCTTTGCTTGATCATTAACAACTTCTAATCAACTTTGCTTTATCTTTGTGTTTGGATGTAGTCTAAGGACAATTTGTATTTGATAATTGGGAGCGCGAGTATTTCTGTGCTGTCAGATATAATGTCTTCTCCTCCATTTTGCTCCTCCTATTTTAATGTTAGGTTGACATGAGTGCCTCAAAAAAGTAAGTGTGGATATTTGTATGAAGATGAGACCAAATGTGAGCAATCAACCGGTTGCTCAGAAGAAAATGTAAGATATGAAGATCCACCTTATCCGACTTGTCAACATATTGAAACCACCACTTCAACTGAGGGAACTTCAGGACACCGGGAGAAAATAAAGCACATTGTTCATCGAGACTATCGCATATCAACCATGCAAGGTTGGATTTGTCTTAGAATTTATACTGTTATACATGACACAAATATGTCTTTCCAAATCTGCATGTGTTATTCTTGAAGAGGATTAGTTCGTGCTATGTTTGGGGAAAGCTTTGGTGCCAACAACTGATGTTAGTTGTAGGAAGTTCGATTTTTTTTTTCCACCCTCCTTTTTCCTTTCCCATCTTCAACAAGAAAAAAATAAATAAAGAAAGAAAAATAAATTCCTTAGCAGTCAGGCTCTGTGGGAGAAATAGTTATCACCAAATTAAACATTTCTTGTCTGTACCTCATCGAAAAAGAATTCCCTTGGGAGAAATTGTTAATATGAGGAGACTGCTGTTATGTTCTTGTAATTTCTTTCAGGGCAACCCTAAAGTTGGTTGTATCATGCATTTCTTATTCAGAAGTAGGCATAGTTCTCATTGTGATTTGTTTTTCTATTAGGAAGAGGTCTGTCTCGTCTGCATCTGAGGAAGCTTGCGGAGGATAAAAACCTATATGCGAGGTACATATCAAAACTTGAAGCCCATTGAGCTGTTAAGTGTATTTTGTTGCATGTCATTTGAAATGGGCAAGGGGTTTGAGTTTGATATTACACATATATTTCTTTCTCTGGTGCTAGGACTTGGGAGATGAGAGGTTTTTTTCCTTTTTTTTGGGTGAGGGTGGAGAGTGAGTCTTGGCATAATGTTGGAATTGCTTCTTTTGTGACCTTAAGATCACGAGTTTGAGGTGTGGAAACAGTCTCTTTACAAAAATGTAAGGGGAAGGCTATGTACATATACGTTTACTCTTCCCCTACCCTCGCACTAAACTGGGGAGCACTTTGTGCCCCGGCTGAACCCTTTTTTTTGGGGGGGGGGATATTGCTGTTAGGTTTATCAAGATTGTGACTTTCTAATTTGTCAACTTTTTGTCCAGCAAAAGACGATAAATATGTTCCAAAGTGTAATTGTAATGCAAGGCCTTCCATCAATGTTAACTTAGTCAAAGAGTTTCTATAACATTAGTCAAGATTTTGAGATGAACACAGATGTTTGACTGAATTTTCTGATGGATGCTGGCAGTCGGTGTAAGTATGATGAACATAATGACGTTATGATCCAGCCCAGTTTACCACAAAAGAAATATTTCTCCCTTGATGTTGACAAGAAAAAGAGTCTGGGATGGGAGAGCAGGTACAGAATTCCGATTTTTCAGGAGTCATAGACCGTCCATTTGAGTGCTCACTGATGCTTGGTTTACTAACAATAGAAGTTTCAGATTTTTCCTTTGAAAGTAGTCTGGTCAGTATCAGTGTAGTATTGTCTGTTAACTGATTTTCTTGTACATTAACTTGTTTAGTAAGTCTGATTTGGCTCGAGGTGAAAGTGTGGCCTATGGGGATACAAGAGACCTTGCTGCTTGGGCATTTTGTATGGTTTTTAAGTGTGGTTCTAGAAAGATTAGGCAATGGCTTATGACATGTCTATTCCTTTGTTGTTTTGGGAGGCAATAGTGTTACGGGTGTGTTTATAAATTGGTTCTAATTTGAGTTTCTAATTTGTTATGATTTTAATTTAACCAGTCATTTGTTAGTTTAGTGGTTGGATGGTGGTGAACTTCATTCCATTGGGTTTATAATTGTTAGTTAAAAGTCGAAATCATTAGTTGAAGGGGCGTAGGGGTGGCATTGGAGGCAATATACACTACTACATGTTTCCTGTATTGAATCCCACAATTCCCTAGTATAATTATCACTTGAACACTTTTTAATGGGTGGCATTGGAGGCAACATCTTTTCGTTTGTTCTGCTGTTCCCCAAGTTTGCTGATCCATTTTTGTTGTCATTTTTGCTGTTTCTTGAATTTATTCTTGAGTTTGTTTTTCTGATGTATTTGAGTTGTGGTCTTGTTGTATGTTCATTTGGCATGTTTCTTTTGATTGCTCGAGTTTAGGTTTTTGATTGTTTCTTTTGATTTTTTTTTTTAATCTTAAGAACTCTATTACAGCTGTTCCCAATATCGGGTAAAGGAGTAGGATTGCGGTAGGCTGACAGCCAGTATAAAATCTTGTCAAAGTAAAATATAGACAAATAAGAATTATTTTATTTTTACAATTAATTTTGGCATTATTGTTTTCGACATTATTGTCTTTTGATATTTTTTATTTTTTTAATTAAAAATTTTGGTAGAATTTAGTTTATTGATAATTTAGTTTATTTTATTGCTATTGTCGGTCAGTGTAAAATTTCTTGTTAAAATACAAAAATGAGAGACAATGAAAATATGATTAACCTAAATACTTGAAATATAAGATCTTTAACTGTCAAATTAGGTGTGATAGGGAAAGTAATGAATAGAAAAAAGATTAAAATTATGTGTATGTAAAAAACTAAGTGGGTAAAGAAGAATGCTAGAATAATAGAGTTTTATAGGCATAAACTTTGGTACACAGGTAGGGATATAACTAGAAATGGTGTAAGAATAATTGTTCATAAAAACTTACGTGAGAATATAGTGGAGATAAAAAGAAAGAGATAAAATTTTACTTCTCAAGATGATTAATGGAAAAAATATAATTAATATAGTCAGTGTATATGCACACCAAGTAGATATATATGCAATTAGTAAAAAATAATTTTGAAAAAATTTAGATAAATTTGTACAAATTATACCTAGTACAGAGATTATTTATTGGAGGAGTTCTTAATGGACGTGTAGGGGGAATAACGAAGGATTTGAAACTGTACATAGAAATTTTGGTTTTGGTAGTAGAAATAAGACGAGAGAAATCATTCTAGAGTTTGTTATTGTATTTGATTTGATACTCATAAATACTTTTTTCAAGAAAAGAGACATATAATTACTATAGAAATAGATTGAATGTTAGCCAAATAAATTTCTTTTTCACTAGAAAGAGTGACAAAATGACTTGTAAGGATTGCAAAATTATACCGGGGGAGAGTGTAACAACTTAGTATGGGCTTTTAGTTGTATATGTGCATGTGTCTAAAAGACAAAATAAATAGTTCTTTGGTAGAATCAAAAATTAAGTAGTAGAAACAACAAGAAGAAAAAGTAACAATTTAAAAAAAAAATTAATGTAAGGATCAATTTAGTCAGCTAATGATGATTCAGAAATTATTATCCTTTGGTAGAATAAAAAATTAAGTGGTGGAAACTGAAAGAAAAAAAAGTAACAATTTTTAAAGAAAAATTAATGTAAGGATCAATTTAGTCGGCTAATGATGATTCAGAAACTAAGTGGGTAAAAATGTTTAATAATATTAAAATATAAATATGGAGGTTCTGGCGTATTTAGAGGGCGGGATCCAAAAGGTAAGGAGTCGTGGTGGTGGAATGAGAAAGCCCAAACTGTTGTACTAACAAAGCGGAAGTGTTATAGAAATCTTAAAAATATGAGAAATGATGAGACATTTGAAATATACAAAAATACAAAGAAAATGGTGAAAAAAATTATTCAAGAATAAAAAAATAATGTGTATAATAAATTATATAAGAAATTAGAAATCAAAGATGGAGAGAGAGATTTATAGAATCGCCAAATTAAGATAGAGAAAAGGAAAAGATTTAAATAATGTTAGGTATATCAAGAGTAAGACTAATAGTATACTTGTGAGGAATGAGGATATAAGAAAGCGTTAAAATGATTATTTTGATAATCTGTTCAACGTGAAGGGTATAAAAAATATCGATAATATAACGATTCCTGCAAAAGAGATCAATAAGGACTTCAAATATAAGATTCATTCTCATGAAAAAAATGAAATTTTAAAGAGAATGAAGAATAATAAAATCTTAAGATTTGATGGCATCCCTATTAAGGTGTAGAAATGTTTGGGAAGGTCGAGATAACAATGTTAACGAATATTTTTAACAAAATTTGGCAAACTAAGAAAATGTTTAAAATATGGCGAGTCCACTTGTACTATTATATAAGAATAAAAAAGATATATAAGACGACTAATTATATGGGAATTAAACTTATGAGTCATATTATGAAATTATGAGAAAAAGTGATTGAACATAAACTGAGATCAAAGATAAGCGTGTCTCAGAATCAATTTGGATTTATGTCAGAAAGATCCATTACCGAAACAATCCATTTACTAAGACATTTGATGGAGATATTTAGAGTATAGAAGAGAAACCTATATATGATTTAGAAAAAATGTATGATAGGATTTTAAGAGATATATTGTGGTGGACGTTGATGAAGAAGGTGATTTTCATCAGATACATCAATCTTATTAAACATATATATGATGGAGTTGTCACCAATATAAGAATTTGTGGGGAATAAGTGATAGTTTTTTAATAAACATTGGACTGCATCAGAAATCGACATTAAATCGAATTCTGTTTGCAATAGTGATAGATGAAGTCACAAAAATTATCCAAGATGAAATTTCATGGTTTATACACTTTGCAGATAATATAGTGTTGATAGATGAAATTAAATAAAGTATTAGTACTAAATTGGAGATATGAAGGGACATACTAGAGTTCAGAGGATTCAAATTGAGCCGATTTAAAACGGAATCCATGAAATGCACATTTAGTGATAATAATCATAACGATAAAGAAATGATTAGGTTAGAAGGATGTGATATATCAAAAAATGAACGTTTTAAATATTTCGAGTTCATTATCCAAAATGACGACAATGTAAATGGAAATGTAAATTATAAGATCCAAGCGGATTGATGAGATGGATGACATCTGGAGTTATTTGCGATCGCATGATGTCACTCCATCTGAAAGAGAAGTTTTATAGAACGAGAGTAAGATCTGCATTACTGTATGACATCGAATGTTGGGTCATTAAATAAAAACAAGAGTAGAAAATAACTGTAACTGAAATGAGAATATTAAGGTGGATGTGTGGTAAAATTAGGAAAAATAAGATTATAAATGAAGAGATACGTATTAAATTAGGAGTGAGTTCAAATGTGGATAAGATGCGAGAGTATCGTTTGAGGTGGTTTAGACTTGTGTAACGAAGACCCAATAATACACTAGTTAGGAAAATCGAGAGTTTAAATATATGAAATTTAATGAAACAACAAGATAAATCATTAAAACAATGGATGTAATGTATTCGCAAAGATATGACAGTTAAAGGGTTAACTGAAAAGATGATTTTGGACAAAAACGAGTGGTGTATGAGAATTAAAGTAAATTAAATCATCACTTTTCGTATTATAGATGCATTTTTTTTATTTTTTTTTTATTTTTATTATTTTTTATTATTTTATTTATTTTATTTTTTTATATTTTATATTTATCTCAAACGGTTGACTCTAAATTTTAAGATTAAGGCTCAGATTATTGTTGTTGATTTTGTTATTTTTTAAAATTATATTACCATGCAAAATATTTGTTCTAATTGAAAAATATTACAATTTAAGACTATGTCACATTTGTTGAGAGTAAGAGGGTAAGAGGCACTCAAATGTCCCCAGAGTAGCAGAAAATAAAAGAAGGAAAGATGTGTACTCGATCCACAAGTTCTTGGTGTTTGAGATCTCCTTGACTAATAGTTTTGTGTTTCCTACAAGGTTAAATGGCAAAGGGAGGATTTTTTTTTTTTTTTTTTTTTTTTTTTTTTTTTTTTTAAATACTTTGCTTTTGTATAGGGGTAACATAACTTGCATGGTTAGCGTATAATCCAGCATCATCTTTCAACAGGGTAGATATCATTGCTATGAGCGAGTACACCTGAGCTGGGTTCGGTTGGGTTCTGGCTAGGTTTATGGGGGAGCAAAGCAAAAAAGATTCTGGGTCCGGATTGGGCCTGAACTAACACGAGTTACGCCTGAGCCTTCAAGGATGTTGTTTTTTTTTTTATTTTATTTTATTTTTTTCAAGGCATGCTGGGCTTCGGGCTTGGCTGAATTTAGAAAAATGTGCAAAATGCCAGCCTAGGTTCGGTCAATGCCCAATGTAAGTTATGAGCAACAGTAAACAGGCGCTGCAACAGCTCCCTGGTGAGTGGTAGGATGGGGCTGCTGCACCGTTGGAAAGTTTAGTTGTGTTAAATGATTAAAAAAGTTTGAACTTGAGTGGATGATTGTTTTATCAATTTAAATATGCTATCAAATCTGGAGGTTTAGAGTTATAACTCTTCCCAGACTCATTTATTAATCCTATTTGATATTTTATGTGATGGGATGTTGTAGAATAATGAAAAATTTTCATTTACAAGTTTCCCTTTTGAACTGAACGGTTATTTCAACAAATTTAAGAAATTGGAACCTATTGAAATTGTAGAGAAACTTAGACCTTCATAATCTTCTTGTTTCATGTATGTGAAACTCTCATGGCCGTCTCATTTCTGTGCGCTCAATATCAGCTTGATTGATAACATGATGGTTCCTAGTGTGGTCGGGCTCTGGTGTGTTAGGTCTAGCACATCTGCAGTGCCTTAATGAGGTTGCAAAACCAATCAAGCGATGATGGAACAAAATTGTTAAGTTTGCTTTTGCGGTTGAAACTAAAATGCAACAGCTGTTGATAGTATTCCATCTTTAGAAATGGACTTAGGCAGTGCTAGCTCTCTTCTTGTTATGTTCCACATTTTGGTGTTAGTCTTTGGTAGATACCTTAGATCAACATGTGAGTGATCTTTCATGCACATTAGATCAGACATTGTCAAGTTCTATTTCTCTCTGAATGTCATCATTTGCTGATCTGTTTAATGAGTTTAGAAATCTTGTACTTTTTTGCTACTTCAATTTCTGAAGGCATGTAAAGTGCTTTGACCCAAAACATAGACTCGGATGATTTAACTTGATCGTTTCTCATGCATTCTTATTTTGTGAATGACCATTCGTTGCAATTTTGTCCAACAGATAAATATATAATGCCTTTCTTGTCTGCATCATGAGCTAGTTAAAGGTCCTGGGTTCATCTGCTGCCGTTGGAGTAGCCAAGATTCATGCTACCTGCATGAAAATGGACTACGACAATAGCATATGGTGCATTCTCTGCGGATTCCGTTTTGTTCCCAACTTTTGTTTGTTATTAGGATCTTAGTTTTGATACTTCGTATGGTCGAAGTGCAGCTTTATTTTTGTCTATGGTGGCCCTTGGAAGGCCACTCGGGGCGCTTTGAATCTTTTCCTCAGTCGACTCTTAACGGTGCATGCGAGCAGTGGTCGCCATGCCCGTTTCTTGTCATAGGGGGGAATTATGAGGGTCAATTTAGATTAACTAGATTTTATGTTGCATGAAATAGTCATATTGTTATAAAAAAATATAAACTAGATAATATTCATGATGTGAGGTTTTTTAAAACAAAAATAAGGATATCAATAGTAGCTCTTGCTCCCCTTTAAAATAAAAATAGTTTCGTATTTAAAATTTAAGAATGGAAAAAATTATATTGGGAGAATCGTCCTTTATAAAGAGTCAAGTTGGATTAATTTGAACATGATTTCAGAAACCGATTAATGATTCTAAACTTGGGCGCAAAAAAAAGAAAAGGCTATCGCCCTTCTGTCTTAGTTTTTGGTAAGAAAAATATTTTGTTTCATTATTATTAAATGTAGAATTTTAATTAATTAGAGTATATTGTAAAACTTAGAGGCCAAATTCATCGTTTAAAAATGATTAAACCTAGAATGGGATTGGATTGGACAGCCATTGTACCGAATGAGCGTAGGATTGCATTAGACCGTACAGCATTGTTGTTGGCCGCATGTCATAGGAGGAAGCAGGAGCACAATGGAGTAAGCACGTGGTTTGGTTTTTTGGTCAACTTTTTGTTTGGTTCAGTGTTTCATCTTTAGTGAACTATCAATTTTCCATGTCCTATGAAACTTGACATGCATTCAATTCTAAGTATTCAATTACATGTGCTAGTAGTAAGAGCTTCAACTTCATCTCTCTCTCTCTCTCTCTCTCTCTCTCTCTGTATCTCTCACACTTACTGATCATTGAGCAAGGCCAAAACTTTTGGCTTATCATTCGACAATATTTTGGGGATCCTTCTTCATCTCTTTTTTTTGTTTTTTTACCTTGGTTTAGGCAATGGCGAATGAGAGAATAATGTAAGCGAGTTCTTAAAGATTTTTTTTGACAATTATTTAGGACATCTCTCTCTCTCTCTCTCTCTCTCTCTCTCTCTCTCTCTCTGTGTACAAAAACGGTTTAGGATATGAGGAAAATGGAGGAAACATAGCGAATGCGAGATTCATCGTAAAATTATTTTTACATTTAAATTTCAGCTAATCGGTAAGAAATATATAATTATTTCAATTTTCAGTAATTATATCAAAAAAGTTTTGAATTGACACATGTTCTGTTGCCACAAAAAAAAAAATTGACATGTGTTTCATTTATTATTGTATACACAATTAAAATTTTCTCTATTATTTGAAATAGATAAATAGAAAAATAAATAAATAAATAAATAGGCCTTGTCAACTTATATCATTTCTTAGATGAAAAGTGAAAAGGGTAAAAATGGTATTGGCGTAATGTAGGTAGAAGCATGTAGGACAATTGGGTAGAAGATACCTGAGAAGGAGGACCCCCCTACTTTTACCTTGTACTCGATTGTCGTAGAAAAAGAATGTGCGACTTTGCAAATAAAACTGTGGAGTACCATTTGTGACGTGCTAGGTGAAGGACCATGTTCTTGAGGGAGGGCCCCCGCCATTTTTTTTTACTGTATGCCTCACTGTTCACTTTAAAAGTGACTCATCTACAGCATTTTGATTTTTCTCGCAACAGTACATATTGTTTTGCTCATTATTGATATTTGCTCAACGGTAAATTAGTTAATATTTACAAAAAAAAATATTTATATTTTTTATATTTATAAATTTTTTCATATTTAATAAATTATTATTTTTAATTATAATTATTATTTTTTATAATTAATCTTATAATTAATAATTATATATAAATGATCATTTTAGATTTTTTATTATAAAAGATAATTATTCTATTTTTCATAAAATTATTAATATTTATATAATAATCTTTATATTTTTTATATTTACACATTTATTCACGTTTTCCTTTTTTTGTAAAGTATCTATTTTCTTTTTTTAATTTCCATTCTGTACAACCTAGGTAGGTGTAATATTTAAAATAAACTATCGTGTGACTTCTTTTTTTTTTTTAATAAGTTTACAAATACCATTAGTTTTAGTATGTTAAGTGTAATTTATGAATATACCTTAAGAGAAAAATACAGTATATATTTTTCTAATTTGCTTTACCAGTGATCTGACCATATGCAATATTAATGAGTTAATTAATTCTAAATTTGTACATTATCTTCAATATGCTTAGTGGCAAAGTATAAAATATAATATGCCTCCCCGTGCCTGTGCCTAATTCTAATTGTGTGATCGCCACTCTTTTTGCCTAGCAAGTATGTGTGTGTGTGTATTATAAACTACAATAAGATACCCCGTTCCCTTTATCTTTTTTCTTTTTTTTTTTTATAGAGGAAAAAAGGGTAAAGCAAAGAGTCTGTCCCACTTGCAAGGAAGAGGTAGGGAATCCGTATGCCTTGCAAATTCTCAAATTTGAGTTTTAGAATATATAGCAGATAAAATGGCCATTTTGAGGCTTGATGCATTTTATGTTTACATATAGTAGATGGATGGACTATATATTTGTATTTTAATTCCCATATTATGCAAATTTTAAAACGATAACAATTTCCATGCTCATGGAGAATGGAGAATGGAGAATGGAGATAGATGATACAGAACCCAATACTCTTAATAAATAATCTATCATTTTAAATATTTAATGGTAGCAAAAGGGGATCCGTATATGTTGGCGGACTAGGAAAATAAAATAAAATGTGGGCAATTAATCTAACGAAAGAAGAAAATAATGCATGCTGACACACTAGTAGCAATCTAAAAGCCAACCATATCATCCGGTGCACGTGGATGGCGCCAACACCTTTTTTGGGAGAAATAGTCTCTCTCTCTCTCTCTCTCTCTCTCTCTCTAGGCAAGGCTGTCGTTTTGGGGTAGGTGCTATGCCGCAGTGGAAAAAGACATAAAATGCCGATATACATAGTCTCCCTCGAGTCATGACTAACTGCCGCAAACCAAGAAAAGTGAATTTCCCTCGTCAAGAATTCATTATTCACTTGCGTGTTCGATAGGCTTTGTTAGTACTCTATTACTCGTCATCGGCTAACTAGATCAAATTTGCGAAGCTTATTGTCCTTCTGTTTTCCTTTTTTTTTTTTTTTTACATCTCTAAAATTATTAAATTAAAAAAAAAATTATAACCACTACCCCTTAGTGATCATATTATCCTTGTTTAAGGTAAGGATCTACCTTCTACTGGACATCCTTTTTCTAAGGAAAAAAAATTATATTAGATTCATATACATCTTTTAATGCATAATTTGCTATTATCTAATACCTAATTTAACATTAGACGAGAGCATTGTCCAACCAGTAACAGTAACGTACCTAATGTGTTTCATAATCATTTTATATTTGAACCTATAAAACTGACGAGATTGGTACACATTTATATTTGTTCCACAAAAGTTCAAACTCCCATAAACTAAGTTTTGCATAGCAACTGGCCCAATGCATGCACCATTCTTCCCCAAAGACCAATTCGCCAATTTACTTGGGATACATGGAAAATTGTGAGTTTGATGGTTGTGGGGAGGACGGAGACAGGGGAAGACAAGTTTTTAACTCAATCCATGAGAGGCTTTTTGCAGTGTTAGGCCATTAAATGTCTGAGTTACTTGAAAATGATTGAAGGAGTGACAAATGGGAAATACAGGGATATATTTTGTTGGGAGATATGATAGTGCTTGAAAGCAAACCTACTCATCTATGGTAAAATGAAATTCCCATTTGGTTATTTCCACAAACTAAGGGTTAAAGCACACTTTTTGGCTTAAATCACTTTGTACCTTCTTGCTGGATGCCACGTCCCCATTTGGTTGATCCTGTCGCACATAAGGATATTCACAAAAGAGATGTGACGATACACAAGGTTATCATTTTTTTCTTTTTTCGTATTCATGTAAGATGTTTTAAGTAATAGAGCTAAATAATTTAGTGTTCCAAAAATATATATATATATATATATATATCCATAAAGAATATCAATCATCTATAAAAAAAACAAAAGAAAAAAAATTATGTTCTCCTCTCCCTCTCAAAACAAATATCTCTCGGACTAAAATATAACTCTTTCCAAAACTAGACTACCCATAAAGAGTAACATATGTACATTTTTTCTTTTTGCATCTTGAAAAGGAAAAAAAAAAGAAAAGGGAAAAATATCTATAATATCCCTTAAGAACAATTCAAACGATAGAATTTTTTCACTTTCATTCTCTCTTTCTTGATTTAATATCACTTTATTACAGCTACTGATACCAATAATAAAAAGGAAAAATATCTATAATTAATTAATGTCAACAATTTCTTACATATTTTGATTGTGGTCACTGTCTCCCAATAGGAAGATGTCAATCACCCCTAGCATTATTGGAAGGAAGGCCCCTCTAAACTAAGGCTTTAGTGTAGGGTCAATTTTCCCCTATATATGTATAGACACAGCCTATCCTTTTAAAATTTTCCCTTGTTTAATTTTCATAGGTCATTAATCTGCATATCTTCATTTTCTTTAACATGGTAAATAGTTCATGTCAACTATGAAGAATTCTCCAATATATATATATATATATATATATATATATATATATATATATATATATAACTCCAAATGGTTAAAAATTAGTTTATTAACAATTACTTTTTGAATAAATGTATGACATGTATTGAAGAATTTAAAATAATGTTTTAGTTGATCAGCTTTTTTGCTTTAGATTTTGCAGAAGAAAAGTTTTCCTCTTTTTTAATATGTATTAAACACTTTTAAATAAAATAAAAAAAGGTCAGATTTAAATGGTTTTCAAATAGACTTTACAATAGTTCACTGAGGCATCCTTTGGGTCTTTTACTCTCTTCTACAAATGAAGTATTTCACTATCTGAAGCAGGATGAAAAATAATTTTGGCTAGGATTGGAAAATGTTTCCTTTCAACTATTGATGCCCTAAAAGATTGTCTTTTGGTTCGTAAATTCTAAATATTTATCCATATGGAAGCACCATTTTACCTCTTCTCTCTTTTGATCGGAATATGTGCCTCACATTATTCTTTTTTCTTCAATCATCATTCCTTGTTCTCTTTTCGATCTCTTCTCTTCATTTTTTGTCAATAGTTGATGATTGTTTTTTTTTTTTTTTTTTCTCTCTTCCTTTGTCTACGTTTCTTTCCTCTCATTGTTCTTAATTAATTTTTGTTTTTCTATTTCTCTCTGCCTTTGTCTCTCAATCTTTCATGTTTTTAATCAATTTTCTCTCTTTATTCTTGTATTCTCTTTTCTCCGGTCACTATTCTCTCCTCTCTTTTCAATGTCTTCTCTCTTTATTAATAGCTAACTATTGTGTTTTTTCTATTTCTCTCTTCCTTTTGTTTCTCTTTCTTTCCTCTTACTGTTTTTCATCACTTTTCTGTCTTTTCCTCCTCTTGATAGAGTCTCTATCTTCTATTCATGGACTACGAAAATAGAAAGAAAATAAAGGAGAGTTAAAAAATTGATTGAGAAATGAAACAAAGGCAGTGAGACAAAGAGATGGAAAGAGAGAAAAATAGAAAGATTGCTCTATCATAAAAACGAGTTCAAAAAACCAAAACAGAAAAAGACAGGTAAAATGATATTTTTAACATCATCAATCAAAGGTACTAGAAAGAGGGGGAAAAAAAGAAACAGAAACTAAAATAAAAATAACAAACTGAAATCAAATAAAAAAGGATCGATAACTATGAAAAATATTTTCCATTCCCAATTGAAAGTAATTTCACCTGGCATGAAGAAATGAAATTTCGCCTTAACCTTTTCTTTGCTTCGGTAGTCATTGAATTTGGATCATGATTCATGGGAGTATGACAATGGACAGCTTCTTTCGAAGCTACTATTGAAGAGCCCCCCCAATCACATTCCATTGATTGGATGGATTGACTGATTTGATTGATTTCCTTCCGTCCTTATACAGAGGACATTGTTTTTGGTCCATTACCTTTCCTATCCCGTCCTTGGAGAAGGGTAACAAGAGACCAAGAATTATGGCCTATAAACAATCTCAAAAATCAATAAATAATTCAACAATAAGCCTATATAAACACACCCCATCTTTGATTCATTACCCATATTCACACACACAAACATACACACACACACACACACTCTCTCTCTCTCTCTCTCAATCAAATCAAGGCCTTCTTACAGTAGAAGATCAAGAATGGCTTTGAATATGAGGAGAAAGAAGAACAAGAAAGTTGTTGTCCAAATTGGTTCAACCCAAAGGCAGCTTATGCAACTCCGAAGAATGATTCCTGGGTGCGATGAAATGAACATTGAGACTTTGTTTCAGAAGGCTGCAGATTATATCAATTTATTGCAAGTTCATGTGAGTTTTCTCAAGAAATTGTGTAATCACTACGGAGTGTAAAGGAGAATTCTCATTGTATCTACCTTCTCCAACTTCTTCATAAATCTATGTGGGTATGCTTAATTGTTATATGTGTAGCTTTTATATGGCCATAGTTAATGCAAATTCGGCCACTACTTTGTGCTCTAGTCGATCGGTATATTTTGATTTTTTTTCCCCAAGTTTTTTCTTTTGGCAGAACCAACCTTGGAAAAAATAAGGATCAATTTATGCATCAAAAGTAAGAATTTTATTGATAAAATCTCTTAATTGTCGTTTCAATCTGAAATTAATTTTCTTTTTTATTGTGATTTTTCATGAACTTTTGAAGAAAATATAACAAGAAGCTTGAAAATGATAGAATTGAAAATTATATGTTGCAAATATTGACCATACAATATGTATATAGTGCTAAAATTGAAAATATTAATTTTACGACCTGCACTTACCAAATTTCGGCAAATTATAATTTGGGTTGTAGAATTATTAATTGCCACAAACTTCTTCATTTCTTTCTGGGCCGAGCCGCCTCCTCTTCTTCTTCTTCTTCTTCTTCTTCTTCTTCTTCCTTTTTATGTGGCATCCTTTATCATAATATAAGTAGATATAAAATAGCACAAAAAAAATGTAAAAGTATACTTCATTAAGTGCATACTGTAGTCATCGATAATTATATTTTTCTGTGGTCCTTACAACATGGAAGAGGAAAATCAAGTCACTAATCCTGATATGATAATCAATCTAGAGTAGTTATCCACTTTCAGCAATAAACTCCCTAATTTCTGAATTTAAAAAAAAAAAAAGAAAAAAGAAAAAACATAAATACGTGCGACGAGAGCCTATCTGATAATTGATGTAAACCTTTTTCTCCCTTTTCACTGATCAATGTATAAACACTTTTAAGCGCCGCCCACGTGTACATAGAAAGATTATGTTCGAAAAAGTAAACACGCAAATAACAGGGATTTCACTGACTCCAGAAATAATTGAAATAAAATTTTAAAAATTGGGTAATAAATCAAGTTTAGGACAAAAAAGAAAAAAGAAATATTATTTTGACAGTGCAAATGGCTATAGTTTGTGTTTGGTAGACTCCAAAGTCAAATGTTAGTCTATAAGCTTTGCATATTCTTTATATTGCAGGTTGTATTATTTGAGCGGTGCATGGAGCCCAACGAGGGGACAGAGGAAGTCTACAGGGTCACGGGAGTAGAATTTGATGTACACTATTCAAGTCTCGACTGAATGATAGATTTGCAATTTTAGATTGATTCATTTCTCTTATTACACCACAAAATAACCGATGAATTTTTTTAAAGTTCGTCCCTAAATTTGTTTTACAACAAATTTAATGATAATTTTTTTTTTTATTAACAGTGATAAAATTTAACAAATTCATCACAAATTTAACGACGAACAGATATTTATCACTAAATTCGTTACAAATTTTAGCGATAAACTTTTTATTTGTCGCAAATTAGCGACAAACAGTGATCGAGAAAAATCCATCGTAAATTTGTGAAGGAAAAATTTCGTTACTAATCTGCAACAAACACAATTCGTCACAGATCTATAACGAAAATAAGTTCGTTGCAGATCAGCAACGAACTTTTGTTTGTTGCAAAATTTGTTACCAACATATTTAGCAACAAAATTTGTGACGAATTTAGAAATTTGAGGTCAAAATTTTAACGACGGATATTAAAATCTGTAATGAATTTTGTGACAAATTTAAAAATTTTACTTCAAAAATCATATTAAATATTATAATTTAACCTTATTTCCTATATACCCTGTTCATATTTCTAATTCAACAACATTATTGACTAAAACAATCAATCAGCGACATCAACACCCTCGACCAACCATCCAACAACAATATGATCAACAAATCATCCAACAACATCATCATCAAATATCGTCAATATCATTTTTTAGTAACAATGAAATAACAATAAATAATTTCAACAACAAATATAATATAAAGTCACAATATTTAAATATACTAGTTTCAAAAAACTATATTCAAATATAATTATTAAAAAACATATAAAAGTGTCAAAAAGTACCATCACCATCATCATTATCAAATAAATCATCATCATCATCACCATTATTACCATTAGGAGGATTGTCAGAAGAAAATAGAAATTGAGTCATTTGATTTGAACTGGGAGCTAACTGAAAATGTTGCATTATGAATCTTTGGTTTGTGCGTAGCTCGTTGATTTCGTCATCTCTTTGTCTTTGTTGTGCACGTAACTCTTCAAGTTGATTGTCTTTTTCTACTAGTAGGTTCTTCATCTGGTTCAACTCTTGGTTCACTAATGGGGTGGAAGAAAATTGATCGGTGATTCTATAAATCCGGCTTAAAAAGTCCATCCCAAATACTCTTCCCTTTTTTGTCCCACCACTTGTCTCGAGCTATAAACTCACATTATCAACAGAATACTATGCTCAGATGAGCCAACCTCTTCACTACTGTTGGAATTCCGCAGTACAAGTTCATCATATTTCTTCTGCATTGTCATGAGATAAATTTAAATGAAATTATAATAACAATATATATAAATGTTAAAATAATAAAGAAAATAAAAATTGTCTGCTAAAAAAATATAATGGAGTATATAAAAAAATTACCATATTTAAATTAACAAAATAATAGCTTCTTGCAAGCCACCAAAAAAAAAAATCATTTCAAAATATCTATAAAAAGGAAAATAGTGTAGTAACGAGTAAAATATAAAAAATGAGACATGATACAGTAAATAAAAAATAAATTAAATAATGAAATTTAAGAATTAACAAAAACCAAACGATATGATATAACCATAACACATGTTGCTGCTCATGAATAACACAGAAAGCCCATCTTCTTAGTGTCCCCCCCCCCCCCCCAAAAAAAATTATCAACTCCATTTCTTTCCAATGTTCTTCCATTTACGTCTTTTCTTGATTCCAACCTCACAAGCAAGTCCAGTTCCTCCAACATAATGAAGCTCATCATGAATAAGATTTCATTCTTATGTCCTTTCATTGCATTCTTCTTCCAATAGCATATGAATGAACTCTATAAAAGTGACCATGGAACATTGAAAAGCAAAGAAAGAGAATTTCAAGGTCATAAATGTAAACCCTGTTTCTCTTCTATGAAATCTACAACAAACAAACAAGTGGGAGAGATAGACTTCGAACCCATTTCTTGGATATTTTAGTGACTCAATCACATAAATTGGTATATGAATAAATACCTCAACGTGTAGAGTCTTCAAAATCGATCCAATCGTATGTCCTTGGATCAGATCTCGCGGTCGGGATAACGATCACGATATTAATCGAATCACCACCGCAATATCACAACGCCTCAACCCTCCGTCCGGCGATCGTTGTGACGGGAAAAATTCCCTATACGAAATTTTTCTCAAGCCCTCAATATTCTCTCAAGCTATTCTCTCATGGCTTCTCTTTTATCTTTTTTTTTTTTAATTTCACCCATTACTTAGAAAAATGAGAAGTTAGTCTCAAATTGAAACTCAAAATCGTAAAGAGAATATAGGGAATTATTGAGGTAGTTATGGATCAGTGAGATAACTCCCACTAACCCTTCATAATTACCATAATGCCCCTCTTGGTTATATCCAACTAATACCTTGATACCGTGTAATTGCAAAGAGCATTTAAGCTGCAAAATAAATAAATAAGCGGGAAAAGGGCAGCAATATAATTACTTCTCAACAAGTTTTTGTTTGAATGCCCAGTTCACAAGCTAGCCCGGTTATGCTTATTACTTGATCAAAATGGGGGTAAATTGCAACCTCAAAACCTGCCAATTTATTGATTACACATTCTAATCCACCCACTATAAATTAGAACTCATTGAAGGCAACATCACCAATCTTACTTTGCCGCATTGGTCCCCTTTGAGAATGGTGAAAATACTTGGATCAATTTTTTCTTTTTTTTTTTCATTTGTAGGATGCTTTTTGTTTCGAACTCTAGAAAATAAAAGATAGTGACATTCTTCTTGCTAAGAATTATAGTCTTGTACACTTTTTCCAATAAAATTTTTTCACATAATTACAGAAATATTGTCTTGCAAAGCTATAACTAGACCATTGATGGCCATCATTTAATTCCCATAAAATGCCTAATAGATATATAGACTTTCCCGCAGACAATAGTAAATTTGCAATTTCCATTCAATGGGAGCCATAAGAGAAGCATATTGGTTTTGGGCACAATCAATTTCCAAACCAAACAAAAACCAGGCACTAAAATTGATCAATCAGAATAATTAGAGAAAATGTTTAGGGAACACTCACTAGGTTCTGAAGAGTGATAATCTTGAATCGATCAAGCGTAATACAATGGTCTTCATTTCAAGCATGATACAATGCTCTTGCGGCAGCCACGCGGGAAGGGGAGCATCCCCCCTCCACCGCAGATCCGGTGGCTGTGCTGTCGGATCAGCCCGCATGCACGCGAGAGAGAGAGAGAGGGAGAGCAGAGTACCTGGAAGAGATCATCCGCTTCGGTCGAGTGAGCTACGTAACAAAAATCACCAAGCAAAGAGAAAGGATGGTGCAGCAAAAATTGTTAAGTGTTTGTCATCTACGATGAAAACATAGTCGTTGCTAAATCTGCGACAAACTCGAGGGATCGTCGCTAAATCTACGACGAACTCGGTGGTTCATCGCAAAATTTGTGACAAACTCGAGGATTCGTCACTGAATCTACGACGAACTCAATTGTTTGTCGCAAAATCTATGACGAATTATGTTGTTCATCTCAAAATCTGCGACGAACTCGATATTCGTCGTAAAATCTACGTCGAACTTGAGGGTTCGTCGCAAAATCTAGGACGAACATGAGTGTTAGTAGCAAAATCTGCGAGAAACTCGATTGTTTGTTGCAGAATTTGCGACCAATATAATTGTTTGTCGTGAAATCTGCAACCAAATTCGCGACAAATAATTTATTTCCGAAAAATTTAGTTACCAAAATTTAATTCCATTCCCTCAAAAACAAAATTTTATTTAATTATTGCAACAACGAATTTATGAAAAAAAAAATTCATTATACTAATCGTATAAAAAAAAATTTCTTTCTCTTACTTGCATAATGAATTCAATATATTTAAACAATTTTTATAAGTCTCTGACTTACATAAATATATAAAAATATGTTGATATGAATAATTAAATCTATCACTACTGCCGGATTTGTGCATGAGAGAGAAAAGAGATAGAGAGAGAGATAAAGAAAGAGAGAGAGAGAGGGAGAAAGATGAGAGAGCTTACATGCCAATGCCAATAGTGGAGGAGTGATGCCCTTCGAAGATAGAAACTGAAACAAATGGATGTTCAATTAATGCATCGTAACTCTATACCTATACTAATCTTTTTAATGCACCGTTAGTAAAAGGAATGTTCAATTAATACGGTCATTAATTGTAGTCAGAACTATAAGTGCAGATAATATGTTATAATTTTATGATAAATTGTTGTGATGTTATATAGTGGAGGAGTGATGCCCTTTGAATAGAGAATCACAAACAAAGCAAAATAAAAGAAAGCGAAGCAAAATTTGCTAAATGGAGGAAATCTGCGACAAACGGAATAGTTCGTCGCTGAATCTGCAACGAACTCAAGAGTTCATTGCAAATTTTGCAACGAAGTTCGTTGTTGATTTTACGACAAACTCGATGGTTCGTCACAAAATTTACAACGAACTCGAAGGTTTATCACTGAATCTGCAACGAACATGATAGTTTGTTACAAAATCTACGACGAACACGAGATTCATTGCAAAATCTACAACGAACTACGACGCTCGTCATAGAATCTACAACCAATATAATTGTTTGTCACGAAATCTGTAACCAAATTCGTCACAAATAATGTATTTCCAAATAATTTAGTTACCAAAATTTAATTTCATTCCCTCAAATACAAAATTAAAGTCAATCTATTAATGATATTTTATTTAATTATTGCAAAAACGAAATTATAAAAAAATATTCATTAAACTAATCGTATAAAAAAAATTTCTTTCTCTTACTTATATAATGAATTCAATATATTTAAACAAGTTTTATAAGTCTCTGACTTACATAAATTATAAAAATATGTTGATATGAATAATTAAATCTATCATTGTCAAAGGTAAAACTAAATCACGATCTTTTTATGTAAATTGAAATAAAATGAATTATTTTTTGGGAAAGTGATGTTCAATTAATGCACCGTAACTCTACACCTATATTAATCTATTTAATACACAACTAGTAAAAGAGATGTTTAATTAATACGATCATTAATTATCATTAGCACTATAAGTACAGATAATATGTTTTAATTTTATGATAAATTATGATGATAATTAGTAGTCATATAGTGGAGGAATGATGCTAATGGAGGAGTGATGCCCTTCAAATGGAGAAGCACAAACGAAGCAAAGTAAAAGAAAGTGAAGCAAAATTTGCTAAGTGAAGGAAATCTGTGACAAACGGAATAGTTCGTCGCTGAATTTGCGACGAACAACCGTATTCGTCGTTGATTTTGTAACGAACAACCGTGTTCGTCGTAGATTTTGCGATGAACCATCGAATTCGTCGCAAATTTTGCGACGAGTCATCTAGTTCGTCACAAATTCACGACAAAATTAGCGACTAATTCTTTTCGTCTCAAATTTGCAATGGATATTCATTTTTGTCGCAAAATTAGCGATGACATCTTTTTTTCGTCGTTGATTTTGCAACAAATTTTTATTTTCATCGCTAATTTGCGATAAATTATTTTGTTCATTGTTAATTTAACGACGAATCAGCTTTTTTGTCGTAAATTTTGTGATGAAAATTTTTTTATCGTTAATGTTGCAACGAATTTGTTTTCGTCGCTAATTTTGTTAGAAATTTGTTACGAATTATTATTTGTTGCAAAGTTTGTTGCAAATTAGTGACATTTTTATTTGTCGTAAAAATCGATCGCTAAATTTAGGTTTTCTTGTAGTGTTTGGTTGTTGGTGGTACAAGATATTTTAGTTGAAAAGGAGGGTCTGTAAAATTTTTTATTAAAAAGTCTATTTGGAGTTTGTAAACAAGCAGACAATTTTTACTGCACACAAATTGTGCAGTTTAGGTAACTAGACTGTTTGTATCGGCACAGAGAAGAGCATATTATACCATATTGAAGTGGAATAACCTACGGGAGTCGATCGAGTGGATAGATCATTCGACCTCTTAATCAAAGACACAAATTCAACATTTGACTTGTGACTTGATTATAGAACAGATTACGCTAGGGAGACCCCTATTTTCTGAAGGAAGATTTTAGACGGATCAGTCTAAATTAGTCAGAGTGAAATCTCAGAAACCGGATCTTAAGTGAAATATCCCATGTAGACCAATATTATATATATATAAATATATATATATTGAAGTGTAATAAAAAGTATGAAGAATAATTTTGATCCTACACAATACCCCAATACACCCAAAATTCTATGGTTATGATATAGAATTTTGAATTTGTATCGCAGGGGATGAACCCGCCCGCAAACCCTCTATGCGGCATAATTCCTCTACAACATAGTTCATAACAAAGAGATCTGTATGTATAACTCCTTTATTATTAGAATATTTACGTAAATTCAAAACATAAATATAATTGTAGTGTATTAATATTGTTTTAGAGCATTAGAAGAAAAGAAAAATGGATAAATAGATGTGACCGATTATTGTTTGGTCTCTTTCATCTTGTCTGATATGTTTGAAACAAAGAAGATAGAAAAATGACGAAAGGAAATTCAATTACCGGCGAATCAACTCCTGAAATTTTGTTTGATTGAATGGAGATCTCTTGAGAGGATTAAAATGTTACTTATCTCTTCAAAGAAAAATTAGAGAAAAATCAAATTTCTTGCTATTTCGAATCAAAAGGCCAATTACCTTCTGGGCGATGGTCATAACCACGCTAAACGGAAATAATAATAATAATAATAATAATAATAATAATAATAATTGTTCTTCCCCCCAAAGTTATAACGTGATCTGTCGATTATTATGTTCTTTTTTTTTTTAATTTATTGGTGTACACAAAAATAGCTATTTTTTTATTTTATTCTTTTTTGCAAAAAAAAAAAAAAAAAAAAAAAAGCCTATTGGGGAAGGGATGCCAACCCTAACTTATTAAATCAAAAAAACCAAATACAAGGAGAGGGAGATAAACCTAACCTCCCAATAATAAAATGAAACTTAGAAGTAACACTCCTATAAAAAGATTATTTCACTGATGATATACAATTTAATTTACAAAGATCTCGTGTAAGATTTTATCACTTAAATGGATAACTTTTCCAAGTGATTCTACAAGTACCCTTTTCTTCCATCACGTTATTTTTCAGCTTTTTCTGTCTCAATTTTTTTTTTTTTTTGGTCAAGAGATTTGAATTTAGGATATCCAGATTAGAGGAGAGAGGTTGTGACTACTATACCATCCTCTTGGAACTTTTCTGTCTCAATTTGAAAGCGAAATTTGCCAAATCAAATATGTACCCTTGTTTTCTTCTTCCCCTACATGTTTTGAAAGCCAATAAACTATAGTTCAATTGGCACCATTTCCTCTCTTCCTTGTAATGTTCTCAAATTCAAGTCTCTTGTGTACCAAAAAAAAAAAAAAAAAAAAAAAAAGACAAGTTTTTAAAGTCATGCGTATGGCCTTTATAGCGTCCGCAACCTAACTTTCATTTTGGGCCTTTCAGGCCCAAATGGACCTCATCATTTTGAGATGGCCCAGAACACAAGGTCCAAGATGGTAGGCAATATTTTTGCTTGACAAAGATGGTAGGCAGTATTGATTCAATTATTTCGTCCATCGTTTCTAGGTTTCTTTTGGTAAATTAGAAATGAGAGATCAAATTAGGCATTGCCCATTTGGAAGAAGAAGAAGAAGGTCTTTGCTTTAAATTCATCTCAGATTGTAAAGTGGAATGAAACTATGGATCCTTTTTGCTATAAGACTTAAATTTTTTTTTAAAAAAAAAAAAGAAACAAAAATCAACATATCTTGTAATTTTTGTAAGCTTATCCTCTTGTTCATGAAAATGATTCCCATTTTCATTCTCTAATTCTTGATGAAGGTAATTTTTATGAATCAATGTCATCCAAAACTTCTATTTTATTAGGATGGGTATTCCTTGTCCCACAACTTGGGGGTCCGAGGTTGCAAACCCTCTACATTGGCAAGGGCTTGAAGCATCTACTATCACTGGGACAAATGACCGCCGGCCATGAATGATTAATATAGGATTTCAAATCCTAACCGATGCTTATGAATCAATGCTAATTATCTCGCGGTTTTCTTATTCATTTGTTGCATTTGCCTCTGAAATTATCAAATTGAGTGATCAACGTAGGCTTCAAAATGAATGGCTGTGGATTTTTTTTTTTTTTCACATTTTAAACAATTATCTAGCCAAGCAAAAAGTACGATAGCAATTAACCAAACATAGCCATAAATTTTGGTAGACCCAAGAGGGGACTAAAATTGAAAAGGTAGTTGGAATAATGCCATCAAGAAAACTGTCGGATTTGGAGTTGTCTGTCAGTTTAAAATCCACAAATTTTGAGGTCCCAGTACATAGTTCTCAAGTGGCCTTAAAAAACCTGTCAATTTTGCTAAAAAACATAGAACACATCAACGCTGAGTCGTTTATCTCCAAAGTAAGCATCAAAATAATGCTCTCTCTCTCTCTCTCTCTCGACACATCGACACATCCACAAACATATTTCCTTTTCTACATAATTAGGACAAAATCTTTGAACTCAAATTAGATAAGCCATACCTCCATTATTTTTAAACAAATTCTGATGCATTATCATAATCTTTGATAACTAGCGCTTTTAGTCCAAACATATGTGAGTCTTATCTTGCCAAAAAGGAACAGACAACAAAAAGGAAAATTATAACTGCAATTTGATCATTTAGCAAAGTGATTTATGCATGTCTTCAACATCAATCAAAGATGGATTGACTTAAGTTCACATCATTTAGACGTTGGCGATGAGAGAGAAAGAAAGGTGATGTCCAAAAACATAACCCCGAATGTTACAATGTAATTAGAATTTAAGCTAGGATAAATTTTCGTTAATGACAAAATGAGTACTATGTTTGGATAATCATGATTTCTATGAATCTGTGTACCTAAAGTTCTTCTGTCACTCTTCTGATAAATATCATGTCTACAAAAGCTTTTAAGCAATTTCAATGGGGTGCATGGAATTGTCTTCCTGTGATGGGAAAACTGCACCTAAATAAAGTCTCTCATAGTTAAAATATGATTTCGAATATCTCTGATGGGGCAAAAAAAATGGAATTGTCTCTTGGTACAGAAGCATGTCAATTCCAAAATGCATAACTTGTTCTAAAAAAACACATAAACACAAAACCAAGTTTACAACTCCTCTAGTTCCCTGTTTGAAAATTCAGGAATATGGCAATGAATAACGCTTCACAACTTCGTCAAGATCACACCTACAAAACATAGGAAGGATTTTCAGGCGTCTTTTAGTTGAGAAAAATAAGGGATTAAATTTCATCTGGACCATGCCAATTGATTAACATACAGGACCAGGATCATGTCGAATAGGGCATGGCCTTAATTTGCTTTACACATGCAGCTCAACAAATGATTCCCTGCAATTCTCCCCGTGTTTCGTGCACTTGTGCAGTCCAACAGATTGCGATTACTTGGATATAATAATAGAAGATTGTTAATACTTAGTGGAAGGGTGTATACGAATTCTGCTTGATTTCTTGGTCTTGTTTGCAGCGGCGGATGCAGACCGAAATAAAATATTTCTATTAGGAATAAAAATAATATTTTAATTTAAATAAAATAATATTTATTTGATATATAAAAATTAATATAGCTATTTTGATTTAATAAGATAAATTGTCCACCTAATTTCGCCGCTGCTTTTTTGCCTTATGATTAAGGGCATGTACGGTGCTTCATGTGTCCTGCAATTTTTCTCATTGATAAGATACTCGTACAAGTATCATCATCATTATTATTCATATTTTATCTAGGTGAAAAATAGGCATTCAGGTGTTTAACCAAGAAAGGGTTGGGTAAGTTGGAAGTTGCCCAATGTATTTTACTCTCGTTTACACTTTGCAGCTCACCTATTTCTCATTTACATTTTGCACCATAAAAGGGGTCAAACTTTACTGAAAATGTTAGGAATGATCAAAAAAGCCCATCCTTTATAAATACCCCTTCCAAAATCTATCGAAATTTCGTCGGTCATGATCATCACTGAAATTCGCAAATTCGTTGGGGAGAGAGAGAGAGAGAGAGGAGTAACTAAAGTCGCGATTTTGGGAGGCGGAGATAGGCTAATCGCATGTAGAAATCCCTGCTTCTAAAAGGCAGCTGAGTCCTTGGGTGTCTGACACGACAGTATGGAGGTACATGTGCAAGTAAAGCGTCGGGCATTAAAACTGTTTTTTTTTTTTCCTTGAAAAAAATTAGCATGATGTATTGAATTCACAGAAAAATTCGTTGTTTGTCTTCTACAATTGTTGTTGAATTCTCTTCATATCGACTTAAGAACTTTGTCGGAGTTCCCAAAAACTACCAAAGGAGAGGGACAGAGTGAGGACCGACACATTTCTTGTTTACAGTAACCACCTAATAATCAAGGATGTGGAAGGATGTTGGAGAAATTTGGAGACCCCTAAAAAGATGAAGAATGTTGCAAAGAAACCCAAGTCTTAAAAGCTGAAATCTTTAACAAAGTGCAATTAACAAAACACATGATGTAAAGTGTTACTAAAAGAAAATTCCATAGTGCAATTTGTTATTTACAAAAAAGAATTTGCCCACCCACAGGCCCAAACAGGTGAAAATTGTTGGTTGTGTAGCCCATGATAATACCAAAGCTTTTGACACACGATAGAAAAACCTTCAAAATTAAGTTCACATTGAGAATCTAAAAGATTATACCGATGTCGAATTTACGGTCCAAAAAGAGGGCAATCTATGCATAAAAGAGGGGTCAAGGAGATACAAGAAGAACTTGGCAGCGAGCACTCACGATCACATGTGGGCACCGCCCTGATGCGCATGGCTAAGAGTAGTGGCATGGCGAAGGGACATACCTTCATGGCAATACACGTGGGTAGGAGTAGCGCCATGACATTGGGTCGTACCTCCTTTGGCCACGGTGATGGATCAGCTCTTCATGGATTTTCAAATTTGTTACTATTTTCTTATTTCCTTAATATTTTTACTATTTGGTTGTCTAGACTTTTTAAAAGTACTAGGAAGTAAGAACACACCGCGCGTATGCGCAGTGTAAAATTTTAATTATTAGGTGATGTGTCCAGTAAATATTAATTTAAATTTGAATTTATAAAATTAAAATATTAAAAATTGTTGAAAAAATTATGAATATTTACAAAAATTTGATTTATGAAGATATGTTCTGAAACATTCGTTATATTTATCAAATAGTTCAATTTATATTTTCAGTTGAAATTATGTGTGATGTGCGCATTTATAATAATTATAACATTTTTGTTATATGTAAAAATTTTTTACATATAAGAAAATCATTTATATAAAATTTGTTTAATATCTTGTTATTTTACCAAAAAAAAATTATAAACAATTTAAAAAACATTAGAAAAACATTTTTATTTATATTTTTGATATTTTTTAAGAAATATAACTAATATTTTCTGATATTATAATATTAAAATTATTTTTTAAAACATCTACAATATTTTATTAAAAAGTATCACAAAATATAAATAAAAATGTTTTTAAAATGTTTCAAAAAATTCTAAAATAATAATATTTCTTAAAAATATTAATTTTGAAAACTATTTTTAAAAAATGATCTATGATGTTTTTTTAAAAATAATTGAGAAAAACAAAAAAGGAAAAAAAAAAGATAGGAAAAATATGATAGATGTTTAAAAAACATAAAAATATCATTGAAAAAAACAAAATGAAAAAAAAAAGACAAAACAGAATTAAAAAAAAAAAAAAAAAAGATGCTCAATCGACTAAGGCAATTTAAAAAACATTAAAAAACATTTTTTTATATTTTTTCTACAATGTTTCTGATATTATAATATTAAATCAATCTTTTTTATAAAACATCAAAAATATTTTATTAAAAATATTACAAAATATAAAAAATATTATTAAACTTTTTTTTAAAAAATGTTTTTTGGAATTATAATATAAAAACAATTTTTTGTATAACATTTATAATATTTTATTAAATATATCACAAAATATAAGGAAAATATTTTTAATTTTTTTTTTTAAAAAAAAATGTTTCCTAAAAATGTAAATTTTTTCAAACTATTTTTTTAAAAACATCTATAATTTTTTTTGATATTTTTTGAAGGAAAAAAACTAATAGGAAAAACAAAAAGAAAAAAAAAACTGAAACAAGATAAAAAAAACATAAAAAAAAAACAAGATGCTTGGTGGACTAAAGAGATGCCTTACTAAGGCATCTCTTTAGTCGACCAAGCATCTTGTTTTCTTTTTTCTTTTCATTCTTTTTTTTTCATTTTTGTCTTTCTTGTTTCTATTGTTTTTGAATGATATTTAAAAAAATTGTTAAGAACAATATTTTTTTTATAAATATCACAAAATATAAATAAAAAAGTTTTAAAATGTTTTTCAAAAAATTATAAAAAAGATTAAAATAACATTTAAAAATATTTTCATTCTATTTTTTGATATTTTTTAAAAAAGAACTATATTTTTTTAAAAATATCACAAAATATAAATAAAAATGTTTTATTTTTTTAAAAAAATAATGTTTTTTTTAAATATTAATTTCTTAAAACTATTTAAAAATCTATAATATTTTATTAAAAATATCACAAAATATAAAAAAATATCTTTAAATGTTTTTAAAATTTTTGAAATAATAATATTTCTTAAAAACATTAATTTTTTAAATTATTTTGTAAAAATCATCTATGATAATTTTTTTTAAATACAATTGTAAAAAATGAAAAACAAAAAAAAAACAAGATTCAAAAAATATTATAGATGTTTTTAAAAAAATATAAAAAAGATTAAAATAACATTTAAAAAAAAAATTTATTTCTATTTTTTGATATTTTTCTAAAAAGAACTATATTTTTTCAAAAGTATCACAAAATATAAATAAAAATATTTTTAATTTTTTTAAAAAATAATTTTTCTTAAAAATATTAATTTTTAAAACTATTTTTTTAAAAAGCATTTATGATATTTAAAAAAATATATATCGTAAAAAGACCAAAAAGAAAAAAGAAAAAGGGAAAAAAACAAAAAAAAAATTATTTTTAAAATTTTTCTAAAAATAACGATTCTTAAAAATTTTAATTTTTAAAACTATTTTTTAAAAAACATTTATGGTATTTTTTTAAAAAAATATCATTAAAAAAACCAAAAAAAAAAAAAACCCAAAACAAGATTAAAAAAAACCTAAAAGAAAAAAAAAAAAGGATGCTTAGACTAAGATATGCATTAGTCGACTAAAGCATTTAGTTGACTAAAGAATTTAGTCGACTAAAACATTTAGTCGACTAAGAGATGTCTTAGCTGAATAAAGAACTTTTTTTTTTACTTTTATTTTTTTTAAAAAAAAATATTGTTAAAAAAACCAAAAACAAAAAGAAATTATTTTTAAAATTTTTCAAAAAATAATGTTTCATAAAAATATTAATTTTTAAAACTATTTTTTTTAAAAAAAAACATTTCTGATATTTTTTTTAAAAAAAATATCTTTAAAAAACCCAAAAGGAAAAAATGGAAAAAAAAAACAAAGAAAAATTATTTTTAAAACTATCTTTTTAAAAAAAATTTATGATATTTTTTTAAAAAAATATATAATAAAAAAACCAAAAATAAAAAAATAAAAAAATAAAAAAAGATGAAAAAAAATAAAAAAAGAAAAAAAAAGAGTGCTTAGTCGACTAAAGCATTTAGACACTGTTTTTATTTTTATTTTTATTTTTAAAAATATTATTAAAAAACCAAAAAGAAAAAAAGAAAAAGAAAAAAAACCAAACAAATATTTTTTAATTTTTTTTAAAAAAAATGTCTCTTAAAAATATTAATTTTTAAAACTATTTTTTTAAAAAATATTTATGATATTTTTTAAAAAAATCTCGTTAAAAAACCAAAAAGAAAAAAGAAAAAGAAAGAGAAAAAAATTATTTTTAAAATTTTTAAAAAATAATGTTTTTTAAAAATATTTTTTAAAAAAATATTTATGATATTTTTTAAAAAATATCGTTAAAAAAACCAAAAACGAAAAGACAAAAAGAGAAAATAAAAAAATTATTTTTAAAATTTTTAAAAAATAATGTTTTTTAAAAATATTTTTTAAAAAAATATTTATGATATTTTTTAAAAAAAATATCCTTAAAAAAACCAAAAACAAAAAGAGAAAAAGAGAAAAAAACAAAAAGAACAAAAAAGATAAAAATATTAATTTTTAAACTATTTTTTAAAATGACATTTATGATATTTCTTAAAAAAAATATCGTTAAAAAAACCGAAAGGAAAATAGAAAAACAACAAAAACAAAAACAAGATGAAAAAAAAAACAAAAAAAAAGATGCTTTGTCGACTAAGACATGCCTTATAGTCGGCTAAAGGAGCATGGGGAATCTTTTCTTTTCCCCCTTTTGAGAGAGAGAGAGAGAGGAGATGAGAAAGATGAGCAATTTTATAATAAAATTATAATATTTTTAATCTTATATATTTCATTTTTTTAATATTTTAGTATAATTATAAAATTTTATAATAAAATTATTATATGTTTTTTAAATATTATTGAAAGAAAAAAAAAAAAAAAAACAAGTTGCTTTAGTCCCTTAGTCGACTAAAGCATTTATTTAGTTGACTAAGGGCATCTCTTTTCTGATTTCATCCGGTAGAGAAAAGATTGGAGTCCTAGTTTCCCTACAGAAATTTCTTGGCATTTTGTTGGATCCAAATATTCCCAATCACACATTTGTTTCCCTCCGATGCGAGATGATTATCTTGATTAATCGTGGCTCTTTTTGATTCTCCATGAATATAAAAAAGATTTTCTAGTCAATAGAAATATTAAAGATATTCATTGCACCTCGACAATCAAAGACCCTTTGGAAAAACAGCCCCTGAATTATGGATAGGTATGCAATGTGTGCATGTTGGCATTTTTATTGGACATGGCAGGTGCCTTGGACATGTGGAGTGCCCTAAGAATGTGTGAGAAGCGACCAAAAGCCCCTGTTCAAGGGCACCGCCCCGCTAATTAAATGGCTCTTAATGGACTTTGTATGTGTAAAGTTTGACCATTTGGAATAGTTAATGCCCTTCAATTAGGGCATCCGCATTCTATTGCTTACTCGTAGCATTGGGCACCAGAGTGTATATAGAATAGATATGACAACACAATCAAACAATTAGACGCAATTTAAATATGTCGCATGATGAAACTTTTTGAAAACAACTTGTGGTTGATAAGAACTTGATCATGTCATTATATTAATGTTAATGCTCTATATTCAAAGGATCAGTCTAGTGATTACAAATCTTATTCCCCAACCCTGTGATTAGGGTTCAAATCTCATATGTAAATGCTTTATGTTTCCCTTTCTTTAGTCAGCCCAGTTTCTAAATCACGAGCTTTTGTAACTCCCATAATTCTCTGCATCTTTCCCCAATACTTGTACCATTCATTTACTAATTTCTTAATGCGCAGCCGAGATAATGATCCCACTTCAAATCAAAGCCAAAAAACTCTTATTTTTAACATTAGTTAAGTAGTAAATTCGTAAAAAGAATATAAAATTATCCATGAGCATCTTAATTCTTAAATACCCACAAAAGAAAAGTTGAAAGGGAGTTAAAATTAAAGAAATGTCACAAACAGGTATAATTTGGTAGATGTACACCACATTTGCTTCTTTTGAGTGTCAAATTCAGATTTTAATAACTCTAATTTATTCTATAATTATGTCGGGATGGATATTTCATACTATATATCTTTAAGCCCAGGAAAAAAAAATTAAAAGATGTGATCACAAATTATTCTGGTTCACTGTTAATTTTCATTCAATTCCATGTTAGACTGCCCTTTGCAAAATTTTAAAATAGCTGCTTCGTAAGTCACAAGAACTAGGAGAAAAAACTTTACCATAACTGGTTAAAAGCACTGTATCACAATGGTGTGCGTAACCAAGATTTTCCCCAGCAAGCAACACCCAACCCCATGGTAGGCTTAAGGGTAATGAATGTTTAGTTGACCTTTCAAAAGGTAATTTAGATTCTAAATTTTACTAGCATTACCAAATGACTTGAAGCACGTGGTTAGAAATTTAGGGTTATAATACTAATTAGAAGGTGCTATTATCTTTTGCCAATTATGCAGGTAGAGATTCATAAGTACTATAAAATTTTGCTCCATCTTTGATATTAATTATTAAAATGAAGAGTTTTGAGATTATATCGTAATATAAAATTTAACACCCTTGCACATATGATTGCCATATTCATATATGTTAAACTAGGGTTTGGCACATTTTATTAAAAATTTTTGATTGAATTTTAAAATTAGTTGTCAGATGGGAAATTAAAATCTATATAAAAGTGAAATGATCGACTTAACTAGGGAGTCCGATTTTCTCTTACGCCATACTAATAGAAAACATTATTTCATAGGCGAAAAAAAAAAATATTTCATAGGCACACATGATATACACATAAAATCAGGAAAGACGCATAACTCGATAAACGTGCTAAATCTCATAACAAAATTTTAAATTTAAAATTTGAAAACAAAATAGATTATGTTAAAAAAGTCTTACTTAAATTTGATTTTATCATAATATGGCTCTAAAAATTAGTACATCCTCAAAAAAAAATAATACACATAAAAAAATATAAATAAATAACCCCCGGGGCGGGGGGACAAACACATGTAATAAAGAAGAAAGCAATCCCAATGTTGGCATTGTTAGGGAACAGAGGCTGGTTCTCTACTTTCGGTGGGAAGGGCGGTGTATGTATGTGTATAAGAGAAGGTGGGGGCCGTGTCTGGGGATACCCCTCATCATTGAAGGGTGTAGGGGTGTCAACCTTAGTTGGGACAGAGAAGGGTCCATGCATGTGTGCACATGAGTTTGTGTTTCTGTTTACTCCTTCCTTGCCCTTTTCTTAGTTTGTAAATGTATTTTCGCACGAACGCTTAGCCTCTCTCTCTCTCTCTCTCTCTACTTTTAATTCCCAAATCTCATGTCAAATGTGTGACTCTCTTTCAAAGAACGTGACAATCAAATCACTTACAAATCCCACCTATTTTTGGTGTTAAATTTGACATAGAAAATTAATACGTCTACTAATTGGCAATTGGCATCTTTGACAATGAACATCAATCATGTAGACAATTACAATATTTTTCTGATCAATTAGTGTAAAACTATTTCTTCATTATAATGTTAATAATTAATAATTAATAATTCTGGGTTTCATCTAAACAGAAGTATAATGTTCTATTCGTTTATTTTACATCTGAAAGCCCACTGGGCAAAAACTTATTCTGGCAACATTTTTATTTTTTATTTTTTAATTAGGCTACTTAATTGCGACCAAATTAATCCAATTTAGTGTTATTTAATTTTTTTTAGTAACCAAAGTAGATTTGGGATTTTGGAGAGTGGGAGACAAGATAACTTATATTCAAAAAGCTCCGTACGTAATTGTTAATTAGCATGTTTCTAAACCATGACTTAGTTTTCGTGCTTCCAATGTAACATAGGATTAGACGTCTAGAAATTAATAATTGAGTACTTGTCTGAAATAGTGATAGTCCTCTATTTCACCAAACATGTGCGCAGGGTCGTTGAGACCAGCGTCGGGCGGCTTTAACTAACAAAGACTATATCATTAATAGATTTCGTCGGTTTGCTTCTTACAAACTCCAGCCAATTTTGTCGGGCAAAGAGGAAAATAGCTGGTGTTTAAGAAGCTTCCTCATCTTGTTCACTAAGTACTTTTATCTTAATATGATTCATAATATTGGACTCCTAAAAAAATGAAATATTGGCGGAAGATCATAAAGCCAGTTAATGGGTTTTGCCATGTTTTGTGGGAGGACAATGGTTAAGAAAGAAAATGTTCATATTTCGTAATAGGATTCAAAAGAAAAGGAGAAGGGGGTGATTTTATTTGCTTTTGCTTTTGTTCTTTTGTGTTCTTTAATCTTTTTCTCCTAACGTTGCACTCCGAAGTGTCATGTGGTGGTGCAGACATGTGACGTTTGGTGCACCATTTTATGCCAATAGATGATATTTGAAAATTTAATGTACTGGGGTACAATAGGCCCAGATTTCATTGATTGTCTATCTCACATAAGAAAAGCCTATAATGCGTAAAAATAATTTCTCTATTCTCTTGAAATTTTGGAGAATGTTTCTTTTGAGAATGCCGGGGAAAGGGGGGGAAAAAAGGCGACATTTGGATCCCCATTTTTATGAGAAACTTGCTTAGGGCGTTTGAATTACAACTTCTATGGACTATGGGGCTCCTCTCGGTCAGCTATTTGTATTAACATACAAAAATTTATTAGTTTGGTTATTCTGCCTTGGTTTATAAAGAAATTTTATAACTTCCTAAAAAACTTTTGAGTTTTAATATAAAAATTTATTTTTCCATAGAGGTAGACTACCTCTATGGAAAGGGTTTAGTAGAAGGTAGTGGAGGGGATAGGGTTTTATCCAAATGCCCTCAAATGGCTTTTTCACAATTTTTAGATTTCTTTACGAATTTTTATGATTCATGATTTTTCATAGTTTCATTTAGGTTCGACTTTTGGTTCTTGTGTTATAGTTTTTTAATTGATTCTGATTTTAAAAATCAAAATTCAAAATCAAGCCAACGGCCTGAAAATTTTGATTCTAAAATTAAATCAAGACCATTTTTATGATTACTATTAAATCAAAATATGATAATTAAATATTTAATTGAGAATATGATTTTTGATAGGATTGAGTGATATAAAAAAATTCACATTAATTAGATCAACATCTTTCTTTTTTTTTTTTTTTAATTTTTTTTATATTTATTTTATATGATCGATTTTAAAATTTAAATTAAATATTTAAGTTATTATTATTGTCTTTTGTTCAGAAACGTTTGGTTGAATGTCAAAACTAAAATTTTGGGCAGAGGGTCACATTTATTCCGCATCTCAACTATTTTTTTTTTTTTAAAGGAAGCTTTATAAATTAGGATATTCGAAGTAGAATAATAAAGCTGTCAATTTGATGTGGACAACAAATTAAAATTGTTGCAGACTGAATCCCAAATTTTCATGGGGCATTGACAATGTCAGTGAATGCAGTCAAGAGCAGAGAGGGAGCGCAAATTGCGGGCGGAGAAGGAGAGGCAGGGGGGGTGGATTTATGGGCAGTGAGTAGACAGTAAGGCCTGTGCTGTGCTCTTACTCGGTTTTGGGACCCACCTTTTTCTTGTCTTTTAAGCGTTTTTGCTCTCAGGTACATGTTTTAGACAACTTCACATGCTATTTTTACTGCATTTTTATTTATTTATTTTTATTTTACTTAACTTTTAGTATTTTTTTTCCTTTAATAATTTCAAGTCAATGCATTACTATTTAATGAAGATATACATATCACGTGTGTATATCAAAGATAGTTTAATTAGGGTAAAAAGCATAAAGAAAAGGAAAAAAAAAAGTGGAGGGAAATGAAAATTTTCATTCATCTAATAAAAAAGTAAAAATAGGGTGTAATCCTTTTTTTTTTCTTACTCTTAAGAAATTATTTTCATCCTAAAGTGGACGAAAATGAAAGGAAATAAATTTTTTGAATAATTTTGTCCTTATCATTTTTTATATTTATAAAATTATCTATTATTTTTTATTATTATAATTTTATTTAATATAAAATAATAAAAATTAATTTCTTTCATCAATTCTATTAGACAATTTTTTTTTTCTAATTTTACCTTTTTTACTTTTTTACATTAATATTATATTTTTATTTAATATAAAATAATAATGAAAATAATTTATAAAAAATAAGAAAAAAATATTAAATAACTGTTTTTTAGAATAATTTATATTTTCAAAAAATATTTTAAATTAAAAAAATAAAAAAAAATATGTAATAAGAAATATTAAAAATATTATTTTATAAGAATATAATAGTAAATTAGATATTATTTCTTTTCACTTTTCATTCTAAACAATTACAAAAAGTATTACCTATTTCCTTCACTTTCATCCCTATCGAACAAAAATAAAAAATATATATATATTTATTTCCATCGGATGAAATAAATCTCCTTCTTCCCCTCCCCTTCCCCTCCACAAACCAAACTTACCCTAAAAGGAAAAGTATGTGCAATATCTTACCACTCTAGAAATTTGGATGGATTTTGTGGAGGTGGGGGTGGCAATGGCAATCACTCTTAATTGTTTTTTTACATTAATTGTCAATAGTTTGAAAATTTTTACACAAATTTTGTAAATATATAATTATTTTTTTGTGTTTGACCACGATATCTAGACTTATATTTCGATTAATTCGATTTGAATTAGGAGTCGGGCCCAAATTAGGGAGGAGCTCTCCCAGCGTAGTTTTCTTTATTCTCATGAGTCAAATATGAGATCATGGTTAAGTGGTCTTTGTGCTCTTCCCATTGGAGCAACTATCCATTAGTGTAAATAAAATAATGTTGTCCAATTACATGAAACTTCATATTTTTTTTGTGTCGTCTTTGTGAAAAAAAGAAAAATAACACGATGATATATTTCAAACTAAGACACTTTTTATGGATATTTTTTACAAGTACCACTAGATTGTCATTAAACCTCCGTGTGATTTTAAAACTTTCATGGTTTCGAGAAGTCACTTAACCCTTATAATTTCAAAATTGCTACTTCAACTCTTGTGCTTTCGATTCTTATCACTTTGCCCCCCTGTGTTTTCAATTCTTGCCTCTTTGCCCATCCGTTACCCACTTTGCCTTACTTGCAATTTCACTCTCTAATGTTGGGTTTGTTTACCATATTTCTATAAGGTATGAATTCACAATTGAATGGAGCAAATAGCAATCTACAAGAACGCAAAGTAGTAATGTGGAAATATTTGATGTCAATCCGTAAAATATGGGATTAACTGTATTTATCTCTTCTTTTTTTTTCTTTATAATCTCTTCTTTTTTTTTTTTCAAATTCTGATTCCGGCAGACAAATATTACGGGTAAGATAGTCATAGTTGCATTTGATATGAAGCTAAAACAGAAGAGGGCATCGGCTCCTACTTGATCAGGATTTCGAAACAGAAATAGGATGATTAAATTTGGACATTGCAGCTCACAGGAACAACATTTCCTTTCAAACTTCGAACTCTAGCTGTTGCTGTAGTGATACCAAACAAAAGTTTTGTACCAGAAGCTAATTTGATTATCAATGATTTGAACAGGATATTGTGATCCTCTGCCACTAAAACTATTTAGAACCTTTTTGAACTTTTCATATATTCTTTCGTACACTCAATCAATCTTAACCCATTTAGAAGAATTTTAATTGAATTTATTATGGTACTCAAGCCTTTTTTACTTTTGGGTGTATGTGGGTACCACAAATTTAACCTTAACCTAATCACTTGTACTCGCATAAGAGAGATACAATGGGTAGGTCAGAAGTTTTGCCCTGCAATTCTTAAGGCTTAAAATAGTCTTGAAGACCATCGCGCCACTGCATTATCTCCTGAGCTCAAGTCTTAGTTGAATTTTATCTTATTTTATATTGCATATAATATTTTTAAAATAATAAATAATCTTTAGTAAAATTATAGTTGGAAGTGTAATTCAAATTATTATTATATTCATTAATATATATATATATATTTTAAAAGTCACACTTAATCTCACATTTGAACTCTCAGTTTTTGCAAAGGAGGCCTAATTATAAAATATCATATCTAACATATTTTTGATTCCAAGTCTTCAATAGTACATTTTGATATGGTACCCTATTTAATAGGTTTTTAAAATTATGCATGATTATCTGATAAATAAGGCAATCACTATTAAAGTCAAATCTTTCCATATTTTTTGAAAAAATCTAAACATTTCAGAAATCTCTAATTACAATTCTAACCATCTTAAAATATTTCAAATAAAAGGAAACTATGATTTTTCTACACCTTTGGAAGGCTATGAATACAAAGTATAGGCAACCCTCAGGGACACTTAGTTTTTACACACCAAAGGAGACAATTCCTTACATCAGTAAAGGTAGGGTTTTCATACCCAATTCCATACATCATCGAAAGTAGGGCTTCATGCTCAATTCTAGATGACTCGTTAGTCAATTTTATACATCGTTCAGAGGGGGTTTCCATACCCAAATATATTCCACCAGAGGTATGGTTTTTACACCGATTCTATACACGATCAGAGGTATGACTCTATACGTATACTTTTATACTACATCACATGATTTTACATATGCGACATACATAATGCTTACTGTGCAATATGCATACATGCTCTACACACATATGGGAGTTCCGACATCCATTCGACCGATACATCACATGACAGAGGCTACCAGAGCCATATTTCTCTCGACTGTATTCAGTTTTTCTTTTGTTATTACCCTTTCTGACTTGAGCGTTGGAGTTTTTCCGCCGGGCTAGTCCCGATAGGGTTTTTACAGGTTTTCCATCCGAGGAGACCAGACGAATATATCGGCGCAGGTTTTCATTCGAGTCGAAAAGGGCAGTTATCTGTAGGGTAAAAAATACCTCCAACAGATTGGCGTCGTCCGTGGGAACGACTAACTGATAAGCCGAAAAATCTTTACGACCCGACTCTATCGAACGAAGGGATCTGACTCCCCGAGCGAATGTTGGGCCTGAGTTGCCCTACTCCTATCGAACGTTGGGCCTGAGTCGCCCTGCTCCTACCAAACGTCGGGCTGAGTCGCCCTGATTCTACCGAACGTCGAGCTTGAATCGCTCTGATTCTACCGAACGAACGGTCCAGTGTTGCCCTACTCATACCGAATAAACGGGCCAGTGTCGCTCTAATCTTACCGAACGCGGGCTTGAATCGCCCTAATTCTATCTAACGAACGAGTTAGCATCACTCTAATCCTACAGAACGGAGGGTCTACGTCACCCTGATTCTACCGAACGTTGGAGCCTAACTCCCTGAACGGACTCACATCGCCCTCCCCTGCCAAATGTCAGGCCATCGTCGCCTAGTCTTATCACAAGAATGTGAGGGTAACAAGCGAGCTTCTTACGTACAAGGTCTTATTCATCACATAGCACAGTGGAAGAAACAAACTCTTTGTAACAAGATGATACTGTTATCGATTCGATAACTTGTGGTGCGGCCCTATTTTCTCTTGTTTCAGCCACTAGTCTCTCGTATTGTCGGACATAGACTCCAGGTTAGCTTGCAGATATTTTACTTTTCATAACACACGCACTCTACACTCCTGGTCACTACTTGGCCAAACACTTTTGTTTAAATCTCTCGACTTGGTAGTCTCTAATGACCCATTGGTCCCTAAACCTCCTAATCATCCGAATCGTTCGACCCGTTGGTCTCTCAATCATTCAATCCGTTGATCTCTAACGACCTGTTAGTCCCTAGACCTCCTAATCATCTGAATCATTCGACCTGTTGGTCTTTCTATCGTTTGATCTGTCAATCTCTCGACTCCTGATCTCTCGATCGCTTGGTTATTCGACCTCCTGACCTCATTCGATCTCTCAGCCTCGCATAGATAATCTATCGGTTATCTGTCTCATGATGTTCTCTCATTTAAGCTCTCTCAAATGAACTTTTCCAAAAGTAGAGTGTCATCAAAATGGGATAAAACTTTCTAAACTGGTGGATACAACCCTTCCATCTAAAGATTTCCTGTCACTCGAAGGGTCTCAGTCGCCCAGCTCCTGTTATTCAGAGGGCCTTAGTCGCCCAACTCCCTCATTCTGAGAGTCTTAGTCGCCTAAATCCTATCGTTCGGAGGGTCTCAATAGCCCAATTCCTGTCGTTCGGAGGGTCTTAGTCGTTCAGCTCCCTTCATTCAAAGGGCCTCAGTCGCCCAACTCCTCTCGTTCGGAGGGTCTCAGTCGCCTAACTCATATCACTCGGAGGGTCTCAGTCGTCCAATTTCTGTCACTCGGAGAGTCTTAGTCGCCCAATTCCCCTCGTTTCGAGGGCCTTAGTCGCCCAACTCCTGTCATTTGAAGGGTCTTAGTCGCCCAGCTCCCTTCATTCGGAAGGATTCAGTCACCAACTCCTCTCGTTCGGAGAGTCTCAGTCGCCCAGCTCCTGCCGTTCGATGGGGTTTAGTCGCCTAGCTCTCTTCGCTCGCAGGGCCTCAGTCGCCAAACTCCTCTCTTTCGGAGGGCCTCAATTGCCCAACTCCTATCACTCGGAGGGTCTCAATCGCCCATCTTCTATCACTCGAAGGGCCTTAGTCGCCCAACTCCCCTCATTCCGAGGGTCTTAGTCGCTCAATTCCTGTTGTTCGAAGGGTCTCAGTCGCCTAGCCCCTATCGTTCAAAGGACCTTAGTCGCCCAGCTCACTTCATTCAGAGGGTCTCGGTAGCCCAGCTCCTCTCATTCGGAGGCTCTCAGTCGCCTAGCTCCTGTCGTTCGGAGGGCCTTAGTCGCCCAGCTCCCTTCGCTCGAAGGGTCTCAGTCACCCGACTCCTGTCACTCGAAGGGTCTTAGTTGCCCAACTCCCCTCGTTCCAAGGGCCTTAGTCGTCTAGCTCCTATCGTTCGAAGGGTCTCAGCCGCCCAACTCCTATAATTCGGAGGGCCTTCGTCGTCCAGCTCCTTTCATTCGAAGGGCCTCAGTCTCCCAGCTCCTGTCGTTCGAATGGTTTCAGTCGTCCAGCTCCTATAGTTCGGAGAGCCTTCGTTGCCCAGCTCCCTTAGTTCGAAGGGCCTCAGTCGTCTAGCTTCTCTCTTTCGGAGGGCCTCAGTCGTCCAGTTCCTATCACTCAGAGGACCTTAGTCGCCTAACTCCTGTTGTTCGGAGGGCCTCAATCACCCAGCTCCTATCGTTTGTAGGGTCTCAGTCGTCCAACTCCTATCGTTCGGAGGGCCTCAATCGTCCTGCTCCTACCAAACATTGGAGCTGAGTCGCTCTGATTCTATCGAATATCGGACCTCAGTCGCTCAGCTCCTATCATTCGGAGGGTCTCAGTCACCCAGCTCCTATCGTTTGGATGGCCTTAGTCCCCCAGCTCCTATCGTTCGGCGGGCCTAAATCGTTCAAATCTTATCATTCGAGCGTGTCATCAATAAGGGACGGAGCTCCTTGAACGGGCCTATGTCACCCCGATCTACCGATAGGGATCAAATTCCCTGAATGGGCCTATGACGCCCTGATCTACTGTTCGACATGTTGGTCTTGTGTTCTCTCGATAATACGACCTATTGATCTGGTGTTCTCTCGATCGTTCGACCTGTCGGTCTAGTGATCGTTCGACCTGTCGGTTTGGTATTCTCTCGGTCGTTCGACCTATCGGTCTGGTATTCTGCTTGATCGTTCGACCTCTGGATATCACGATAACTCAACCTGTTGATCTGCCAATCTCTTGATCACCTGATGACTCGGTTTCTCGATGACTCGATCTCTCGATCTTTTGATCTCTCAGTTTATTGGTCTGTTGATCTCTTGACCTTTCGGTCTTCTAAAAGATCTATTACAACCCACTCTACTCCTAATACCATTTCTTCAAAATGTAATTAAGAGTGAGGACAAATGATGGTACCCAATTTAATAGGTCTCCAAAATCATGTATGGTTATCTAATAAGGAAGGCAATCGCTATTAAGATCAAATCTTTCCATATTTCTTGAGGAAGTCTAAACTTTTCAGAAGTCTCTAATTACAATCCTAACCATTTTAAAAGATTTCAAATAAAAGGAAATTATGGTTTTTCTACACCCTTGGGAAAGTTATAAATACAGAGCATAAACAACCCTCAAGGGGCACTTAGTTTTTACACACCAGAGGGAAACAATTCCATACATCAACAAAGGTAGGGTTTTCATACCCAATTCCATACATCAACGAAAGTATGGCTCCATGCCCAATTCTAGATAACTGGGTAATCAGTTCTATATATCGTTCAGATGAGAGTTTCATATCCAAATACATTCTACCAGAGGTATGGTTTTTACATCGATTCTACACACGATCAGAAGTATGACTCTATACGTATGTTTTTATATTGTATCACATGACTTCACATATGCGACATACATAATGCTTACCATGTAATACGCATACATGCTACACACACATACGGGGGTTCTGATATCCACTCAACCGATACATCACATGACAAAGGCCACAATGGTCATATTTCTCTCGACTGTATTTAATTTTTCTTTTGTAATTACCCTTCCTGACTTGAGCGTCGGAATCCTCCCTTCAAGCCATTCCGGTTGAGTTTTTACAGTTTTCCCATCCAAAAAAACCAGACGAACATATCGGCGTATGCTTTCTATTCGCGTTAAAAGAAACAGTTATATATGGGATAAAAAATACCTCCAACACACTCCTTTTCTTTTATTCTACAATTATTTTAGATCTTGTATGTATGTATGTGTCAAGAGCACGAAGGAGAGAGAGTGTGTGTGTGTTAAAAAGTGTCCTTCAAAATGGGACTGGGGAGATGGGCTGTGAGGGTTGAAAATGAGAAAGGGAGTGCATTGAAAAAGACAAAGTTGTATAATTAAGTGGGCAAGAGATGAGGGACAGAAAAGAGAAGATGAACTAAAAGCCAACCAAATTGATGCATGCGCAGGTGGCAACTTTTGTTTTCCCTGATTTTCTGAATGAATCCCAAAAGTATATATACCGTGTCATGTTCAACTTGTGCCCACTCCAATACTAGTCAGCTTTCTTTCTTTAATGATTCAATCAGTGTAGAGTAATGTTGATTCATCTGAAAATGCTAATAATAATCACATATCTAATTTATTAGAAATATTTTTAAAAGATAATTAATGAAATGCCATCGTATAAAATTTTATCAATTTTTCATTGATTTTTTGTTAATATATAACTCTATCATCTTTGCACCATTTCTCTCCAAAATCTAATTGTTGAATTGAATTGAGATTGTGCGTGTGGGTGTGGGTGTGAGAGAGAAAGAGAGAGGGAGAGGGCCATACTTTATTGAAAACCCCCATGTGAAGACCATGTGGAGGATATTTCCTTTTCCTTTCCCTTTGCCAGAGCCCAAGTGCCAAAATCTATGCCTCTTCACAAGAAATTTTATTTTATTTTTTATTTTTTAGATTTTGGGACCCATTAAGTAACCCTCTCTCTCTCTCTCTCTCTCTCTCATCAAGATCACCATTTTTCCCGGATCCTGCCAAATGCCAATTCCTTCCTTCTTGTCTTTGTTAATCCACGTTCCCTAGTCTCTCATTTGTCAACTTTTTTTTAAGACTTCCTCCCCCACATTATATGTGTCAATTTTAATCTTTTAGTCTATAGGTAGGTCCTCTCTCTCTCTCTCTCTCTCTCTCTCTCTCACACACACACACACACACACACATGCTTGGTTCTATGACAAATTGAATAAAAAATTCTACCTATTCTGATCATTGTTCCAATTTAATGATATGTTATTTTATTATGCACAATAGAGGTTGTCACATGATATTTGATCAAAATTAAGGTTATTTTAGGCCTCGATAATATCATTTATCCAAGTTGAGATTTTTGTAACATTATGCCATGTCATGCAACAGGGTTTCTCTCCCTTAATTTTAGTGCTTTTGGGCAGTAATGATCTCATAATTTGCATATTACGCCATATTTAGGTAACAAAATGAGATACTTTGTTTGAAGAAAAGTCTCATAAAAATTAAAAAATTTGCTTAAATTATGAATTCTTAACTTATAAAACAATTAGAGTAATTTAATTTTGACAAGATTTTATTTATGAAAATCTTATTTGAACTCAACTTTTACTCATAATTTTTCTAAATATAAAAAAGTTTTGTTTAAATTTAACAAAAAAAATAATAAAGAAGTTGAGTTTAAATTTAAAACTCTTTATAGAAATACTTATAAGAGAAATTTAAATTTAAAAAATTGATCCTCAAATTCTATAACTTTTTACAAGCCTGCTTTTCAAGTCGAATAAAACGGCAAAAGCACTAAACATGACACAATTAACAATGTAAGAGAAGGAGAGAAATTTAATGAACTTTTAGAAAGGCATCAACAACCTACGGGGGTGGGACTCCTGCTTTTCCCAAAATTACCATGAAAGTGTGCAGATAACATCCGTGATTTTAGCGTTCATTACTAGCCCACAGTTTCCACTCTCTTCTCTCTCTCTCTCTCTCTCTCTCATATTCCACACTATTGATATGTGTTTTCTTTTCATCTTGTTTTTATTTCTGAATAATCACACATTTAAAATCTGCAGTCACGAAAAGTTTCTTTTTTAACTTTCGTATTGGCATTGCCCTTCTTTCAATGCCAACACCCAAGAACATGCTCAAACAAATCCAAGATAAAAGAAAAAGATTTTGCTGACAGAGAAAGCCAAGAGAGGCCAAACAAATTGGAGAAAGATATGATAATGGTATTTTACTATTCTTTTACTACTAGTGGATCTGGTGTTTGAAAGTTTCCTCATTTATTCATTTTGGTAGCATATTCTTAATTTTCTTGAAATAAATACAATCTATCTTAGAAGTAAAAACACAGTCAATTAGGATTAATTTTTACAGTTCAAGTATACCCAGTTCTCGTTTTAACTGATAAGTCGATGGTCCGATTCTCCCTCTTCACACATCTTTTACTACTAGACAGACAGAGAGGGTAAGGCAATTTTTTTTTAAAAAAAAAAAATTCCTCTGGGTTTTTCTTTAAGCCATCCAGCTCATTTAATTAAAAATTAAGATCTTGATTGGATTGAATTTAACTAAGGTAAAAATTTTCCTTTTAGAAATGCTCAAAGTGACAATTGGTTATCCACACATCTTGTTCGATTTTGTATGTGGAAGGGAAAAAAAAATTGTCTTCCTTGGTATAGGCACATGAGAACTTCTGGGAGACGCTTTTTTTTTTTTAATAAATAAGAATGGTTTGTGTATCATAACTCAGAACATATGAACATGAACGATTTTGGGTAATATATGGCAGAGACTTTGGCACATATATCATATTTTTTATTGTTTTAAAACATTTAATTCCATGTGAGATTATCCTTTGAAGAAATACCAATAAAAATAATCTCCCAGGTGTCAACTCACGGAATCATTTGCAGGTGAAAATGGGCATACCTGAGTCCTAAGAATTCAATTTTTTATGTGTTGCAGATGTTTCTCTCCATATTATATTATATTGTCAGAAAATCGTTTGAAATGGTATATAAAATAGAAGAGATTGATAATTTATAGAAATAGAGACAAAATAATAAATTATTTTTTCTTACAATAAAAACAAACCAAATTTTTATATCTTATTTTTTTTACTAACACATGAACCGAGACGGAGACAAAATTTTAAACTTTTTTTCTACCTTGCTCTCATTTATATTAAAAATTTTTATATTTCCCCTTTGCTCTATCTTATTCTCTCTGTTCCATCCTTTTCGTTTGGTTCTCCAAAACAAGCACTACTTTATCTTTAGCATACCATTGTCATAAAAGAATCGATGGCAAATGAATCAAAAAAAAAAGAAAAGAAAAGAAAAAAATGCTACACATCGATGGTCAAATCACATAATAGTGCACATCCTTTTTTTTTACACAGCGATTTGAATCTGAAATTTTTAGATTGAGAAATGAGAATTGTGACTACAAAGTTGTCCCACTTGAGGACTGCACATCCCTTTTTCTATACATTAATTTTTGATATGATGTAAATAAACTTTTTGATTCCAAAATGTCTTAATAAACTTTGATGTAAGCACTTATATTTGTCTAATAACACATTTTTTGAATAGTGGACAATATATGCTGTAGTGCCAAATAATTACTTAGGATATATAGCATTAGTGCGTTTCAAGAAGAAGAAGAAGAAAAAGATGCATTTGTGGGTGTTGTTGTTTCGAGGTTTGCTGTGAGTATTCATGGAATGCTACCAATGTTAGGTTTGCACAACATTAAGAGACCTATTACTTGTACAAAGAAGAAGGGTCAAAATCATACATAATTTCGTCAAGCATATTTTTAAATAATCCTTGAACTTTTATTACTATCAATTACCAAAAAAAAATTCAAAAGTAAAAGTCAATCAAAGTCGAAGTAGATGAAATTAAAATCCTCTATGCTTAAATAAGTACCCATGCAAGTTTGACTCTGTGTTCTTTCAAACGCATTTATTGAGAGAACTGATATCAGAGAAAAATGGGTAGCATCCATTTAAACGTAAAATATTTGTAAAAATTTGGGTTCCAAAGTCAAACTCGGGTGAAAATTACTATCAGCCAATAAGAAGAGAAATTGAAATCTTAAAACTATTTAAAAACTTTATTTTTTATGACCAAAATTTTATTTACTTTCTCCGAAAAGAGAAGAAAATAGAAAAAGGGAGTTGGCATATAGAATCTTAAAGGAAAAAATGAAATCTTTTTTAAAAGTTTTGTGCAATAATTGGCTGCATTTAAAAATTAATAATAAATCTAAATTCAAGAAATTATACGTGGTTTGTGCATTAATTTATATCTCATTCTATGAAATTGTTGAATTAAATTAATGCAAGATTAGGGTTTTTGGTGGTGGGCCTTGGTCACCATGTGCATGCATGTGCTGTGTCTTTCTCCCATAGGCCCACCACCCCTTCCTTTGAGCAAATAAATGGAGTTTCTTCACATTCTTACGCCTCTCATTCCTCTCTCTCTCTTCAGAACCTTCTTGGCACTTCATATGTCTTTCCAGATCAGTTGAACTTCTCTCTCAAAGCTCAATTGTTTTGTGTCGTCTCAAATTTCTCATGATTTTTTCCTTCTTGACCAATCCCAGAAATTTCTTAAGGTATCTATACTTCCACACTTATAGACTACATGTTCTCTCAAACATCAACTGATTAATTGCTCAAGCCATTTTCTTACGCAGCAAAAGGATTTGTATTTATGCCCTCCATTCCTCTTTCTTCACTAAGCTTTACTTTCTTTTTTTTTTTGGTGACATTCACTATCTTATTTTGGAAGAATACATAAGTATTCCCAAAAAATCCATATAAATTTAAATTCAACTTGATAATTTTCCTTTTTGGTCGTTTTTTATTTGTTTCGTTTATTATTGTTGCAGAATGCCTCCTAGTTCAATCGAGAAAGCATTTCTGAAGAAATGGCTAAAGGGTTTACAAGCATTAAGTAGCAGTAGTAGTAGTAGTACTTCTAAGAAGGAGATGAGCATTTTTGAAAGAAAGAAAGCTATAAAGTTATCTGCAGATGTAGCTATGGCTTCTCTGAAAAATGGAACAACTAGTTGGAGTCGTGCACTCATCCAAAATGCATCAAAAGATGACAACAACAGGACTCTTTTAAAGAACATGTTGGGTTCACAATGTGATGAGAAGCTAAGCAGAGGTCCAACAACAACCTCAATGATGTGCAGCATGAGAGTTAGAAGCAAGAGAGTGTTAAGAAGGAGTTGCAGATGGCGTAGAGTGAGAAAAATCACTAAAGATCAAAGGGTTCATGCTGGTTCAATGGCAAAGAGATTGGTGAAGAAGAGAACTCAAGTGTTGAGGAGTCTAGTCCCTGGCGGAGAGTACATGGATGAATACTCTTTATTTGAAGAAACCCTAGATTATATCATGTCTCTTCGAGCTCAAGTTGATGTAATGCGGCGTCTAGCTAATGCTAGTGAGTTTTCGTCCAAGTCCTAAAAGTTTAAGGCCATCTACTGCTCTTGTTAATTACTCTTCTACTTTTATATTTGCTATATACATGTCTTTCCAACTAGGAGAGAAAATGTGGTATAGTTCAAGGAATGTACATATGAAATGAACAATATATATGCAAGTTATTATAAACTTCTTTTTAAAAAAGAAAATTTATTTTTCCTCTCATAAATCCCCATTTGATTAATTTCATTTTCCGCATTAAAGCTATTTGAAAGCCAGAAGTTTTCTGTTCATCTGTTTAGGTTTGTTGATGAAAATAATTGTATAAGTACTTAATTAGTTTACTTTTTGAAGTTGCAATAATCCACATTGCCCTTATTCAACAGAACTTTTGTTTCTCATTGAGACATAAGAGGGAAATGTTTAGCTCCCTCACATATAAGCAAGATTCATACCATAAATCTTTATGCCATTGTTGTGTGCATTTCCATTCTAATGCTAGTTTTTGTGCGTTTGTGCCTGCGTGTGTATGAGAGAGAGAGAGAGAGAGAGAGAGAGAGAGATCATCTCAGTATGCAACTTGGAATGTGGTACTAGAAGAAGTAATACTTTTTGCTGAAACATAATATTTTCTTCCAATTATAGTTAAGAAATAAAGATTGGGTTTTTCCTGATACATGTGGAAGACAAAGTTGGTGGGTGATAGCATGTAATGTTGCTGAGGTAAAAACCACATCAAAGGCCTTTGTCCATACCGCAAACCCGTGGGCGTATATATATGTGTGTGTGTGTGTGTGTGTGTATTTATATATATCTTTTGCCTTCAAACAACCCATACACTATGAGTGCGACATGAGCATGACTGAGAGAGGGAGAGAGCATTCTCGAAGCCGAATTGAAGTCATTGCACACTTGGACATACGTTCATGTTTCAACTTCCTGTTTGATCTAGTGATATCAATAGTATTTTAAACACAAGTGTCTCTTACGACTAACTCATGAATCCATGTGATCTCTCTCTCTCTCTTTCTGGATATCCACCGGTAGATCTATCATATTACATATACACATTGCACAAACCGACAAATTTAACCTTCCATGTGTACTCAATAAATGAGTGAAGAGCTTTCACATTTGCAAAATTTCAAGATTAAGTCCATGTGTTTGCTATAAAGTTTTTCTTGCATGTCATAGTGACAAAAAGGGACATTAATTAATTTTGGACCCACAAAAGTCAAGATTCTCTTTTTTCTCCATTCTTAATTATGGGGGGACTCTAATTTCATAATTATAAATTTGGTTGCAGGGGAAGAAATTTGTTACCCGTGAATAATGCACAATGCAAAGTGGCAAAATTGGCTTGATCTGAAAGTGAAGCTTCAGCGCATATGCCAAATTATTAGTTCTAAAAATCATTTGAAAAAAGTGGTGCCGAATTTTCCTCTATGGTCCTCATCTGGACAACGTGTTTGATTCATTCACGGAGCACATATCAATGTATGATGCAAACAAAAGAGAGGCCACACCTTCACCGAATGCTGGTGCATTGTGGTTTTATTCTTGGTACATAATAATTGATCTTTGACATTTTCAATTGCTATGGAATATCCTTTCTTTCTAATTCAAGCATGCATCAAGGGCATCTACAATCTATCAATAAAAGGTGTTAAAATTTACAATAATTAAAAATTTCTCCCTTCACAAGTTTGAACTTTCGGAATGACGGGTGTTTCATAAAATCTAAGATAAATATTTTCATAAAATTTTTCGGGATCTCGTCTTCCACAAAATTTAAGAAAAAGCACAAAAGGGTGTGTTTGCTAATTCCATGCTATTGAGTTTTTCTCGAGTTGGGAGAACCAAAGTTTGACAAATATCATTACTACATAATCAAATTTACACAATAGACTTATATAAACATAGAGTTAAACGTCACGCAATCAAATTTAGGCTTGTGGGTAGTGTCCTAGCAGATGTATCTTCGCCAAGCTAGCTACCTACCATCAATTACTTGTGATGATTTCCTTGGAAATAAAAGTGAACTAATTAAAGGTCTTTGAATTGTGATATTCTTCCATCAATTACTTAGGTAAATGTGAGGAAAACCAGGCATCAAAATCGAAGTCTTTAATTTTGAGCACTTTATGTCCAAGGATGACGTTAATCACTTTGAACCTTGAAAGCTCTAATCCATTTTAATAATTTTGACTACTATTTGTTCCTCTTGAAAAAAGGAAAAAGGAAATCAGTTCCGGTCTTGACTTTGGAACAACAAACTGAAGCAAATTCTTCATAAAGCCCGAATTGCTTTCTTTCTTACCAAAAGATAAATAAATTGGTCAATATGAATTCTTGAAATGTGTGCTAAATGAATGGGGAACTCCTGTGACCCCTCCACCTCCATTTTATTTTATTAAATAAAAACGAGGACGCACAGCCAACCTCTCAAAAGAACATAACAAGACATCAATGAAGTTCATGCAGAAAGTGCAACCACTCGATCCTGTATCAAGTTCTTTAAGCCTGTCAAAAATAGCCTTGAGGGTCTGCTAGAGGGATTTCCTAAAATAAATAAATGAAAAATGAGGGTATAAATGAGACTACATACTCTGATGGGTATGATAATGACAGGTTAAATTTCTACTCCAACATTATGAAGTTAAGGAAATGAAAATAAGGAGTCGTAGTTTGTACTCTTGATTAATCAATTGCATTTTTGAATACAATTGCTCCTTGTAAAGCATCAACCTACGTCTTCACTATCTTTCACTTGAATTGACGCCCTTGAGGCCAAGGCTTTGAAATACCGAGTCAAAATCTCTCTCTCTCTCTTCTTTTTTTTTTTTGGTGCCCTTAGACTCTGTCCGTCACCTGGTGTTCAAAATTTTACTCCAATTAATTCAACTCGATCCAATTGAGGTCTTTTTTCTCTTAGGAGGATAGGGGTCTTCCAATATAGTTGAATTCATGCCCAAGTCATGAGTTGATTAAAGGGTACAACGACCTATCCATTATATCAACTGCCCGTTGATTCTCTCTCTTTAAAAAAAAATAAAAAAAAAAAACCCGTGGATTCTCGAATGTGGGTGTCGATTGGTTATATACTATATAATCAACTATTTCCAAGATCATGCAAACCAACTGGAAATAGATCAAATTACGAATAGAAAAACAAGGCTCATGTGTTTAATTAAATATGTATATAAGTCAAAGACCGATTGATTACACATCACAACTGATGTTGAATATATATGACATCCGAAGCATGAAAAATGATGTTCTTTAGAACTTTCGCTTGTGTTTTCTTTTTGTCAACTGTGGTGAAATTGATGGAGAGGATAGCTTGCTCTTCATGCAACCTTTGAAATTTGAGAACAAAGTGGGCCAACAAAAGAAATTATGGAAACAGCTAGATGGAGAAATGAAAAGGAGAGAAAATGCTGAACTTGTAAAACAAGGGGAGTAATTTACACAATAACATATTCAAACAACCCTACTCTGTGTCTAATCTTGACCCATTTATCAAACCAGTTGAATTTAGTTATCAAACTATTTGGGTTCATTCTTAATTTTTATTTATTAATCATGCGAACTATTTAGATTTTTTTTCCGGCTTAACGTATAACATGTATAATCAAAATCAACTTATTATGAACGAGCCTAATCTATATGGTGAAGGCCGGAGCTTAAGCAATCTATTAGCCTGTATCTGCAAACAACTCTAGAATTTTCTATTATGTGTTTTTTTTTTTTCTCTTCACCCTCCTTCCTATCCAAAACAATAGCAAATCATCTGGTCACACTAAACAGTGGGATTATTTGGTAGTTCGAGCCTATACGTACTCTTTTCCATTGTTGTTTTTGTTTAGTAAGAGTAACATAATTTATAATTTTGCAAATATCACATATATTTGTAGTGTTTTATATTGATGAAAATTATTGCACTCAACTTACCGGATAAGTTACCAACTATACAAACACATTTAAACTGTAATATATATACATATATATATATATATATATATATATATATATATATATATATATATTATATGGTTTCTGAGTCTCTCTCTCTCTCTCTCTCTCTCTCTCTCTCTCTCTCTCGGCAAACAGAAAAACATTAACTATAAAATTATATATTATGTTGTTATTATTAAATAAAAATAGGAAATGGATTTTATTTTTTTTTTTTGGCTCCTAGACTTGGTCCACTAGGTGTCTAGAGATTTGACCCGATTAATACGGATTGACCTGATAGAGATCTCTCTTGAGGGGTAGGAATCTCCCAATATAGTCAATTTCATGCTTAAATCACAGATCAAATTTGTAATCTTGGTTAAAAAACACAATAATTTATCCGCTGCACCAACACTCGATCGGAAAAATAGGAAACGGTAAAGCATCGGATAATCCAAGACAGCTAATCAAGACAAAATTTTTGGGCTTGTTAGTTCCATGGGCTTTTTCCATGGGCTAGTTAACAAAGCACTCTTCAAACTAGTCCAACATTTGGATTCTAAACACAATTACCCATTTGTAGCCCAAGAGCTTAAAATCAACTGCCTACTGGGTCATCGAGGCCCATTTCTTTACCCATGTGGCCCATTTCTTCCATGTGCCCCTTAATCGCTCTAAACCCAAAGGGAGCCGCCAGCAAGAAAATTCAAAGTTTTTGTTTTTCTTCAATAAATTTCCCCAAATATTAAGTTTTCCTCCCAACCACTCCGACCAAAAAAAAAAAAAATTCAAAAGTTTCTTAATTTTTTTTTTAAATTTTGCCTCCCTATTTAGTCCCAGCCCACAAAAAAAAAAAAAAAAAAAAAAAAAAAATCTTTTCAACTATTTTACTCATGTATCATTATTTCTATACATCTACAAATTTTTTTTTCAGAATTCAAATAAATTAACTTATCTCCCTATTCAACTTTTACTTTACTTTTTTATCTCCAAAATATTTTTTTTTTCTTCCTTGTTCATTTATTTCTCATCTTAAAATTTTTTTTCCATTTATTTTTTATGCACTCTTCTCATCTGCAATTCTCTCCTCTATAATTTTTCTAAGCATCTCTCTCCATTTTCACATCTTTCGACCACGCGAATTCCATGCATGGTGATTCATTTACATTTTTATTTTTGAAGTTTGTATGAAGCATTTCCTTTCAAATTTCAATATTTTAAATTTCTAAATTAATTCCATTAATTTATTTTAAAAAAAAATCAACTCATTCTTCTGAATACGAATCAAGTACGGATCTAACCTTATAAAAAAAAATTTTAAACAATATAGTTGGAAAAATAATTTTAAATCTAACACCCATATGTTTAGTACTCGACATGTACCGGCACTATTCACGTAAACAATATCGAGTTTTCAACATTCAACTAGATATTGTTGTTTTAAATTTTTTTTTTCATTGGAGTTTTTTTTTTTGAACATGTCTCTTTGAATACAATTCAAAATTTATTAGTAGGTATTTCTCAACAGGAGCAACATTTCCATCTGGATAATTTGGCGAATCCTCTTATTCTGAATTGGAAATAATTTTGTGGATCCTGGGGGCATGAATTTTTGGTCAACCAGAAAACGAGCCATATATCACTAGCCTTACAAGAACCACAACAGCTGGTCCTTTTCCTATTTATTTTTATTTTATTGGTTCTTCTTTTCTTTTGCTAATATACTGTTGGCTACTTTATATGAACAAAAAATTAAAAACAAATTAATAACAATGCGATAGGCAAAATAAAGATCATGACCACATATTAATGATTCACCCAAAAAAAAAAAAAAAAAAGATCACATATTAATGTGTTATGTATTGAAGCTTCTTGGGGGTGGCACTGTTGATCACACCAAACCTCAAGTTGAACAAAGAGTAAGAAGCAATGTAAGTGTAGATTATAATTAGTACTCTGTTTGTATTATAAATGTAGCTATCACATGATTCTAATGAAGACTACTTTAGTAAAATATCCAAAAAAAATCCACAAATGCATGAACAAGGGAACAATGAAGTGACACCTTGATCATTTGTTAGAGATAAGTAAACCTTCATAAAGCTAATCAACCACTCTCATTCCAATATTTTAATTCCATAAAGCTAAACTTAATCAAAGTTTTCACGATGGTTGTTAATGACACGACTATTATATATAACAAAAGAATGCTGGACCTCAATGATACATGTTCACTACCTTTTTATCAAAATGTTGGCCCCCTAAAGTTCATGCTTGGTTATTATTAACACTTTTTAGTACTTTATCATCTCTCTCTCTCTCTCCCTCTCTCCCCGCCCCAAACACCCAAGGTGCTTCCCCAAAATGCCTTGTGGATGGGGGGTGCCAAAGTGGTGATCCCTTGTCAGATCTATAAGGCAACTCTCTGCCAAAATTTCCTTCTTAGCTTAAGTTTATGGTTTGAATTTAAAGGATACCAAAAGGAAGGGACCAAATGCTTCTCTTTAGGATATCAATTCTCACAAGTTCTGTGCCTCTATAGTGGTTGTCATGTGTACTTCAATAAATCTTGGGGGCTCTCTTCCTAAATCTAAATCTGTGTTATCTACTCTCCTAGTGCTTGGCGGGTCTACTTGTTACCAACTACTTTTGCTATTACTATATTAATATTTATATTATATATCCTAAAGTCATCCTGCTTATCTTTCCAACTGTAATATTTCAGCTGTTGTCTTTCTTTTTGTGAAGCACCATGAAGAAGCTTGGTTTCCCACAATTTCATAGAAAAATATGGTCTTTGTTATAAAAATTTGATCACCACAAAATTCAATAAACAAAACGTTAAATAGCTTTAAATATACTCTCAAGTGATTCCATGCAGGCATTTGGTGCTTATTAGAGCTGATGATTCCGAATTTTTTTTTTTTTTAACCTCGGTTAACAATTCCTCTTTGAATCAGCCCTTAGATGGCGATAGAAAAAAATAAAAATACAAATAAATTATTAATTTTTTTAAGTACGCACAGATTGAATATGGCACTGCCTGTTTGTATCAAACCACACTGAGCAAAATGTTGTAATCAATCATCAATCAGATCCTTTGTCTTAATAATTGGGGTCGGTTTTGAGAGTAAGCATATATATACACAGCCTTCTCTTTGTATTTTTACAAAAAAACTGTTTTCACGTTTCAAATCCATGACCTTGTGCACACATGTATAAGATAGCAAAATGTTGCAAAAGAAAAAGAAACAAAAAGCTTTTTCCTTTTTCTTTTTTCTTTTTTCTTTATAGCATTAGTCTTCTCACACGTGTACGATAACTTGATGGTGATCAAATGATCCAAGAGTACAACCAACCCCAATGATGTTGATGCTCTCTTAGTTTGAGCTTATACAGCTACAGAGTATCCACTTTATTGATGGACGTGGACCATATGAAGAGAATCTACATTTTTTGTGACACAAACCATATAATATAATGATTATATTTCATATTTATACTATTTTAAGTATACCAAACATGTTGAGAGTTTTATTTATGCAGTGAGACATTGTCTCTTTTCCTCATTGTGCTAATCATATATCCAACATAATCAAATTTTGGTCAGTAAGGTTGCATGGATCTTGATCTTGTTGCAACGCCATCGGAAGCACATCCAGAGACCCTGGATTTCCTTTCTAGTGCTTGGTGCAACTTCGCCATTCAAGCCTTGCAGCCAGAGCTGGAAGAGCGATCTCTCATTCTTCACCATGATCACTCGATCAAGAAAATCAGTAATGATACTTATAAACCTCCTCTTCCGGTAAGTATATATAGAAAAAAATAACTTCCAAAATATTTTTCCTCCCATTTTATGACTTTTATGTGAAAAGGAAGATCTTGTGTACTTCGTAGAAAATTGACAAAACCGTTGGGTTTGATGATTCATCACCATCATGGAAATCCAATGATTTGAAGGTAATTGTGTGGCTATCATAGCACCCCGCAAATTAATTTTGGAATTAGAAATGAAATTCACTAATTCTTTTCCTATTTGATTCATTCTTAGTCATGGATATGGATGCAACAAGCAATGCATCCGGAATTGAACTACAATGGATGTTTCCGAAAGAAATGGGTACGTAATTATACATGCTAATCTCTTACCAATTAGAAAATTACGAACAAAGGTATATCATTTGTCATGATTAAAGTGATTTCACATTCTCAAATGCGACTACACAACTAAAAGAAAGTATAACACAACCAACACTAATTTGATATGTCTTCGAAAATTATAACCACTTTTTGGCCACGGGAAATATTAGTTTTCTTAAAATAATTTTCGGTTAATCTTAATTAATTAATGCCATTTTTATGCAGTTTTCATGGAAAATCATGCCATTCAAGAATGTCTCAATAAAAAAATGGCTAAAAGAGATCAAGCAAAAGAGAAAAGAGGAAGATAGGCTACAAAGAGCAGAGGTTCATGCAGCAATATCTGTTGCAGGGCTTGCAGCTGCCCTAGCAGCCATCGCAGCTGAGAACTCAAAAGGCGTTAACTCGAGCACGACAAAGGAATCAGCTGTGGCTACGGCAGCAGCTCTGGTTGCAGCACAGTGTGAACAAGTTGCAGAAGCTATGGGGGCAAAAAGGGAGGAACTTTGCACTGTTATTGGTTCAGCCATGAGCGGCAATAGTGCTGGTGACATCTTGACACTCACGGCTGCAGCTACTACATGTAATTTCACTTTAAACTTCCTTTTTTGTATTCAAAATTATACTCTGATTAATCTGATTTGAATGTTTGCACAGACCCTATTTAAATAACAATTTTTTATTTTTTTTTATTTTTAAATTTTGAATTCAAAATAAGCATCCCACCTACTCGTCCGTGGACTTGATTAAACTTCCTTTTATGAAAACTGGGCTCCAAAGATTATCCATTGAGATAGGCCCGTTGGGTTGAAAAACATTTCGTCTTGGGTATTTTTTAGGATGTTGGGCTTCCCGTGAGGTCCAATGTTGTCCCATTTGAACCGACATAAAGCTTTATGGCCTGAAGTTGAGATGACACAAGAATTTATCTAAAGCCAAAAACTGAGTTTCGGAGGGATCTTTGGTAAAGGATTATAGGCATTTTCTCTGTAGCAATTTATTACCCACTTTGATATGATCCTGTGCCATTTTTCAGCTTTGAGAGGAGCAGCAACTCTAAAGGCAAGAACGGGGTGCAGGAACAGATTGAATGGGAGTGCACCTATATTGCCAGTTGAAGGAAATGGTGATGTAGAATTTGATTTTGACAAGTGTAGGTCCATTCTTGCCAAGGGTGCTGAGCTCAACATAGAAACATCCGATGGTAAGCACATTAATTCGTTCGCTACTTCTTACTAATTGTTCATTAGAAAGGTACAAATAATAGGGAATGCACAAAACCTCTAAATTATTGTCTTGGATTGATCCTAACATCAATAATGATTTAACCCTTCTATTTTGTGAATAGGGAAGCGCGCAGTGAGGTCAGTTTCAGTCGTACTACATGGTGATGCTAAGGTTCTCTCTCTCTCCCCCCCCCCCCCGGGGTGCCAGCAATCATATTTGGTATTGGGTTTGTGACTCAACTTTAATACCAATTTCTTTTAATACTTACAGGTCATTCTCAAACTAAGGAAACTTCATATGTTGAGTCCCTTTGCCAGCAAGATGAAAAGTATGTCTCTGTATGGTTAATGCTCTCTTTCGCTCAAAAGAAAAGTTTCCTAAATGCTAATATATGAAGTGTAGACACGTATAAATATGGAATATAATATAAATAATACAAAACGATATAGAGTTGCTTATTTATAAAAATGTGTGCAACATAAAACTAATATACAGACCCTTCTTGGTGTTAGGTATTGTTCTAGACATGCATGTGGAACTATACACGGAATCAGAAGCAGAAGCAGAAGCAGAAGAAACAGAAATTACATGCCATCTTATAGTTTTAACAACAAATTGCGGTATAATCAAGTTGGACATGATTGATGATTATTCACTTTGCCAGATGTGGGCTAAGACAATCAGCCAAATGCTCAAGCTCTCCACTTCATTTGCCAAATATGAACTTCCATTCCCTAATAATTAATTTAGCAGGTATTCGGTTTGCGCATGAATTCATATATGCTTTGGAGATTGATGTCTTTCGAACAAAATGAAGATTTTTTGTTTATAAAATTAGTATGCAACTGTAAAAAGCTCTATTCTTTTTTTTTTTATATCTGACCACAGGTATTCAGATTCATATTTCAACTAATTCAATTCGAGTATAGTTTTTTCATTTTCAAATTTTGAACCATGACTTGATTAAGAAACCTAATATTTTATTCCATTAGACTAACTGTCCGTTGGTTATTAAAAAAAAAAATGACTCTATTCTATCCAAATATAATTCAAATATTTTGCATAGAAGTCTTGACCTTTTGATATAGGAAACAGTCCCATATCTATGCAGTTGGCTAATTAAAGATTGATTTCTATGTTGCATGGACATGATTTCAGTTCACAGCCAATTAAACAGATTTTTAAGAAATAAATTACAGATTGAATATTTGGAAAGATCAAGAATAGAAATCAAGGAACAATTTTAGATTTCTTTATCCTTGTAGAAAGATGTTAATTGAGCTGGTCTAGACTTTGCTAATTGAGTGAGCACTTCTTTTTTTTTTTTTACCCTGAACTTGATTTACCGCTGAGTATTCGAATCTTCATCCCGATTAATTTTGATCAAGGTGCTGTCAGATTCACTATAGGGAGAGAGCTCTCTCAATATAGTTTTTACCACTATCAAAACCCGAACTCCAATTCTAGGGTGCTAGTGGCCTTCAGTGGTCGCATTCAATGACATGCGCGGGCTTCAATTGCAGTGCAGAACTTCCACAAAAGAGAAACATATGTTTCAAATTGGCCCATGAATGTGCTCAGTGATTCCATTTCCTCCTCAATTTTTTATGGGTGATTGACCATAGTTGTTCAATCCAGATTAATGGAATTTGCCATGGTAGGGTAACACATTAATTCATTCGCCGCTTCCTTTTTTTTTCCCTCAAATCTATATTTATTTCTCAAATGACCAACCTCAATATTTGAATTAAGACTCATGTTGTTATTGTTGTTGTTGTTATTGTTTGAATTAAATTCAAAAAAATGCTATAATTTTTTTTGTTTGTTTATGGAAATTGTTAGTTCTATTAGTATGAGCAATTTGAAACTCTAATTTTTTTAATATAACAAGTGCATCGTATTTACCTGGTTAGTTCATGATTTTTTATGCAATTGTTTTTTTCCCCCGGGGGGGAGGGATGGGGAGTTAATCCATATTTTTTAAATAGTAAAAGGAAAGTAAAAATATACAAATAAACAAAAAAAAGAGAAATTAAGTTCTATTAAAAATTTTCACCCCTATTAATTTAGTTACACCACTTGCACCCTTGCTGTCTTGGCACATTCTACATCTGAGCACGAACTATTTATTTATGGGCTTCACCAACTATTCTGGAGGATGATTTTGACCTAATGTAATCTACGGCTAGACCAGGTTTTGTGCTCAGCGTGCGAAACTCAGCCTCGTGGACCTAACTTGATTTTTGCTGGTTATGGTCTTCGGGATGGCCCATTCATATTTGGGCTACTGGCTCATGATCGCCACAAATGCGTAGGAATACTCCCCGATTGGGCTGATCCTCCTGCCACCCAACTTTTTATTTTTATTTTTATTTTTTTTATTATATAAGATTTGAATCGAAATCACAGAATTAGAAATGGAATTATAATCACTAGACTATCTACTATGCTTTTTCACATTAAAAAGAAAAATAAAGAAAGAACAAATATTTTGTTACATATCTTCAACCTTTATTTTTTTTTTTAATTACAAGAGAGATTTAAATCTTGTATTATAGGGTTATATGAGAGATCTAAACCCTGGATTACGGTATTAGAAGAGAAGAGTTAAGATACTAAGTTGTCTCCTTGTAGTCATACTTTCAACCTTTTGTATTGTTTTGGAGAGAGAGAGAGAGAGCTCATCGGGGAAGGGGAAAGGAGGAAACAACATTACCCTTTTATTTGAAATTTGGTATACTATTAATTTTTATTAAAATTTAAACTTTAGCCCTCAAATTAAAGGAAACCAAATTTTGAAAAATAAAAAAATGGATGTTATACAAGATACTTTACTTCCATTACTCTTCTAATTAATGCTACCATAAAATAATATTATGTAAGTTGAAATTAAAAATCCAAAATAATATTATATAATAATATAATTGATAATTGCTCAAACAATTTTTATAGTTCAAATCATATATTTCATTAAAAAATTTTATGGGACTAAAATTTTAGATTATTGCATATATTCTCCATATTTTTTTAATAAATATTTTTTATTAAAAATAAACTTAGCGACCGAGTGAATTTTGCTTTTTAGATGTATCATTTTTAAAACATTACACTGTCTATGATACATGAAAACTTCCCAATATTAACTTTTTCATGTTTCTGAAATATTTTTAAAACGTTTCAATATACTAAATTAATTAATATTTACACAAAGATTTTTATATTTTCTATATTTATATATTTTTTCAAATTTAACAAATTATTTATTTATTTAATTATAAATTTTATTTTTATATTATTTATTTTATAATTAATAATTATATATTCGATCATTTTTTATTTTTAGTATAAATATGACTATTATATTATTTTCATAAAATAATGAATATCTATATAAAATTTTTTATATTTTTTATATTTATATATTTATTTATGTTTTTATTTTTTATATTTTTATAAAATATTATTTTCTTGTATCTATTTTTATTTTTCAACGCTGCACACCGCAGCCGTGTAGGATCGTCGGATTGTTGCGTCGGGAGCCCGACCCGCAAACTATGAAGTGCCACGTAGTTTGCCGTCTAAAACCAATAAAAACTCTTCCATTTGTGTTTTGTCTAAAAGTCTTATTGTTCCGCATCGAATTCCAAATCTTAAACTCAAAACTTAGGGTTTCTCTCCCTCTCTCTCTCCGAACACACTTACTCTCTTCTTCCTCCCTAACGGACTTCACACAGCGAAACCCTAAGTCTGTACTCGGAAGCATTTTGAATTTTCGAAAAGGAGGAGATTTATCTCTCTTTCTTTCAATGTTCGTGAATTTTCGCTTGCATCCTGGTTTGATTGATTCTGTGAGAGATACGAAGGTTTAATTGCTTGATCTGTGTTCTGTTTCATCTCCTGCAATCTCAGGTGCGTCCAATTTCTTAGAATTCTTCTTTTAAGTAATGGATTTTTATTCCTTGCTTTGATTATGCCTAAAGGATTTGAGAGAGAGAGAGAGAGAGAGAGGAATTTATAAACCTTATAGTGGACGAAGAAGAAGAAAGAGGAAATTGTTTTGAATATGATTTCTACTTGATTAAAGATTCCATGTGTAGCAATGAACTATATTGTCTTAGGAAAAGAGGTATTCTGTAAGCTTTGGAGTAGCGGATGAGATGCGGATTTGGGTAATTGGTTAAAATTAATCTTTTAAAGCAAAAAGAATTAGTTTTGAGTGTGGGTGAGAAAATTTGACTAACAGAATCCTGATTGCATTTGTTGAATATACTTTCCGAATTTACTCTGCCACATACACCCACATGTTTAAGTACATTACAACCGTGATGATCACTTCTGTGCATGTGACAGCAGGAAATGAACTGTAGGCTTTTTATGGCGATGGCAACCAAACGTAGTGAAATAAAATTCTTGACTGAGAGGGTGTAGTCCACACCTTGAGCTAGGACTTAGTTTGCAAATACTTCTGTTGGTCTCCCATATCTGAAAAATCCCACGTAAATGTCATCTAGTTGCAATGACAGTCACAGGCTCTGATATGCATAGGTTGTGGGTTATTTGTGCGTGCTTGATGGGTTTATTGGTGCACATTCAAAGGATAGTGCCACAGATTCCATTTTTGTTTATTATTTTTTTTAAAAGGAAGAAAGAAAATGTCCCATTTAACCTGAAAAACTTGGTAAGTTGAAAAGGCCTTCTAGTTTGCTAATTAGAAACTCATCACCCATCACTTCCACTCCCAGTTAAAGTATTTGTTGGAATTGATTTGTCATTCCACTATTTGCTACCCACTCTAACTTGCCTTTCCATACCACTTGCATCATGACTCTAATAAACTGAGACCTTACACAATTCTCCCGAGATCCTGGATAATTCCCTTGAAAGTTGAGTCAGCTTCATTGGGTAAAACCTAAAAATATATTATCAAACCATTGAGTTAGTAAGTTAACGTTGTCATGGACCGGAGCAACATTGACAATAATAAGAGATATTATGACATTCTCAGGTTCTTAATGCAAGCCCTATATGCAAATCTGTCTTGGCACAAAAATTTAAACAGGGACCATCCTAGTAATAGGCATTTCCACATATTTGTCCAGCCTCTTGCCGACTTCACTCCTGTTGCCCCTATTTGGGAACCTAGGACACACCAATCCTTAAAAAAGACATCTCAACGTTTAGATCTGTGGTTCAGGTTTATTTCAGGTTCAGATCCAGTTCACTTTTTAAGCCCAGGTTACCGTGAACCATAAATCACTTAAAAAATAAATCATTTCTATAAATAAAACCATACCATTCATAGTCCATTTTTTTTTTCATAAGCAAAAGAGAAATACATCACCAAGTTTGATAAGCAAAATAGAAATAACAATCGTCTTCATAATGACTAATGAGCTCATAAGTTAAAGATCTTTGTAAAAGCTGCAGCAATGAAGAAAAACCATCATTCTTGGAAAAAGATAGTTGGAAGCTCCACCGTAAAGCATGATGACACATCTTTAAAAGAAAAAATTAAAAGTTCACACAATAAAAATAAATGATTAGTACATACTACCATAATTGAATGAAAAAAAAATCATGCATTTCAATTTGTTCACTTTCTATAAGCCTTTTGTCTATATGAAGAAGAGTTTGTGATTTTCTCCGATCAATAATGACCATTTCTTTGAGCCTCCACCATTTTGGAGTAAGACAACTATGAAAGGAGTCAAGCATCTGTTTTCCTGTGATAAGCTGATTGAGATGCAACTGTAAATACCAGGATCGCTAATACAACCCAAGCCATGGAAGCAAGCATGGGTACTTTGCAACATTGAGCTTTCACCATCCCAAAACATTAAAAGACCTGTGTTTGGGTTTGCAATCGTCTCCCAAAAATTTTTCCAGTTCAAATTTGCTCACCATAAATTTTATATAAATTTGTTGTAAACTTGCAATAGCCTTGTATAGATATTTCTTTAATTTTATTTTGTAAAATTTGATTTAATATATGCTATGTATACTTACTATAATATGTTTATTGATCGATCATGTATAAATTTTGTTAAATTAATTCAAATCATATAGATTTATTGTTATAAGTTTATGAATTTAATAATATGGACATGTTATAATAAACTTATTGTAATATATTGGACTTGTTATCATAAGGTTATTGTAATGTATTTATATAGAATTTTGTGTAGATTTGTTGAAATTAGTTTATGAACTTATATTATATTGGACTTGTTATCATAAGGTTATTGTAATGTATTTATATAGAATTATTTAATTAATAATTATATTCTATTTATACTGTATGGATATGTATTTATCTCATATAGACTTGTTTTAATAAATTTATTGTAACATATTTATTGACTGATCATACATACACTTGTTGAATTTATAGATTTTATATAAACCTGTTACCATAGGTATAAGTGATATTAGTGATTGAATGAGATGATATAATTTTACTGTAATAGTTTAAAAAAAATCAAATATATATATGTACATGTATATTTGTATTTGTATGTGTATGTGTATTATGAAAACAAAGATAAAATGTATAGGTTCAGGTTAAACTTGAACCTGTTAATCAGGTTTGGTGAACGCTGTCTTTAAAATCACAAACCTAAACCTGAACCTAAACCAATAACCCGAAAATTTTTAGATGCGGTTTGAATTGAACCTAATCTCAGGTTCTGTCAACCTCATTTTTAGGTTCTGGTTAGTTTACAGGTTTGGTAGGTTTTGTCAACAACTTTACTGTTAAGTTTCTGGGAAATAGTCCTTTTTGGCTTTGTCAAAGTTACTCTGTATAGCTTTGGTGCTCTTTGCGACACAATTCTTGCACGGGATAATCTTCAGAAAAGATGCAGATCGCTGTCAATTGATGCCTCCTTTGTGAAAGAAAGTTAGAGTCCATGGGTCATTTATTATTGCACTACTTCTCAACTTGGAAATTATGTTGCACAATTTTACCCTTGTTGAACTTGAATAGGGTGGTTTTCAAGGAGTTGTAGTTTTAAGGGAAGTGTTGTGCAGAAAGAGGGGGAAGAGCTTACTTTGACCTCTATATATATATAATGCATGGTAAGCTGTACAACATAAGGAGAAATCCAGCTTCAATATGTTGGATATATGCAGTTCTTTTTCTCATTTTTACATTTATATTTTCCAATGTATATTTGGACTAGAGTCATTAAGTTTTGGAAGACCACTTTTTTCTTTGTTTTGTTCCTTTTTTCTTGTTATTGCTTGTAATACTTTTGCTTTAAATATTATTGGTTCTAAACCTTTGTTGTCTTCTTGTTTTGTGTTGTTTTGCTCCCTACAATCTTTTGGGTTGCATACTGTGATGAGCACTATATACTTTCAGTGATTATGGCATTATCACAGAGATTCATATTTTGTGAATTAAGGCAATTATAGTGTAGTCCTTCCTTGGTATAGTTTTTCATACTAAGTAGTAGGAATCTTGAGAGTTGCTAATCATTATTTTCTATGTTACTGTAGCTAGAATCTTGGAGCATAGCTAGAATCTTGGGATTTGATCTTCTACTTGTAACTAGAATAAAGGGAATTAGTTTGTCTCCTCTTTGTTTCTAAAAGAAGATTATCGATGAGAAAAGTAAGTAGAAACTCCCTCAAGGTTGAATCTCTTATAAACTTATAGATTGTGAGGTTCTCTCTAATAAGCCTTAAAGATCATAGGGTTCTCTCTAACGAGCTCTTATTATGCTAGTATATACAGGTCACAAGGGTAGAATCTTTAAATCAAAACAACTAGATCAATATCTATTTTGATTACCAAGTTAACCGCCCTATAAATCAATCCCAAACCTGGAACCATGACTTACTGGTATTAGAACAGAAGTTGTGAGCAATTTGCATACCATCCAACACAAATTGAAGCATTTTGAAGATGCACTAGGAAGATGGGCGAATAAGGGCTCATCTAGTGTACAAAGTGCTCATCGGCTTAGTCCGGGGTTAGAGGGAGGGAGCGTATATGTACGCAGTCTTCCCCTTGCATTTTGCAAAGAGGCTGTTTTCACGCCTCGAACCCATGACCTCAAGGTCACCAAAGGAGCAACTTCACAATTTCGCCAAGGTTGAAGATGGGCAAATAGAGCTAAATTTGAGCATGAAGCCAATGAGGCGAAGCAATGCTTGTCTGGTTTGAGGAATTGTATCGTGACTTTAAGGCTTCAAACTGGCCTGTAGTTAAGGCAGTGGTGTTAATCAGAGCCATCAGAATTGTCGAGTTGGTGGAGGTATAAGGTCAGGTTATACCTGTGGAGGGACTTATGCTCCAAGGTACTCTAAACTTGACTTTCCTTGCTTCAATGAAATGATGAACCGTTAGGGTGCCTTAACCATTGTGATCACCTGTTCTGTCATCTATGCACTCCAGAGGAAGATAAAGTTGGGTTGGCTTCTTTTCATTTATTTAGGATGCACAATTGTGATTTCTTAAGTTAAAGGGTGAATGTTCTGACATAGCATGGGAAGATTTCAAACAACAATGCAACTTGTGATTTGAACCTCCAATTCTAAGCAACATATTGGATCAACTTTCCATACTTTGGCAAGAATGGTAGTTGATCATTATAAACGACAATTTGAAATTGGCCACCGGTGCTAGTGCACTCACTTCCGAGCAAGAGGTTGAAATTGGTCACCTCTGTAATTTACGGTGGAAGTAGAATTTGATTGACCCGCCAATTTGACAAGTGCACTGATAAAAAATAAATGAATAAATAAAAAGTGCCATTAGTCTTGCTTGACTTTATGCTAGGAGAGGAGGGCGTATTAAACTACCGATCCACCCTAAAAAGTAACAACTCTTCAATTCGTACTTAGTGCATCAAACGATTAAGTAAAATTGAGATACAGGAGCCACAAGGGAAATGCCTGTGTTCAATCATGATGAGTTGCTTGTTCTTGAACATCAATGTTCTCCCTTTGTTCCACTTCATTTGTTGTTTAAGGTAATTGCACAAGAATTAACGGTGATTGAACAATTACAATTCTAGAAAAAGAATAGTAGTAATTGATTAGATTACCTTGAAAAGTTAATTTTATCATGCTGTAATTGTATATATAGTGGGGATAGCAATAGATAAGGATGAAGTTGGAAAAAAATAATTAATGTTTCTTTGATTTTTAAAATGACTCATGAAGTGGAAAGGAATATAAAAATTTGTCTAAAGTGGCACTTGGAGCGGAGTTGAGAGAATGCAAAACTTTTCGGTTAAAAGCTATGGATGAGATGCACAAGTGGAGAAGAGGAGTGTTGAGTTAATAATTTGAATGAGTGAGAAAATTCTGTTGATGCTATTACCCAGGTGCAAAGATATGTTTAGGAAAACCGTGGAACCTGGTTGGACTTGAGATATTGTAGGAAAGTACTGATGGAAAGATGTGGGCAACATGCACATTTTTTTCCGCCTTTTGTGCTTGAGGACAAGCATATTGTCAAGGTTGGGAGTGATGTTATGGACGTGCAATATCTCAATGATTATTGTATGATTGTAGATATTTATATTTTATTTATTGGGGCAATTATAGTTCAGTGTTTCCTTGTTATAGTTTTGCACACCAAGTAATAGGAGTTTTGAGACTTGCTCTTCATGTCTTTCTTTTATTATTGTTTTCTATATTAGTATAGCTTGATATTTGGGATATGGTCTTAAATTTGTAGTAAAGATAAGAGGGAATTATGATGTCTCTATTTTGTATTTAGAGGAAGATTATCAATGAGAAAAGTAAGTGGAAATTACCTTGGCCTCAGAGATCGTAGTCTTCTCCCTAACACGCCCTTATTGTATTTATCAATATTGGTGAGCAGGGTAGAAAATCCTTAAATCAAAACAATGACAAATTGCAATTTTGGTTACCAAGTTAAATCGCCCTACAACTCGATCCCAATTCTGGGACCATAACACATAACCTTCTTCTTGATAAAGAAAATTATTTCACTAGGTCTGACACCATTTTTAGTTAAATTTGTTTCCCAGATATGATTCTTTTGGTAAACGGAGTAATATATTTTTAATTTTTGTAATTGATGTTGATTATTGTGTTTGATTTCAGCTTAGGATGTTTTACATGCTTATATGATATTGATGGAACCTGAAGGAAAGAAGTTTGGAAGAGGTAAGTATCCCGTTGAGGCTTGAATTTTTCCAATTGGTTGTGATATTTTTTCAATCACCGGAGAACGAATCTTCTTGTGTTAACTGCATATCATGGTCTGGAAGGACTTGCTTGGAATTTACTGATTTCTTGCTTGTTATTAACTTTTTGGGAAACTGATGTGTTTGTCTTATCAAAATATAAAATGCATTTGTCTTGCCATTGCCTGACCTTCCGTCTCTTTCTTCAAACTGGCATAGAACATATATCCGTCTTTTTTAATTACTTATAAATACAATTCTTTGTGTCTGTATACTTGTTGAATATTCTGGAACCTCTTATCTGTACTGTGCTTGATGCACTTAACATGGTTGTGTTGAGTCTATGACTGCAGCTTTTACAGTTTAGGACTTGATGTGCACTAAAGCTGGCTCCTTTGTAAATCTTTGGATATGTATACAAAACCTAGGTATAGTCATCATGAGACTCTGTAAATTGCTAGCAGCTCTAATCTGGTGCTATCTTTGATTTTGTTGATGTTTTAAGTACCATTGACTTCTTTGAGTTTCTATGTTGTTTGGAGTTATTACTTGGTTTGCATATCCTTACATCATAGTATGAAAGTGCCAATGGGATTTTAGGGAGGGTTTCCTAAGGTAAAAACTTCCTGTCATCTATTGGGAGAGGCTATGTAAAAGTTGGCCAGTTTCTGTGCTAGAGAAGAGGGTGTACTAATGATGTGATCCTTTTTGTTTCTTTTTCTCCCGGGAGGGGGGTTTAGAGTCCACTGTGAAATAAATGAGGGAAAGGGAAGGCAATGGTGAATTTTTTTTTGCAGACTTTAGACCAGGTTTGCTCATTGATCCCTATCTTGTACCATATTAAGGTCATGTCTTGCTCAGTACAGGATGAGCAGTTGCTTTGGAGGGGGACAAGGACCCCCCCCCCCCCCGGGGGGGAAAGGAAGCTGCCTGCATCCCTCTTGCTTTTAGATGATGTCGAGGTAATGTAGCGTATGGGCTTTTCAGGAAGTAGAGAAGCCATTATACATTTATAGGCTTTAGGATCAAAAATTTCTTTTTAGCACACGCTGAAACTTAAGCTTGTTTCGTAGTCATTGGTAAAAACGGATAAGTTGTATCAAAAAATGAACGTTTCATATATCTTGGTTCTATCATTCAAAATGATGGCAATATAGATGGGGATGTGAATCATAGAATTCAAGCAGGTTAGATGAAATTCAGAAGGGCATTTGGAGTTCTTTGCGATCGCACGATTCCATTGCATTTGAAGGGAAAGTTTTATAGAATCGTGGTAAGACTTACATTATTGTATGGCATCGAGTGTTAGGTTATTAAATAACAACAAGAACAAAAAATGGCAGTAGCAGAAATGAGGATGTTTAGGTGGATGTGTGGCAAAACTAAAAGAGATAGAATTAGAAACGAAAAGATTCGTAATAAGTTGGGAGTTAGTTCAATTGTGGATAAAATGCGAAAATGTCGTTTGAGGTAGTTTGGGTATGTGCAAAGAAAATTCAAAGACGTACTACTTACGAGGACCGAGAATTTAAATATAGGATATTTAGTAAAACGTAGAAGTAGAGCGCTGAAAACTTGGATGCAAATTATTCGTAAAGATGTAATCGTTAAGGGTTTAGATGAGATGATAGCCTTGGATAGAAATGAGTGACGTAGGAGAATCCGTACAAATTAAACAAATCTCTCTCTTCTCCTTAACCTTCTCCATATTTGTCTCTCAAATGGTTGACCCCAATTGTTGGGATTAAGATTCAGATTGTTGTTGTTGTTGTTGTAGTCATTGGTAAAAATATCGTTCATTAATTATACCATTCTGGACCTTGACACTGGCCCACGTAGTTCTTATGGTTTGGAGAGGGTATGTTTGAACTTTTTACACAGGGCTTCTGTCTTTCATATCCGAGAAGTCTCAGTATCCTCGTAAGGAAGATTTTTAAACTTGGAGAACTGCTTTGAAGCGGATCATAACTCCAAATTATCCTATTGGCAATGGCTAGCTTGGAGATGTGCACTGTATAGGTCTTCTGTCAGGTGGTGATTTGCATGAGAGCCTTGACTCATGAGTTCAGAGATTATTGTGTGTGATATAAGAATTTATGATGATTAGTTCTGTTTGGCTTCAGATATTGATGGAACCAATAATTTTTCAAGTTTCTTTCCGTCTTTGTTTCATGTGCCCTCTATATGAAGTTTATTTTGAATCTTGGACATGTGAATAAGCTTGGCCATATCTATCTATAGGGCCCAGGGAACTTACAGGTGCCGTGGATCTTATTAGTCACTACAAGTTGCTGCCACACCATGATTTTTTCTGCAAGAGGTCCCTACCTTTGTCAATTTCAGACACTCACTATCTTCACAATTTGGTTGGGGACACAGAAATTCGGAAAGGTGAAGGGATGCAATTGGGTCAGCTGATTCAGAATGCATCTTATAGCAGAGAAACAAATGTGCGTATTCAGCCATTTGACCTAGATGTGCTGAGGGAAGCCTTCCAACTCAAGGAAACTGGACCTATTGATCTGCCTTCTGTAAGATAATTGGAACCCATGATGAATTTACTTTTGACTTCCAAGGGTTTATCACTTGATGTGTTCTTTCCTTTCACCGTAAAGCATTGAGTTTTGGAAAATCCATTATTCTTATACTTTCTACTTCATGCCTCTTTTTTTTTTTTGGGGGGGGGGGGGGGGCGGGGTGGGGGAACCAACTAAGCATATTATGGAGTTAGTGATCCATCCTCTGTGCTGATCTTGTAGGCTGACAAGGGAACTCCCACCTTTGCGGGGAAATTAAAAGTTGAGTCCAAAGACAAAGAGAAGAAGCATAAAAAGCACAAAGACAAAGACAAGGAGAAGGATAGAGAGCATAAGAAGCATAAACACCGTCATAAAGATCAAAGCAAAGATAAGGACAAAGAGAAGAAGAAGGATAAAAGTGGGCATCATGATTCTGGCAATGAGCACTCAAGGAAGCACCATGAGAAGGTTGAAATAACTTTAATTCTTATAATTGTTTTAAATTATATTATGCTTGTTTTGTGGAATAGATTATTAACAGTTTCAGGCGAGTCTCTTTTTTCCATTTATTTTCTGACTGTTTAAAATACGTATTCCTTGGTTTTTCTTTGCTAAAGACAGCTAAATTCCTCATCTGGAACATTCTAAGGTTTTTTTCCTCACTTTTGATTTGAGAATATTGGGAAAATCCTAATTATGGTGTTAAAAATATAAATAATCCTCATTTTGAGGTCACCTCCAAAATATTTTTGGTCAAAGGGGTTTGACTGGCCACATCAATGCCACATAGGACGGCCAAACCTTTTTGACTAGAAATAGTTTATAAATAGGTGACATATTGCTGATGTGGAGTTCACGTGGCACCGACATGATCAGTCAAACTCGTTTGACTGGAAATAGTTTGGACTCAAAATAAGTTTATAATTTTAAACACCATAATTAAGATTTTCTGAGAATATTTGACTAAAGAAAAAGCTATGATCGTATGTTCTTTATTATCAGATCTTAGTAGGAGTCAAGAGTCATCACAGGAGGATCAGTTAATTTTAAGACTTGTGCTGGTTTCCCTCAGAATACAGTCTTGTTTTGGTATCGTAATATATATTTTTCCTTATATATGGGTGTGTACATTGTGGACGGTTACACAAAACTCTTGCTTCTAGAATGTTCTTCACTGGCTTTACTATGATTATATTGCTCGTTCACCATGAATATTTTAAATTTCTGTAATATATCTTGCACTACTCCCAACATAACTCTTTTATAGGTTGATTTTAAATTACCAAGCATTTCCCTTTAAACTTAAAGTTACAAAAGGGGTTGGATGGAAGGATCAACTATCCATTTCACATTGTAGATGTCTATTACGGGATTGCTTTCAATCGAGTTGATGGCATTCTTTCTTTTGACATCTTCAATACCTAATGTAGCAAGCAGAAAACTGGAAAGTTATATTTAAAATTTTGATTATTTTATGAGTTCATCATGTTGACATATAAAATCATAATTCTTTCTGTTGTTTGGGTTGTTTTTCCTCATCTATAATCCTGTTCAATTTTCTTTTCTTCTTTCAGATGGGGCTGATTTGGGGGGGGGGGGGGCTTGTGTTTTCCTGCTTTCTGAACTTCAAACTTCATAAATATTCATTGACCTTTATGATTGCAGAAAAGGAAGCATGATGGAGAGGAAGAAGTCAATGACATTAATAGACACAAGAAGAGTAAGGTAATATTGGGTTGTTTACAGGACGAAATTTGTTTAGCTTTTATCCCTGATGATTTCTAGCCTGTTTCTTGGATTTCATCCTCTGCAGCATAAGAGCTCAAAGATTGATGAAGTGGGTGCAATAAAAGTGGCTGGCTGAAATGTTGGCATGTCATCTTGTATGTTTCCTCCAATGCAAGCCATTGAAGATATTTGAGGCCCATTTTATTCCTTTCAGATTTCTTCAGGTACAATATCAGCCTTATGTTTCTTCTGCGTTATTAATTCTCAATTTCAATTTTATTTTTATTTTGTTAAGAGGCTGAGCTTCTGGTGCTTTTGGGATGTCTTACCCTTCTTCCTCCTTTTCTGTCAAACAAAATATGATTTCTTCATTTTACTCATGGCAGACTTCCCTCTCTCACCATCAGTCCTCTCCCATTGATTTAATTGTTATGCTTGGAAAATGTATGGTGTTTATAGCATTGTCACATTCTGTTTACTATGATATGTTTGAGAGAGAGAGGGAGAGGTGCCTGGAATAGAGTCAGTTTAGTAGTTCCCATGCTTAGGCTTTGGCATGCTCAGGCATGCATTGCCTAAATCAACATCAGTTAAAAAGCTGGTTTTATCGTAACCTTTTTATATCAACAGCAGCAGCAACAAACTAAGCCTTAATCCCAAATTTTGGAATCAACTGTTTGAGAGACCAATATAGGTTTCCTATATTTGTCTCTCATTTTGGTTTTGATATGAGTGTTACATTGACTGCCAACCTGCCACGACCTTTCCCCTTTACCCCCTTCACCCAGGCTTGTGACCAGCCATGGCGGAATTTAACATTGTTATAACACAATTAAAAATTTATATTTCTATGAAAAAGGAATATAATATTTGTTGTGCTTAAAACATGATTTACAAGCTAATGCAGTAATAAAAAGTTGAACAGAAAAGTTCCTTTGATATATTTTGAGCCTTTTAAGCTGACATGAGACATGGACGTAAACATGGTGACTCAGAGTATTCCCAAAAGATAAGACATAACCAGGGGTGAAGGGAGGCAGGGGGAGCAACTGCCCTGCTTGAAATTTTATATTAAAGAATAAAAAATAAAAATAAATGAAAAAATAATGTGTATCGATTCAAAAACCCAGAAAATGCCACTAAATGTCCAAGCAACTATCTTAATTGCTGCTGGAGGTCTTAAAAATGCTACTAAAATATTGTAGAATATTTTGCTCCCCCTAAAAATTGTTACCTCTTCCCCCCTCCTCACGTCTCCCTCCTGCATGTATTTCTCTCTTCCTAATATAAATTTCCAGTGTCACTCTAGACATGACATTAAGTTTATACAATCTTCTTGTACATAAGTAACTTAAAATATTAGTCATCTTTGCCTATAGAAATTGCCAAAATATTGTACAACTGATATAATTATTATTAACTCTTACTACTATGTTAAATGTAACAAGCAATCCAACTTTAGTAATAAGTCAATTAGTGTCGGGAAGTGTCTTGGGAGTGGTTGAGGAATGCCTCGATTTTAAAATAATGATAATAATTTTACACGGACCAAATGAGTCAAAAACCAATTAACCAAATTCTACAAAGCAGTCCATATGAGGAAAAAGATCAGACTTTTTCAAATTTGACTAATTCCGACTTGGTCAAAATACCTTTCAAATTAAGTTAAAAAAAATGAATAAAACATGCCGAGGTGGTTTGCCATGTAAGATTTGGTCCATTGGCCTTTGATCTGTAAGCCATGATTCATGATAATAAGTTGGACACATCACGTGGTGTGTTGAGATGTCTCTGGTGAGTTTCCATGCTTTGTGCTTGAAACAATTTTTTTTTTTTTGGCTATAAAATCAACGCAGAGACCGTTGATGAGTACAAGATTGATCCTTTTGCTTATTATAATGACTGAAAGATGATGACCGTATTTTGATGTTGCTGGTTTGCATGTTAGAGATAAATGTTAAAAGGGAACTTTTGTTTTCTTTCTTTCTTTGGTGAGGCAGGGGATGATGAGTTGCTTGCCAAAAAATATATTGAGAGATTTGGGATTCATTGCAATAGCCTATGGTTGAATATTTTGGTTCATGATTCATCTGAGTTGGGCTATTGTGGGATACTGATCTCTTTTGGCTTGCTAGGGACAAGGTGATCTTATTATTGGCTTATTTTGGGCCTTCTAAGAGTAGTGAGAGATGTGCTTGCATCATGGTCGTAATACAACAAATTCAGCTGGGAAATGACCCCATTGCTGATGCATCTATATAGTTTATGCTTTAGGGACCTTTATAATGTCAATGCTTTTTTGCCATTGAATCATGATTATCTCAATGTTGCTCCAAATGTGATGGATTCAAAAATATACAAAAATGGTAGTGTAGAAACCGTTCTTCGATGGTATCAAGTGGCATTCTAAGAAAGCTTATTGTTTTTATTACTATAATTTGCTTAGCATTTTGAATACATTACTAAATACTCAATTGCGTGACTTTGCTAGTAATTCTTACACATACTTTTCATGATATAAATGTTGCTTATGTTTGGTTTCCTATTATATTTTTTAGGCATGCCTCGAAATAAGGTAGGAATGAAAAATTATCAATTCACAACATGGTTCGATCCACACAAAAATTATGTTCATAGAGAGATCACCTTATGAGAAAAAGTTCAGAATGATGTAATATGTTCTGCAACTTTATGCCCAGAAATACATAGGTACATATGAAAAACCATATATATTATGAATCTATGCTAAAGACCAACCCCCCAATGGAAAACTTCAAAATTTTAAGCTTTCATGATAATTCCATAAAAGAACCATGTGACATGGTACTTCTAGTAGATAAAGATGGAAAATGCATTTCCAATTTGTGCTCGAAAATATACCAGCAACAGGTATGTACTCAAGTAGGAAGACTTTCTGAAATCACACTCTCCATTGTTTCCACTTATCAAATAAATTAATGATCATAACACTATTTTCATAATTCCTTTCATTTTTGGCAGTATATAGTAACATTAGGGCAATAAAGGAGTAGCTTATGTAAATCCTTAAAACTGTTGTTGGATGGCAGTCTAAACTCTTTGCCTGTTTGGTGCAGTATAGTCTCTAAACAAGTTCATTGTCAGAAAGGGAATTCGTCAGTTGAAGAGAGGTGGGAGGAAGGTACAAACTGCTGAAAATGAACTACTTTGTATCATACAAAGGACGTGATATAATTGGCAATAGCATGCTGAATTCTAATTTTTGTGTTTCTGTCTCAGTTATACTGGCGCATTGGATATCTCAGCTCTTGCACATAATCATTATTTTTTTTCCCCTTTAAGTAATGTGATGCTAAATTAATTAGTCTTAGAACCACAAGCTCTGGGGAGGGAAAAAAAAAAAGAAAGGAAAAAAAAAAAAAGAAAAGAAAAAAAGAAAAAACGAGGAAAACTCCATTTTTTTGAGTCCTACTATTCTTTGATTCCTTACTGCCATTTGTCATAGCAGCTAATCTAATTGTGCTAACCATTCGAAGCAAAATTTTAATTTGTATGGGTTGTGGTACAATTTGTAAGGACAATGATTTGAATTCTGGTTGAGGATACATACTGAATTAAATATGATAACATTAGTCTGTTACTTTCAACCAGATGCGCTAGCCGCTGTGTGGCTTTATTTGAATTGTAGTCCTGTCTTAAAAACTCGTGAAGTTGTCTTTGGTTAGAGTAAGTTCAGACATCTTTTAATGATTGATGGCATTTTAGCTTAAATGTCATGAATTCAATACCAACATCTAGTTGGTCTAGTGGTCGGACACTGGTATTCCTTTAGCAAGGTCTTCGGTTTGAGTCTTGTGTATGGCAAAACAAGCTTTTGGAGAATTTTCTCTCTTAAGAGCCTAAACGGACTTGAACAGGATTTGGTCAGATCAAACGTAGCTATTGGATATAAATCTGTTGTGTTAATGAGTTATAGCTCAATTGGCGTTGTTCTCTCTCTTATAAAGGTCTCGAGCTCGAGTTTTGTTATATGCAAAAAGAAAAAAGGAAGGAAATAGACCCGTTTTGTTTTCTAATATTGATGGTCCCATTTTATTTTCTAAACTTAAAAATCCTCATCACCAGGAAATTGAGACATCTGAATTTCAGTTCTCAAATTGAATTTGCAAAGTGGGGGAAGTTTGATTTTGTTGTAAGAGGAATGTATTATTCTTCAATTATCAATTTACTACGGTTTTACCATGGTGATACCGCGGGATTCCATTGTTGATCTTAAAACCTCAGGTTTGTTTGTTTGTTTGGGTTTTTTTTTTTTTTTAATATGCCATCTTGTATGTTGGCATTGTGCCCATCTGGTCTAGTGTCCTGATTGGGCCAATTTGGTTCATATGCTATGCCTTCCGCTACTCTGATCACCATCATTCTAGGAGTCTAGGACTACATCTGCTTGATTGCTTCTGAATCTGAGATGCTGACGTGTTAAGTGAGAGAAGCAAAACATGTGATGACAATATGGCGCGAGGGTCAATGTATTATAACCAATTAGTTCATTGAATGGAGATCAATGCCTCAGCCCCGGGGGAGGGTTTTTCAACGCTCTGTTTCCATGCCAATGCTTAATTTTGCAAATTTTGCCCATTTTGCCAATGGTTAACATGGTCAAGACTCTTATTTTAGGTCCATTTTGAGCCTTTCTGTAGGTGTCGTGTAATGGATATGCGTCATGTCAGTATAGGGCTAACCATTATGCTAATGGCTTTAATAGGATTCTGACCATCAAAATGAGCTCCCAAGCGTTTTTTTGGAGTTTCATCCCTCACTTCGAAACGTGGATTAGATTATTGTGAATGCGGTGATTTCTTGTGGAGAAAGACCTCCTTGCATGACAAACATACGCAAATAGCTCTGCGAAAAGTTATTCCAACACGCACTAAGCAAGTGAATGCAGTTTTTTTTTTAAAAAAAAAAAAAAAATGGAATTGAGAATTAACAAATGGCACGACTGAGTACTACTAACGCGTTAAAAATCTAAAATAAACGGTGAACCGCATTAACTAGTTTTAAGATTCTCGCCTGCTTGGTCACTTGACTTGTGCCAGACGGCATCCCTCCGCAAAAAAATGATGAGAGGGAGAGATTGATAATCTTATACAAATCAAAAGATCCTAGGTGTCGGTTTTCATGTCAAACCGTACACGACAACCGATGCTTGAAGATCCCTATCCACTTTGAAGTGAGCATGGAAAAACCTCTTAACCTGCCAATGAAAATCCACATCTAGTTAATGAAGAAGCTGCCCATGATAAGGTAGATATAAAATCAAACGAACAATGAAAGACCCGGATAACACCACACCTCTTTGAAAGATCGAGATATTAGAAATTCCTTAAGATGGGTTTCTTCCGACTCGAATAAAACAATGTGACTTGGAGTGGACCAAGATTTCTCCATTTCGAATGCAAAACCAACTGGATCCGCCAAGAATCGGTCAGACTCATCTGGGACACCTTTCTCTTCGCTTTATACATCAAAGAACCAAAATCCATGTCAATGAATGCATTGCAAAATAAGTAGTTTCTCAACTTAAAGCTGTTTAGTACACGAATTAGTTAGTTCTGACCTTGGAGTGCAGTTTAAGAAACGCATGGGGAGGTTCCGATGCAGAACAGAATAATAAGGTGTTGCGTGGCACGGCATAAGGAAAAGGATGCTTTTCACTTTATCATCATAAGCCTCCTTGGCTAGATAGCTCATCACATCTTCACTTCCTCTCTGCACAACAGCAGATATGAATCAACCAGAGTAGAGCGTAGGTTCTTTTCAATGCTATATCCCTTGAGCGAGTAACTTCATAAGATATTAAGCTATTGCCAGCAACGTTGAAGAAGAATAAATTGAAAGTAGATTTCTGAGCGCCCATGACCATTAATGAACTTTCTTGCATTTGATAACCAGGAAGGATTCTACCATATAAAGCAAATGAGGAAAGAAAAAAGTGGGCATGAGAAGATACCTGATGACACAGACTCATATACAACGTCATGGGAAGATTTGTAGCAAGAAGGAAAATGACTGCTGGCCACAACTTGAATTTGGATACTGCCCAAAATTTTGAAGACTCCTTCCCACTGCCATCTGATATGTTAGATGACCCAAGAGCAGCTAAAAAGTAGCCAGAGAACAGCAGAGCAATTGGCAGCACCGGCAGCACAAACCTGCAGCTCATGTCTAATTAAATCATGAGCATCACCATGCATTGGAAGCATAGAAGAGCAAGGTACTTATACAATAATAAAATTCACCTTACAAAAGACTACCTGAATTCTTTGTGTCCTAGCACGCTATAAAGTCCTAAAACCCATCCAATTAGAGCTGCAAGCTTCCACTGCTTAGACATAATCATGCCAGATATGGAAAATGGAAGAAAGCTGAAGAGCATAACTACAAATCCCTGACTTAAATACCAGTGCCATGGATGAGTTCCATAGTAGTCTCCACCAGAGGAAAGAAAATTGAACTTCAGAAAATTAAAGGGCACAAAGATCCATGATCCATACATCAGACGATCCAATAAAGAAGTCAAGGCAAGCACCAAAACCCTGAAACCGTAAGTCTAAACCAGTAAAGGACTATGACATGGCAGTCAATAAAAGTAGTCTTTGGTAATCATAATGAAGTGGATTTTCCATTTAGAAGTGCAATAAAAGAACAACAAGATCAATTTAAACCATCAATCTCATAGTAACTTTCAAGTATTTTACACTCATCTATGGTTAACCTCTTCCAAATTAACTTAGATTTGCAGTGCAAGCTCAACATAACATGTAGAGTACTGAATAATAGCTTTTTCAGTAGAAAAACGGCTGAAAAGACCTAACCCTCATAAGATAAATATTTATCATATACCAAACTCGAGGAAAGCCAATGCATATCTTTATGAAATCCAAGTCACACAAAATCCAAGTCCCCAAGCATGGAAAAATAATAATCAACAAATAGTTAATCAAGTCCCAGAGCCTCAGACTAACAAGGGCATATCTTTATGAAAACAAGCCCTCACTTTTAAATATGTTCTTGGGTCAATATCCTTCTTCACTTAGCTTCCACATGAAGAAAAGACACCTTTAGACGATTCATAGACATCCAAACAGACTTCCACAGGAACAAAATCCTCCTCTACTTGTCAATTCTCTTACATATAGAGGCAAGAGAGCCCAGATTGAAATCCTTCCATCTCATCCCTTCCTCCATACCTCATGCACATTCACCTCATTAAAAAAAAAAAAAGAAAAAGAAAAAGAAAAAAAAATTCCCTAAAAGAAGAGGCAAAAGCCTCAACTTCCTGATCGTTCACATGCCAACTGTGATCCACGTCCTACTGTCTAGTGCAGTAGGTAAAAGATACATAGGAACTCACAACCACTCCATTTCTCTAGAAATATTGAAAACTCTCCGAATAGTCATTAGAACTAGAAGTGATACAGTGGCCCTGGAAACTACATCAAAAGGAAACGAATAAATAACAGCCACATCGGAAACAATTCCACAGGAGAAGCTGTCCAGACTACACAGCCTTACGTATTCATGAATTATGCTGCACTCCATAGTTTTCCCAGACAAACCGTCCTCTCAAAGTGATCCTCTCCAAAACCACTTTCCTGTTTAGACTTTTAAATTCCGCCATTGACCTAATCTCTAGGCTTCCCACTTAGCCATCAGCTAGTTCACCCAAATCAAAATTTGTAGTTCCCCCTCATCATCATCCCAGGAAAAAGAAGGTGGTCTTGAGTAACTTTGTTTCTTTCAGCCATCGAGCAAGGTATACAAAACAAAAACAACACCGAGAAGATATGCAAGAATGGGTAGACAACCACCAATCCAACTTCACAAGCAATGCGAAGAAAGAAAGAATAAGGTTATCAGTCAGCTCCAAGTTCCTGATACAAGAGAGCTTTGTTTCCGAACACGACTCTCAGACTTTTAAGGTTCGGTTCAGTTGGAATCCTTCTTTTTATTTTCCAACCAGACAACCAGCCTTAAAAAAGCCATCGACCTCCAAAGATTCAACACTGGGAACAGAACTCACCTTCCCTGATCAAAATCACCTAATTTCAAATCCTCCTGCTACAACTATTCTCCCATCTTTAATTGATATCACTTCACAACCACCCAAGACCAGGAGTTTAAAGCCTCCAGCTTCCAGTTATTCACATGCCTAATCAAGTCCACATCCCACTTATCTTTATTACTTGCAAAATTATAAATAGGAGGAGGTCACAGATGCTGTTGGACCTATAAGGATATTGAAAACTTTTTAGATGTTATCTTAAAGGGACTGTACCAAACCAAGAAGAACCATTTAACTATATTCTTCTCCACCTAGCCAGCTACTTCTCACATCTCCCCACCATCTCATTCAAACACCAAAAACTCCATTTTTGTTTTCAACCTCAGGCATTAAAGAAAGCTAAATACCCGTACTACACACCCAATATCATGGCAGCTAAAACTTCAGCATTTACATTGCCCCCAAACAGGATCAACTCACTTTCTGCTAAATTCACGTTGAGCCCATAAAGAGGCCAAACAGAAAGATGCTATGATTCACCTACATTCTAGAAAAGATGAGTACATACTTTGAAACAAGAGACAGGAAATCCCATGAGTACATTCTTTGAAACAAGAGACAGGAAAACCATAGGCACCTTAGTCTACCACCTGGGGATCTATTGATAAAAATGGAGAAAGCCAATCTAGTATTGAATTTCAAATCAATTCTCATCTAGTTCCAAACCAAACTGATACAAAATATGTAAAAGAGACCTCCAAAATGCATAATCATAAGATTTCTCCAAAACTAGTTGCAAGGCAACCATTTCTCTGACTCTCAATCATATTCTTCTTAAGCGATCAATATTGCAGTAAGGATCTGACACACCCTGCACCAAAGGATGCTGGAAAACTTCCTCCTACTCTTTGAATCACCAAATTCAATCTTCTGGTGAACAATTTTAATAAGCTTATATAGTCTCCTCGCTGAATCACTAAGCTGAAATTCATTCATGCCATCCATTCCTGCCTTCTCTAGGACAAGCACCAAAAGAGAACTATTAAGGCTAGACTTGAACACTGTGCATCACGAGAATCGTGAAACACATTAAAAATGTCATCTCTCACCACTTACCAGTTTGCATTTATGAAAACAAAGGTAAAGCCATCTTGCTCCACCAATTTATCCTCACTGCAATCAATTAGTGCAGCAACCAGTTCTTTCTCCAGAATGGCACTTAGACCAATTATTCTACACTCTCAAATCATATCAAGTTCCACGTCATCCAACTTTTGTCACCACTCCTTTTGCTTGGGGAAGAGATTCTCATAAAAGCAAATTGCCTCAATTACTACCTCCCTCCTTTACCACTTCCTCTCCAGTTTCAACATAATCATGTCCTAAAGCTAATCATTCCAGCATAAAAAGTCCTTTTTTCCTTCATAAGTCACGAAAGCTGAGTGTTCTGCAGCCAAGAATTTCTTCGATACAACAATCTTCCAGAGCTCTTTTTTATGCCTGACTGAGATTGTGCTCTCATCTCTGCAATAGTTGCTCATCCTCAAGTCTAACCAAATGGAACCATATCATCCTCCTGAAGATAAGGAAAAAAGGAAACCACTTCAATGTGAAATTAAAGAAAAACTACCATGCCCTCCCACCTCAAAACCGTTTCACCCAGAGTTCACTGAACCCTAATCATCCTCCTTAAACCACATTCTCTCAGATGAAAAAGGGAAGGGTTCCCTACAAATGAAAAACATCCAAGATTACATATGATGACCCAAAGTAGGTTGAGATTTGTTTCCCTCTTACACCTTTTATATTCCAGTTATGGCTTTGGCATCAATATGGAGCAAAATTTTCCCCCTTTCCGGCGTAAACCCCCCCGGGGTATATTTATTCCAAGATTTCTTCATTTACTCATCCTGCTTTGCATTTCCATGCATATCCTACTAGGATGGAAACACATCATTTCATTTGATCTTTCCCAAGATCTTTTGTTCCTAATAAATCCGCCTCAACTTCCAAGCTTAAAATTTTAGAGCTATATTTCTCCTAGTTGCCACCAGTCAAGCATTGAAGATCAAAGTTTTTTTCTTTTAACATGTGGATCATGCCTAGTGACGTTTCAACACTCTTCTGTTTCAGAACTTCATTACTTGGATAAGTTCTTTACAACGCATTGGCAAAGGAAGATTATAGAACAATTAATAAAACAAGGAGAACAATAGATATAGACTGCTATAACAATAAGTTTAAAGCGTATGAGTTTATTTAATTGGGAGAAGAGAAACAAGGCAAGTTGTGTTGATCCATACCCAATGGGGATGACCTCAAGAAAAATGAATCTCAACTTATGGCGGGTCACAAACAGCTCAAGCAAGCCAACATACAACCATATGATTGCACTTGTTGGTCGAATAGCACAGGCCAATGCTGCCATAGCCAAACCCCACCTCCTTGATAGTAAGGGAACTTCGTTAGATGAATTCCTCATACATGGCCAATAGTACAGACTCACGAGGGTGAGAACAGTCTCCAAACTATTTGATAACGTTCGAGTGATTGCGAAAAACATAAACCAGTTTGTGAACTGAGAAAAGAGCTGCAATTGAATTAAGTACAGCATTATGACCAACAAGATAAAAGTAATTAACGAAAGGAATAGGAAGAAAACTCCATTCAAGCAATTCAGAACCTATGACAGAAGGATACCACCCACTGTGCAACATGATGACCAAATAGCACATCGGAGTATTTGTAACTGTAGAAATCACCAATTGCAGCAAAAATGGACTGCAGAAGTCTGGGAGTCCTCATCTGTATGTCATTAAATAAACGTTATATTTAGTGTCATTCACAGAACAGTTAGCACAATCATTAGGTCCATGCACCCAAAAATTCAAATTGCATATGACTGGAGAGAAAGAGTTAAATTGGAAATCCAACAAAACTGTACAACCAATCTAATCAAAGAACTTGCTTTCTTCTTATAATTTCACGTGAGGATCAGCAGCAAGTATGCACTAGCACCAAGAACAAAAAAAACAATGGTCCAAAAGAAAATAACAAAGTGAACCGCGAAAATAAAGCTCAACATCCTCAAGCTTCCCAAATGCTACAAGCATTGGCCAATCTAAGATGGCATAATCCACAGCATGACATAATTTAAGGAAACTTGGTGTCAATACAACACCAAATTTCCACCTGGCAAACAAGTGGAAACATGCTAGATAGAAATTCAATAAGAACCAAACCAAGTACAACTTAAGAAGTTTTGAATACTAAACACCTAATGCTTTTTCTCTTGGGAATACTTGCATGCTGCTCATGCACAAACATGCATATGCCTGAATCAATCTAATTTGCCTCCAAAATTGTCCCACATATAAATGCTCTAAACAGAGTGAAGTAATTATGATTTATCAGCACAAATTCTACTACATGAAATCTTGAATGTCAAAAGTCTGTTTACACAACATTACATGTGAAGAAAGGGCCTTTTTTCATATGCATTCCTAACAATTATAAGGGACACATTCATGACGATGTCTTGAGGCATTGAGACCTTGATGTTCATCCTGCAAGTGAAGTAACATTTCTCAAATTCTGCTCCAAAGATCGAAATTATAGTCAATAACCTCCCTTAGAGCAGGGGAGAACCAATCAATCCATGTAATGAATCCCAACTACTTTAGAATGTGAAGCTTAATCATATTGAGTTCACCTATAATAGTGCACCTTAAATCACTATTCGCTATCAAAGCAGCAGCTTCCTAGTTTCACTAAGTTCATCTATTGACACTCCTTCAAGGATTTCACATTTAGACCAAAAGCGCTTGTTGTTCAGCAACAGTAAGCATAAAAAAATCCAAATTATGATGGCAAGCAAGACCATGGGTCATCCATTTATTCTGAATCATGATGGCAAGCATGAGTACAGACAGTGGCGAGGCAAGGTGGCCTTAAGATTCTTTAGTCAACTGGAATTATTCATTTTAAATTCTTGGATATAAAGCTAAAATGCATAGATGTCCTTGAAATGGAAGCCAAACAGAGTCTTCTTGACCGCCTGGAATTTTAATATAAGCAGCAACAAACATAAATATGGTGCCCAGCATTTTGTCATCTCACTTCATTGATTATTACTGCATATTTCAAATTGCACAAGTTCGTTGAGCATTTGATGCATCCTTTTATGCGATGCTGAAAGGCTCTCCCCTGCTGAATCATTACCTCCAGGTGAATCAGTCAATTTAGTTAATGATTTAGAGGTACATTCAAATTTGTAGATAAATAAGATGAAGGAGAAAATTCTGGGAAGTTGCTTTTTGTCAATGCACATGCGTGTAGTTGAGAACTTCGTATCAATAAACTCACAAGGGGTTGGTAAAAGATAGAAGGAAGAAAGCATACCATGAACCAAGGTGTATCAAGATGAAAAATAGCAAGCACTTTATACAAGAAAGCAAAAGGCATTGGATGTACATAACTGCGAATCCCCTTCTTCCATTCCCATGTTAGATGACCATACCTGTTGTTTGTTTACGCAACCCAAACAAAGGAATAAGAAATTGAAACACAAGAATTGACATGGTTAAAAAGGGAAAACATTAAAATTACCCAAACACGAGACGGTGTGCAACTTCTGGGCCCTGCCAATGTTCGTCTGGGTTAAAATACGTCTGCACCAGTAATGAATTTACTAAGCGGAACACCAAGCAAACTGTAAAAACTCTCCTGGGTGAGACGAACAACAAGGATTTATCTTTCCCGCCTTCACAAGTTTCAGCGTTCTCAATCCCAACCTTTGCTGCTGCTGCAGTAACACCATGTTTTCTCAGCCTCATTTCTGTAACAATGGAATCGAAGACATATACGTAAGACTCGAAAAACAAATTTAAACATAGTCAACTTAAGGCTTCAAATGTGAAGAATACGAAACAATGTGCATAGGGCTCAATAGTATAACAAGAAACATGGCTTGTTCAAATGTGCTTTTGTAGTCCCAGATTTTCTTGTTCAATTGGGACAAAAATCTCAACTTAAGAAGACAAAACAATTAATTCAATTCAAAACTAACCCCATAAATTTCTATAAATAGAAAATGCAACAAAAAAATTATTCAGATTTACGAAGAAGGAAAATGGGTAAATGAAGAAAAGAAGAAGCTTACATGGCTCAAGATCTGTTCTCGATTTTGCTCAACTTTGCTTCTCTCTCTCTCTCTCTCTGTGGATCTTGTGCTTCACGAATCGGCGAAGAAAATTCTAACAGTGCTTTCTTGATTGAAGATGGAGCTCCAGGTGTTCGAAGAATTGTCTTAATGCCACCAACGTCCTAAAATATATCACGCGCACCCCCGCACGACGGAAGCCGACGTTTGCTACTTGAATTTATTAGGGATGACTTTTTTAATATAAAATATTATACAATGGTAATCTAAATTTTATTTAGAAGAAAATCTAATTTCTGTCTCTAAATTATATATTTCTTACTATAATTGTTTTATTTTAGTCAAAAAAATATAATACATATGATAAAATTTTTAAAAAAAAAAATCAAAAGCAAATGGGATTTAAGGTTTTTTTTTTTTTTTTTTTTGAGTTTAGTCATCTCGGAAGCAACAAAAGTATTTTTTAAGTAAATTATTATTTTTTAAAAATCATAAAGTATTTCAGGAAAAAAAAATCACAATTTCTGAAACAGAAAATTTAACTCAAGAAAAAAGAAAAGAATAGTTAAAATTTTGGCCTAAGGGTTTCTTGCACCACTATTGTAATTCTCCAACTATAATGACACAATTTTAAATTTTAGTCTTCATTAATCTATTTTTTTGGTAATAAAATATAAGTTTCAAAGGGTTCCACAACTATTATCTTGATTAAAAGCCTATAATGGATATACAGATATGTAACTTTTGGTTAAAAAAATAAATGATATGTTATACATTATACCAATTAATAAGGAAACATTAATGTGAATAATTTATTATAATTTGTAAGTATAATTATTAAATTTGGAAAATATGCTCAAAATTTCTTTTATCACAAAACTGGAAACATATCGGACAGGGATAAACGGATCCAGCCAATGCTTCCCAAGTTCAAAATTGGATGGATGGAACCGTGAAAGTTTCGTTCAAGGACATTGGTTTGATGGCTAACAACTTTTTTTTTTTCTTTTGTTATATTGAAATTTGAATCTGAAATCACCAAATTAAGGAGAGAGTTATGACTACTAAACTATAATAGATTAAACACAACAGTAAACTTCAATATTTTTAATAACTATATATATATATATATATATATATTTGTTACAAAAGAGGATATCGCTCTGAAAAGGGTGATAAAGGACTCAAATTTGAAAGCTATGGAAGAAGAGTTGATGTTACTAAACCTAGAAGTCGGCTCCCGTGAGCCATTATTAGGACTATGATATTAACTCTCAATTAATTTTAGTTTATACACAAAATTTCAAGTCCCCCTCTAGTGAACCCTAGCATTTGCACAAATATCCTCCAATCTCTTAAGTTGTAACACAAACCCTACAAATATACCAAAGAACATGCTTTTTTTTTTTCCTTTCTATTTATTCTTTTTTTTTAAATAATTGTAACTTCAGATATCAATCATTAGTACTACCACTCTTTGCATGTATATTGATAAACTCATCAAACATGTCAAATAATTCACAAACCAATACTAATCAATCACATAAATTTTAAACTTATGTATAAAGCTTATCTAATAAATAGCCAGGGAATCTCTCAAATTGCAAATACGTCTCATACATATGGCCAAATAGTCTCTACTCAAATCACTCACACATAAACAGTAATTACAAAAGACCCATTAGGCCATCCATTTCACCTGATAATTTCTTCAAAAGCAAAACCGGGAGCAGCCATCCACCCCTCCCCCCGGGGGGGTGTTTGAGATGGGCAATCATGCAGTGACGACCAGTCTTTAGAGGACAATTTTTTAATCAAATAAAGTCTGCAAAAGAAAATGGAGAGACCACATCAAGGCATGAAACATAACAGTAATTTCTTGCCCGCATTTAGATAATTTAAGACAGCATAAGAAGCTTATTCAGTTGAGAGGCAGCAGCAGATCGCAAGTACCCCCCCCCCCCCAAAAAAAAAAAACAAAAAGGGTGTGCAGTGATCGGGTTAACTTTCTTCGTGCCTGGAAAAATATTGATCGCAATTCCACCACTATACTATTTCTTTTCCTTCATAAAACAACTGGCAGAGCCAGAAGAGAATGTGTTGAGTTACAACATCCCCCAAATTACAGTCCTGCACACCCCCAAAGATCACTTACAAGAAAATAATTGAAAAACAAAAATCCGGGACTTTGATGCAGTGAATTGAATTTTACATATAAGATACAGCATATATGAGATGTTACAAGTGGTAAGTGCTCGGGAGACCTAGCCAGAGAAGAATCCTCCTAGGCCGATCTAAAAATCTGGCCTGCCAAGCTGGTTCATCACTTTCATAAACAAAACCGCTCTTTATGTACAAATTCTTTGCTGGTTCATTGTCGACAGCAACATGGACATACAAATCGGTAATTCCTGGACAGATTCAAACACCAGTACAAATGCCAAATGTTAAGTATTGTCACAATTTGAGCAAAAAGTAAAATCATCAGTGTGCTTCAAGATAGATTCAATAGCATGAGGTCAAAATATAGGACCATAATTGCACCTGAATATGCAAATTTTACACTAATATAAGATGCAGCATATGTTCGTGCAGACTTTCCATATTCGCATGTATTACCCAAAGCAAGGACATGATAACAGTCTGCCGAAACATTACTAGAAAGGTTTCATCATGGGGCACTGCAGATTATGTATACTAGAAAACCTGTTATCATGGTCTATTTTAGAAAATGCAGCATTGTGGCAGAATCTGTGTCGCAGTATCACACAAACACCAGAATAAATCATGCAGGCCAAAATGCCATCGATCACCAAAGAAATTATTTTAAAAAAAAAAAGGCGAGAGGCTATCTGGGATATTGAGATATCAGATACAGACAACTACAAGTGAAGTATAACATCTGATGTAGTATAGAGGCAGCACCTCTGTTGTAGAATTTGCAACTCAAAAGGCTTCACAATAAGGCTTTGTTTCTTCGTTGTTAATAATCAGTTGCAGACAAAGAGAAGATGTATGGACTTTTTTTTTGGGGGGGGGTGAGGGAGGCAGGCTGGAAGACAGGCAGACAGACATAAGATTTATGACTTGGAGGGAGAGATGGAGTCCACAGATAAGGGAAGCTCTTTGCAAATAGTGGTCTCTCTGTGGCAGCGAAAACAGGCAGGAAGGAATTATGGGAATGTAAGTTCTAGTGAGATTCGAATCTAGCAAATCTAACAGCAAAGTTTGTTGCAAGTACATCTCACCCACTTAAAAATACCAAGACTGAGGTTCATAACTTGATGAACTATCTGTACAACCAGAGACATTAATGCCTAAGATAAGAGAGAGACTGGTAATGTGTTAGGGATGAACTCACTGGGGACCAATTGAAGACTGCGGAGGATCAAGAAGCTACTGGCGATGCTAAGGATTACTTGAAGACTGCGGAGGATCAAGAAGCTACTAGCAATGCTAAGGACTACATGAAGACTATGGATGAACAAATCATTGCTGAGGAAGGATCGAAAGGCAAGAACAAATCACCAGTGAGCCATCTGGACAATGAGGTGGCTACTGAGGTGGAATCCAAGAAACTGAACGTATACCAACGCAAAAATGGTGCATTAACCATCATCCCTAAAGGAATCTAAAGTGGTTATGGGAAACTAATGGGTAGAGTGAGAATAAAATGGTGAGAAAGGGTGAGGAGCGGGTAGAGAGAATTATCTTTGTAATTGGGCAGCTTAGGCTAAGGGTGGAGCTGACTCTACAACCAAATCAAAACTTGTAACAAAGCAATGTTGAGTCAATGAAAATTCAATGAATTGCTTTAATTTCTTCTCTTTACACTCAATTCTGGAAATTGAGACATAACAATTGGTCCGACCTGCCCCTCTCTTCTCCCATGGACACACTAATTTCTCTTCACTTCATAGCCTTTTCACTCTTCATGACACACACAAGGATGGAAGCCAAAATTGATTCACTGGAGAAGAGCCTTACTGATATCGAGAAGAGTGTTGCAACTCTGGTCGATGAGATGACCCATCATCGCACCAAGATGGAGAAATTGGACTCGCTGGAGGATTTGGTGGCCGCTCTCCTTCGTCAGAAAGCTGAAGCACACGATGAAGCAGGTTCTTCCTCAACACATTCGAATGTCGCTCATGGCACTCCGTCGTTCAAGATCGGTTCTATTCTAATCCTCAGCCCTCAATCCCAACCCCAACCACAACCCCCATTCAAAGTGCCTTTAGTTGACAACTTACCACCAGCACTACGATGGATCGATCTTCCTTGCTTCAATGGCCATGATCCATCGGCGTGGGTCACCCGAGCAGAGCAATTCTTCTCCCTTCATCATGTCATCGATGAGATGCGGGTCGCCATGGCTTGTCTTTCCACGGACGGTCCGGCGCTTCACTGGGTCCAGTGGTTGTATACCCAAAACCCCGCTCTCTCTTAACCGGAACTAATTTCAGAGCTCTTCGATCGATTTGGTGATGGCTTATCGGCGAGTCCCTTTGAGAGTCTGGCCTCCATGAAGCAACAGGGTTCGGTCAACTCCTATATTGACGAATTTGTCTCCCGCGCTACTCTTGTCAAAGGATTGAACCCTTCAATCCACTTAGGGCTCTTTCTCAATGGCCTCAAAGAGGAGATTAGAGTTCGCATCCGCTCCCACGAAGCACTATCCCTCTTCCAGATGATGAAGCTCGCTCGTGAGATTGAATGTGTCCCTCGCTCCCTCGAGTAAAGATGACAACAATTGACTCTCATTCGGGTCGGGCAAATGGACTCGCCCGAACCCGACCCAAGGAGGCTCCGACCCTCCACTTAACCCAAGACCGCCTATGTGGAATCATTTCTCTTTTAACCCGCCTCATTCTCAACTCTCTCCCGCCACTCTTCGTCCTCAATCTTCCTCAACGGCCATAAACGCTGGTTCTTCCTTGAATTCGGGCTCCTCACCTTCCTCTCGTCCATTCCGACAAATGTCTCATCAAGAGCTACTGGATTTACGATTGCGGGAGCTTTGTTTCAAATGTAAGCAACCTCACCATCCACTTCATAACTGGCCCAGCAAGAGTCTTCGAGCTCTGATCCTAGGAGATGATGAAGTTCCCGTTTTAGAGGATGTCGCGACAGCCGAACCACCTGCCGAGCCCCTTGACACCACCAATGACATTACTCTTGCTTCCCTCGAGCTTCCCCTGTTCTCCGTTGGAAGTATTTTTCATCCCAACATCATAAAACTTCAGGGAACTTCACTTGGACAAAATTTAATTGTTATGATAGATAGTGGGGCAAGCCACAACTATGTGGCTAAGGATACTGCCCGACGTTTGGGGCTTCAAATACAGCCCACTGAACCCTTGTGGGTCCATTAGGTGCTGGGAGACAACTTGTCTCCTCGGGTGTCTGCATTGGCCTGAGGATCAATTTGGGGTGTATCACAATATCAATTGACTGCCTCTTGTTTCCTCTGGGGAGGTAGATATTATTTTAGACATTTCTTGGTTGGTCACTCTTGAAGAAGTCCGAGTCAATCGACAATTGATGACCATGAAATTCCTTTGGAATGGACAGACTATTTGTTTATCAGGGGATCATGCCTTGATCAGAACCCCCTCATCATTGAACTCCTTAAAGAAACTCTATCAGATGGAATTTGGTGCCTGGTTATGGGAATTACACATGAACAACTCTCAACCACCTGTCACGACTCCATTAACTTCTACCCAACAAGACCAATTGAGAACTTAACTTCACCATTATGAGCATGTTTTCTCTGAAGCCAATCGGATGCCTCCCTCCAGACCCACAGATCATCAAATTCCATTGTATCCCGAGTCCGGTTCTGTCAGTGGAAGACCTTACCGATACAGTTTTGAGCAAAAAAATTAGATTGAAAAACTTGTGGGTGAGACATTGTCTGCAGGAATCATTCATCCAAGTGCAAGCCCCTTCTCTAGCCCAGTTTTGTTGGTTCGGAAGAAAGATGGCAGCTAATGCTTTTGTGTCGATTATAGGGCATTGAATAAGGCAACAATTTCGAACAAATATCCCATTCCGGTAGTCCACGAGTTGCTTGATGAACTATATGGAGCTTCCTACTTCTCTAAACTAGATTTGCGTTCTAGTTACCATCAAATTCGAATTAAGGAGTCTGATATCCCTAAGACAACCTTCCGGACTCATTCTGGCCACTATGAGTTCGTTGTGATGCCCTATGGACTCATGAACGCTCCAGCCACATTTCAAGCTACGATTAATGATGTATTCCGCTCTTATCTTCGAAAATTTATCTTGATCTTCTTTGACGACATCCTAGTTTATAGTTCCAATTAGGAGGATCATTTACGCCACTTAGAAGTCACTCTATAAGTTCTGGACACCAACTAGCTGTTGGCCAACAAATCCAAATACCAATTTGGTCAATGGAATATTGCCTACTTAGGGCATATACTCTCCGGAGACGGTGTGACGATGGACCCGGACAAGATATCATGCATTCTAAATTGGCCAACTACTCGCTCTCAAAAGGATGTTTGGGGATTCTTGGGACTCACCGGCTACTACAGGAGGTTTATCCGTGATTATGGGAAGATCGCACGGCCTCTGACCGAGTTGTTAAAGAAAGGGCAGCCCACGTTTGTTTGGACACTGGAAGCTCAACACGCCTTCTAATCTCTAAAATCGGCGATGACTCGTGCTCCGGTGTTAGCCATACCGAATTTCACTCAACCATTTATCATTGAGTGTGATGCCTCCGGTCATGGAATATGTGCGGTATTTTTGCAAAACGGTCATCCCATTGCTTTCTTTAGTCAAGCTCTCTCTGAGAAGTCTTTATCCAAATCTGCATATGAGAAAGAATTGATGGTATTGATCCTTGCCATCCATCATTGGCGCCCTTACCTCATTGGAAGACCTTTCATCATTAAGACGGATCAAATAAGCCTAAAATATCTTCTTGAACAAAGGATTACAACACTTGCACAGCAACTTTGGCTCTCCAAGCTACTGGAGTATGAATTTCAGGTGCAATACAAACCTGGTAACACCAATCGAGTGGCGGATTCCTTGTCTCGGCTGCATGAAGAAGCTGAATATACTACTGTCTCCTGGCAGCTATGGGAGGACTGGAAACACATCACTGCAGAAATCTCTAAAGACCCTAAGCTAACTGCACTTAAGCAAAGCTCTGCAATAGGACCTCAATTGCCGTCCTCTGTACTCCTTGCTCAATGACACACTGATGTATCACATTAGGGTGGTAATTCCCGAGAATTCAAAGTGGATTCCCACTCTCTTGGCTGAATTTCATGCAACCCCGGGGGCGGGACACATGGGTGCATTAAAAACCTACAAGAGGCTGGCTGCAAATTTATATTGAAAGGGCATGATGAAATCAGTTCTCACGTATGTCACCGCTTACCTTGTGTGTCAACAACAAAAGTATCAAACTCGATTTCTGGCGGGACTCTTGCAACTGTTGCCTATACCTACATTGATTTGGGAGGACATCTCCATGGATTTCATCAACAGTCTTCTTCGGTCACAAGGAAAGGACCACATACTGGTCGTGGTCGACTGATTGTCCAAATATGGTCACTTCATAGGGTTAAGACACCCTTTTACCGCCAAGGTAGTGGCAGAACTTTTCGTTAAGGAAGTGGTTCGACTCCATGGCATTTCCCCAACCATTGTGAGTGATCATGATCCGATCTTTCTAAGTCATTTTTGGGCTGAATTGACTTGTTTGCAAGGCACGAAACTGAAAATAAGTAGTGCTTACCACCCCGAGACGGATGGCCAAACGAAAATTCTGAACAAGACACTAGAGACCTACCTGTGGTGCTTTACTTCCGAGAACCCAAAACAGTGGCATGCTTGGCTTCCTTGGGCCGAATTTAGCTACAACACCAGTCACCACACTTCCGCTAGAATGACCCCTTTCCAAGTGGTGTATGGTCGACTTCCGCCCACCGTGCACCGGTTTCTCCCTGGAGAAACAAGAGTAGAAGCGGTGGCCAAGAAACTCCTAGAGAGAGATACCATTTTGACACAACTTCAGCACAAACTTAGACAAGCACAACAACAGATGGTGAAATTTACCAACATTCATAGGCGACACGTGGAATACAATGTTGGCGATATGATCTTTCTCAAAATACGTCATCATAGGCAAGTATCCATCCGACACACATCCAACGCCAAACTTGTTGCTAAATACTACAGCCTGCTCCCTATCGTGCAAAGGATAGGGGCTGCTGTATATAAGTTTCAGCTGCCTGAAGGCTCCCGCATCCACCCCATTTTTCACGTATCTCAATTAAAGAAAATGATAGGCCAGCACATCCCCGAACCAGTCCTACCTCAGGAACTAGAGAAGGCAGTCTGACCCTACAAACCAGCTGAAATTTTGGAGGACCGCGTGACCACGAGTGGACGTATTACGCGTGAGTTGCTGATCCACTGGGAGGATGGCACCAAAGAGAACGCTACTTGGCTTGAACTTTCTGAATTATTGGAACAGTTTCTGGATTTCAACCTTGAGGACAAGGCTGGACTTTCAGCAGGGGGCAATGTTAGGGATGAACTCACTGGGTACCAATTGAAGACTGTGGAGGATCAAGAAGCTACTGGCGATGCTAAGGATTACTTGAAGACTGCGGAGGATCAAGAAGCTACTGGCAATGCTAAGGAGTACATGAAGACTGTGGACGAACAAATCATTGCTGAGGAAGGATCGAAAGGCAAGAACAAATCACCAGTGAACCATCTAGACAATGAAGTGGCTGCTGAGATGGAATCCAAGAAACTGAAATTATACTAACGCAAAAAGGGTGCATCAACCATCATCCCTAAAGGAATCTAAAGTGATTATGGGAAACTAATGGGTAGAGTGAGTATAAAATGGTGAAAAAGGGTGAGGAGCAGGGAGGGAGAATTATCTTTGTAATTGGGTAGCTTAGGCTGAGGGTGGAGCTTTCTGGCTCTGCAACCGATTCAAAAGTTGTAACAAAGCAATGTTGAGTCAATGAAAATTCAGTGAATTGCTTTAATTTCTTCTCTTTACACTCAATTCTAGAAATTGAGGCATAACATAATGACCTGATGTGTTTAGGTTCTCTGCTTTATCCTAATTCATTGCAGTGACTTCCATGAAGTATGAAGAAGAGACTGCGAAACTAAATATAAATTACTTAAATTTATGACATGATCAGTCAGTTGAAGTCAGAAATATGTAGGAAACAATTATTACCCCATTCTTCTGCAATTACTTTTGACTCTGCAACAAGTGCATAGCCCAACCCATTTCTATGAAGCTCCTTGGCAACGCAGACATTGCTCAGATATGCCCTTGCAAAGTCAGCTCCAATGCCCTGTCACCCAAAAAAAAAAAAAAAAATTCCAAATGGGATACATGATACCTTTTTTCCTTAAAATATTTTTTTCCTTAAAACTGAAAGACTAAATAACATTTTACAAGAATTGGGCATACAGTCCACATGAATGGCACCTTAAGAACACCCACATTCACAGAGTAAGTGTCATACTCAATTCTTTTCTTAGTTTTATTTTGTGATGTTTCAAACTATCTAATGCAGCAGTGCTCCAATAAACAGGTGCTAAGTTGAAAAGGTTGATATTGTAGAGTTTATGTGAAGTAGTTGAGTTATAAGCTGTGACAGTACCTTCCGGATTATAACATGATTTCATTTTCTTCCAATATTCAAAATTAACACAATCAAGGTCATAGATCTCCATTCCTGTTTCTTTATAGCTTTAGATTTCAGAGAGACAGATATCTAAAATGAAAACTAACAAACTCATTCCAATTACCAGTGCTTACATAGCATTTAGTCTTAGAGGCAAATTAATCTAGATGCTACCAGTTAAAATAATTCTCTCCATCACACAAAACATTTTTTCAAAGACTGTTCTCTGAAATCTCAGCTCATATCTAAAACTACACCCGCAGGTCTGCTCATTTTTATCAGTTGAATCCAGTCTGCCAATCCTCTATAAAGGTCCTAATAGATGTTAAAGCCACCGATTATCCCTAGAGCCAAGACAGTCCTTGGACTTTTCTGCACATGATAAAACCATCTAAACTTATTTTCACTCTCTTTGTTTTGCATGTATAAGAGTGCTATCCTAGTTCAAATTTTAGCACATTCCACCTATACATTATTTCTTATTCACCTTAGCATCAGGATTTCACTACAAATCAAAGAATCTCCTTAGGGAGTCCAATGGTGGCAGGGAAGTGAAACTATTAGGCCCGCTAATTTGTGTGAAGCGTCCAGAAATAACATTAGAGGTACAGAGAATAAGCATCCCCAAAATTGAACGAGTGATTGCCATGAGGTGAAAGAACCAATTAAGAGGGTGGGGGGAGTAGGTGCCACCAATGGTCTCTGAGCAAATGAAAGATAACAAACTATAATAAAAAACCCAAAGAAGATAAATACTAAGGTAACACTTGGTCAGATGGCTTTTTTTTTTTTGGTTGCTGAATTCCAAAACCATCATGGGCTGAAGCTACCCTGGTTGGCCAAAATCCAAAACAGTGATCACCCAAATCTTGCACGGAATCCACTGAAACCTAGGTGTAGGTCAGCTAGTCTTGGTTGTTTGCTGGCCAAGCGGTGCACCATAATGGATATAATATGACTGCATTCTTTCTCCTTCAATCTATAAGTTTGCTAGAAATAATCACAAGCTCTCATGAAACTGGTGTATGAATTGCACTGCCGGCTTGCTTTTCCTCAACAGTGACTCACTTAAAACATCACATTTATTAATAACAGAAATCAACCTTCTCTTATATGTCAAGTCTCAGCAACCCTCAGAATAGCCTTTCTCTAGTCCAGAGAACTTGATAAACATTTTGTATGTGTTTTCCTAACAGATTACACAGAAGATAGAGAACCAAGGGGAAGGCAAAGCACAAACTTTTAACCAATTATGCAGAAAACTTTAACATTTAAAGTCCCCTGCAGAAAATAGCTGCAAATTGATTGTGTGTTTTTTTTTTATGGATCAGTGAAAGACAAGATTTATTAAGGGCACAAAGGGAGTACCAAACCCATTTTAGTTACCAGCTATCATGTCTAAAAGATCCACATCCATTAAATGTATCTCTCGTATACCGAAAAACAATGGTTTATAACCATCTAGCTTTAAAACTACTGAAATCCATGGCTAAATCTTCAGATGACCTCCAGTTTCTCTCTTCCAAACAGTGCAAAAAATGCATAAAGGTACAATAGCAATAACCCTCCTCTTCTATTTTTCCAAAACATAGTGGATAAGAATAATAATGGAGAATTGGAAATATTCAACATGAGAACATAAAGCTGAAATATTTGAGCTAGAGGAATATTATATTAGAACCTGAAAACAGAAACAAGTGTGCACATGAATCTGCAGCTGAAACATCTATATGTTTGCATATATGCATATAGTACAAAACATACAGAGACTTCCCCTGTATGAAACATAAAACGAGCTTACCAAGACGATAGTTATTTACTTTCCTTGGCATCACAAAGTCCTTTTTCTCATGCATGTTTGGGAATTTTTACAATTATTATGCAAATAATTTTGATGTGTAAGAGCTTCTAGCTAGATTTATTACCTCAAAAATGCCCCAAAAAATTGCATGACCCTTTTACGTAAGAAAAGAATAGAAAAATGATAGGCAAGTTGCTACCACTTCACCAATCAAGAAAGCAAGAGAGGCTACAAAGCATGCACATGGTGACTGGTATAGGTAAAGCAGAAAGACAATTGCCTTGCTTGAATAATTCCTAGAAAACATAAAGGCAACATACACAAATAATCAGTTATAAGCATTACCATTATCTCGTATCAGAATTGTAGTGGAAAGATAAGTTGAAAATAAAAATAATAGTAAATCGTGGTAGTGTGCTCCATATAGTAATCAACCTTTTCCCTCTATTGCATATTGCATCACATAATTTAGTGCAGCAAGCAGAGGAACATGCTTAAGTACAAGAAAAATGGTGCAGATCATGAAACTACCTCAGGCTTCAATCCTGTTATTTCGTCTGGAAGTCTCATACACTGGTTAAGATCAAGAGTCCCAACAACTACCCTATCTTCACCTTTATCTGAAAACTACAAAGACAATTAACAAAGAATGGGTTAAACCACACCGTGTTTACACTTAAAACATTTCTCACCCAGAAAGTAGCAGAATTCAACCGGTAGAGAATTTCAAGGAAAACTTTGAAATGATATGAATCATTAAAACAAATTACTATACAACTTAATAGAGAGGGGCGGAAGGTCAGGATTACATCAGTACAAAATAATGTTGGAAAGATGCCTAACAAATTAACCTTTTGCTACATGCCTCGAATCAGGTAGCACCATAAAGTTTTGCAGTCTAGAGGTAGAAGCTCAAGTGTTTCATAGGTTTCTAGTAAGACAAGCTCAATGTACCACATTTAGCTCAATATCCACCATCGAAAATTATTTTTTTAAAAAAATCGACCACAATAACAACTAACTTTGATGCATGTGGCCTTTTGCCCCCTACACAGATCCCATTCTCAATACTTCAGAAAGATAAAATGTCTGAGTAATTTCTGTGGAGACTAGTAGCAAGAAAATTCAAGCCCGAGAGCAGATGGCAAAATTCATAACTACACAGGGCACAAACTAGATGACATGATTTTTCAAGTCAAAAGGCCAAGAAAATAGCAAACAGGCATAGAAGGACAAAAAACCCAAATGAGGATAAAGAAAGTGCACACATATAACATATTTTTGGAAAATATGAACAACAGAGGGCAAGAGTAAAGAGATATAGAAGGATAAGGGCATACCTTACATGTGGTGCAAAGGTCTGCTGCTGAGTTAGATATTTGTGATAAAGGCAATGTAGCATTTATGCAAGAGACTCTCTTGAAGCCAACTCTTTTCCCAGCAACACGCTCTTTCAATGCCTCAAACTCACGCTCAGCCAAGTACTTCTTATGATCCTAACAGAACTTGAAAAGGAAAAAGTACCTTTAATGCAATAACTTACGGAAAATCACAACAAAAACAAAGAAGGCTTGTAAAGTGGGTAGCATAAAGTTGCAATTCTCATTTCAGCCTACAGCCTTGAGCTGTTCTGTGCTGCCCCCACCTCATGCTGGTGATAACATACCAGACTGGGCCAGCAAACTGCAGCCACAGCTAGGGGCATGACCTAAACGTATTCCACCCTGGACAACACCTCTCCAAAGATAAGTATACCTTGCTCATCCTAAAAGATATGCATAAAATTCTTCCTAATATAACTTTACATGCAGAGGAAAGTACTAAACGGTATTATAATAATGCTAGTCTGGATGTTGGCCAAGTAATCACCTATCAGGTTTGGCATGAAATTTTACAATAAAATTGAACACCTATCTGGCTCAATTTCTGGCACTTTAATTCCTCACGTCTTGCAATTAAGCAAGCTAGTCAAAATGGTGCTTGAGAAATCTAAGTATTTTGAAACGCTAGACACATGGCAGATCCATTCTTAAAATCATAATAGGTTCTTTAAGCAGAAAAGTGATTAAGTGAATTTAGCAAGTTCCAACCAGGGGCATACTGTAGACAAAATAGAAGATCCAAACTTAAGAACCTATCGCACATATTCTCGCATAAGTCCAATGAAACAATCATATGGTGAGTTCAAACTTAAAATCCTAATAGTCATATGGGATGGGATGAGAGTCTTTAATTTTTTTGGAAAAACTTATACCACAAGTCCTTAAATTTTGGATCCGAATAAACAAATAACCCTAAGGTTTCTGTTTCTAAAGAAAACAGAGTTATTCCAGAAGTTATGATTTAGTAACAAATATACCCTAAAGTTTTCTTTCTTTACATCTCTCTATTATATGTGAACATGGCAAGAGAGACCCAATATAATATAATAAGGGTCAACCCAAATATGAGTTGGGATAGGCAATATAAACGAAAAAGGTTGGACGACATTAGATGTATTAGCAAGGCAAAACACTTAATCAAGCAGGAGACATAGAAGACAGCTGAGATGGTAATAAAGGCACAGGATTTTAGCATAAGACTTGTCTACCGAACATCAAGCTACAATCAAAGGAAGTTATTAGTCAAGAACAAATTGGATCAATGATGAAGGACATACCACAGGACAAAGAGCAAAACACAAACGACACCACAAAATTATTAGAATTTACACTATTTCAAATTACAATAATGTGTCATATCATGTCCATAGAATCCATCCAATACTAACACGAACCTCGCAAAAACCCAAATTATAAAATATTTTACTATATTTTAGTTTGCAACAGTTTGCGGTCACGCGTCATGTCCCAATAATGCATGTGATACAAACAGTTCTACAAGAATTCCAGCAACGTAGAATTCGACACAAACTAGATAGAGGGGAAAAAAAAGTTTCTCCAGAAAAGATAATCATGAATATGAATTAACCGCAAACAATGCAGCTTCAAATTCTAATCCAATAGTTTGCAAATTAAAAAACGAAAATTCACAAAATTTACTAAAACGAGGTATAGAATCCAGTGAGTCGGTGACTCACTTCGACGCCGAAAGTGGAGGGTTGAAACTGATAGAAAGAACGAACACGAAGGCAGGCAGCAGCCCAGAGCTCGTCCTCCGAGAAGGTCTCATGAACCTTCAAAAAAGTCTTATCGACTTCGATATTAATCACGGTTTTCTCATCTTCGCAGAGGTTTGAAGACGAAGAAGAAACCACCACCAAATTTCGAGACTTTCTTGGAGGGATTGGGGAAATAGAAGAAAGATTTCTAGGGATTTGAAAATTAGGGCAAAAAGGAGGAGAAATTAGGTAAGAAGAAGATGATGATGATGATGATGCGAGCGGTGAGAACATCGCCATTTTTTGGTTGCCCTGTTTCCAAGTTCAGTGGTTTTGGTATATTAGCCATCTTTTGTGTGGATTATTAGGGTTGATAAGTTCAAGTCAATCATTCTTTATCTATTTCTCTTTTTCTTTTCTTTTCTTTTCTTTTCCTTCCCATATCTCGTCGGATGACATGAGTTAATTTTTTTTTTCCCTTTTTTTCTTTCTTTCTTTCCTTTTTTTTTTTTTAATATTATATATTAAAGTGCCATGTCAATTTTCCCATTTTTCCTTAAAATAAAAATAGACATCTAGTTGTGTTATTTTCTGTGGCCCATATTACCAAAAATCATTTCAGTTCAAAATTCGAATAAAATTGTTTAAAATTTTTGTTACCTTTGTACATTATGTCCACTTTTTTCTCTGAAAAAAAATAAAATAAACAACTAATGTAAGGTAAAGTTTTGGTTTTTTAATTTTTATTTTAATTTATTCATTTCAATTTTTGATTAATAAATTTAATAATAACAATAATTAGAGTTTTAATCTTAAAATTAAAAAAATTAATTGTAGTCTGAAAATAACCTCACCCCAAATAGCATGATCTAAAATATTATGTTATGGTCTAAAACTCTGTTGTCGCCCAAAAAATAAGCCCACGCCATATTATTTTATGGAAAATTGATAGTCTTTCCTCATTCGCTTTACTAACTCAAATTCTCTTATATTTAATTTGTTTTCAAATATCAAGAAAGTATCAAACCAAGACTAAACGATAATCTCTCTAAATTATGATATAAACGAAAATACCAAAACCTAAATAACAATTAAAAATTTAAATATTTTCTAAATTAGTTATATTATATTTATAATGTAAAAAAAATGATTTTTGATTAATAACCAAACTAGATTTTTAATAACCAAAATCAAATCAAATTAATTTTAATTAATTCAATTTCGGTTATTTGAAATTGGGTTAAATAAATATGAAACCTAATTTGTTCTTTCAGTTCAATTCGTTTATTAGGTTATTCAATTATTTTGTGTAACCAAAAAAACAAATTATTCAATTATTTTGTTATTGACGTCAGCTACTCACCCCTATTGTCCTATTTCGTCTTTTTTTTTTTTTTGGGGTATTTCCGGGGCCAAAGCCCAAAGAAAGCAGGCAGAGAAAGAAGGCCTGGCCCTGCCCAAAACAAGACCAGGGCCCAAAAGTGGCCATGTCCCGGCTTGAATGTTTCCTTGGCATTTAATTTTCTTCGTATTCCCTCCCACTCCCGGGCATATCTTTTTTTTTTTTTTTTGGGTTATGATAGGAATCGAATCCTGAATCACAGGGTCAGAGAATGGAACTGTTGTCACTGGGCTATCCCCTTGGGGACCCACTCCCAGCATATCTCTTTCCTCTTTAGTTGTTTCCTTTCTTTATTCCTCTTCTCCTACATTAGCAATGGTCATTACTCCCTCTACACTAATACAAAACCTCTATTCCTTTTTATCTCTCCTCTGTTTACCAAGTCTCCCATTGAATTGAGTGCATAACACCTTGGACATGTCCGACTAACTGTTATCGAGCTTTGACCGTTCTGGCCCAGCTTGGCGATGGATCTAGGCCCAATTCCCGGGGCCCGTTAGATGTAAGAAGAGAGTTTTTTTTTTTTTTTTTGGGTGCCATAAGAATAGAGTTATAGAAGAGTGTGCTCAACCGAGAAAATGATAGGATCCTTTAATATTAGAGAAGAAGATAAGGTTGTACCAAAAAATAAAAATAAATAAAAGAGAAGAAGATAAGGTGAAAAGCTGGAATCTGAAATGGCTGTGATAAGGGTAGGTAGCATCTTCAGCTTTTTCTTGTATTGTGTGTTGCTAGAAAGAACATGCAAGGATCCTGGCAACATCCTTGGTACTATATCTTCACCCCTTTCACAGCCATTAGGCCTCTTTTCTTTTGCGCTTATGTTACGGATTTTAGGGGTCCTTCATTGGGCCCCAAGTACATTAGAAACGTATGATTATTTAATTGATCATGTGAATGATTTAAGTATAAATTTCCGCCCAAGAATTTATATATGATTAGGTTAAATAAAATAAATGCAATTTATAAACATTTAAGCATCCTGACATAAATGGCAGTGACATATATTTAATTATGCTGCAACGCAAGCAATTAGACCGTACTCAAATAAATTTCTGAGAAAACTCAAACTCTTGACCTAAATGACACCGCACGGTTTGGTGGCGACGTTCCTCGTTTCTCACTCTTATCCAGATACAACAAAGGGGCAGAGAGAGAAGGAGAGAGAGAGGGAGAACGCCCGGGGGGGGGGTGAGGGAGGGAGATTGTACTAGACGCTGTTCGTAGGGTAGAGTAGCAGAGTTGATACATCGGATTTTTTTTTTGGGGGGGGGGGGGATAACGTGGAGGGGTTGCAAAGAAGGTATCAGAAGTAAGCAAAAAAAAAAAAAAAAAAAAGAGGAAAGAAGAGCGATTGATGGATTGGCCGTGTCTTGTCAACTCGAAGGGGATCATCAACTAGCCTACCTCTGAAGATGCGAATCCATTTCTTCTGTTCCCCAAACAAAACCCTAGCTCATGCTCAACATAAACTAAACCCCCTGCCTCTGATTAGCCAAAACAAAACCCTAGCTCCTACTCTACTTATCTGATAACCCTAAAATCTTTTCCTTTTTTTTGGGGGAGAAAAATCTTCATAGATAGATACATAATATATTTTTAAAAACTATATTGTGCGTCATACTAAGATTTTCATTTTCATAGTGGTTTTGTAGGGGGGGGGGGAAATTGAAGAGAAAAGCAACTTTAAGAACATGTTAAACAGTCTTTTTAAGAACTTGTTTTCTTATATCTTTCACGACAGGCTTTTCTAATTAGCATATTACAGGTAATAAAAAAAATTAATTAGGACCAACATAATAGCTTTAAGAACTAAAAAGTGCAATTAACATTTTGATATTTTTGTTCTGATAAAACTATTATATAAATTGAGTTAAGTTCGAGTCATTTCTAAGCCTATCGATTAACAACTCGACTCGATTTGATTTTAACCGAATTCAAGTCGATTTCGAGTGATAAAATTTTAGACTCGAAAACTCCGATAACATATATTAATATATATTTATATATGATTATGATATTAAAAAATAAAAAAATATATATTAATATTTATATAATAATCGAGTTTGAATAGTTTCATTATACAATCGAATCGAATTCGAACCTATTATTTTTTATTTGTTGAGTTTGAATTTGAGTTCGAATCGAATTAAAAAAATTGAATTTGAGTTCAAAAATAGAGATATTCGATATCAACTCGACTTGAATACACCTCATCTTCTGAGGAAATGAGTAAAATCATCATTACATATATAACAACAATCTAAGTTTTAATCCAAAAATTTGAAATCGACTATTTGAAAGATAAATATAAGATATTTAAAAAAACACACACACGCACAAAATTCAAATAAACTTATAATATAAAAAGTGATGATTTAATTTATTTTAATTTTCCTATGTCACTCATTTCTATCCGAAATCATCTTTTCAATTAATTTCTTAATTGTCATATTTTGAGAAAACATTGCATCCAGATTTTTAATGATCTACTTCATCATTTCACTAAATCTTTTATATTTAAACTCTCGACCCTCCTAACTGATATATTTTTGGGTTTTCGTTGTACATGTTTAAATCACTTTAAAACGATACTTTTCATTTTATCCATAATTGAGTTCACTCCCAATTTAGTGCGTATTTCTTCATTTCTAATTTTATTTTTCCTAATTTTACCACACATCCACCTTAACATTCCCATCTCAATTACAGTTATTTTCTGCTCTTATTGTTATTTAATGACTCAACATTTAGTACCACATAATAGTATAGATTTTATTGTTATTTTATAAAACTTCCATTTCAAATGGTAGTAGTATCATGCGATTGCAAAGAATTCCTGATAGCCTCTATCTTATCTAATCCGTTTGAATGTTATGATTTATATCCCCATTTACGTTATCATTATTTTAAATAATAGATCCAAAATATCTAAAATGTTTACTTTTTGATCTGTCCTGTCATTTTAATCTAATCATTTTTTTATTATTCTGATAGTTATTATTAAACGTGTATTTTATATATTTAATTTTTTATTAGTCCAATCTAAATTCTCTAAATTCTAACATGTTTCTCTATAATTTTAGTTTACTTTTAATTGAACGATTACATTACCATTATGAAACTCAAATATTTCCTTACCTTTATTCTTATATATTCTTGACCTAATAAATATTTTGTGTACTCCAATAATAATTTTGTGTTAGCTTGTATTATGCACTCTTTATTCTATTTATTCTTCTGAAAAAATGACGATGTAATAAGTCTATTGAATTGGTCATTAATTAGAGACTTCGCCATTAGAAAGAAAAAAAAAAAGAAAAAAAAAGAACGGGTATGACATGACAAATGCGGTCGTGTTGGGAGAGCAACAAAATAATAATAATAATAATAAATTAAGATTAAAGTCAACTAAAATTAAGTTACATTATAACTATTAAAACTATTAATATGATACTAATTTATATTTATAAAATTTTATATTTTTATTAATAAATTTTTACTTTAAACAAAAATATTATAAATAAAATAAAGTAAACATAAATTTAACCAAATTAATCCAATTTTTTAGATGATAAGGATCCAATAGAGGCCAATGGCCTTTGATCAAAGCCAAGTCTTGCGGGTTTGAACACTAAATTTGGAAAAAAAAAAATCATTGTCCAAATTATAGCCATAAATATAAAATGATAATATTTATGTTATTTGTAAGTCCCCACATACAAGAGAAGTTGCAATTTCAGACGATTCAGCTTCTTTTACATCATTAGAGCAAAAGATTAAAGTTTTTCAACTTCAACATTTGCATGAAACAATAGTAGTCAACAACAAACGAAAAATAGCAAAGTTGTAACTGTGCCATTGAAGATGCATGGACAAAAGTATCCGAGAATGGGCAAAAAGGAAAACTTTTTGTATTTTACGATGCAGAATGAAAAAGGCAAAACAAGTGGCTGAGAAAACTGCATGTTTACCCTCGTTTCCTAACAAGGAGTATTCAATGCCAAGACAAGCCGAGCCATTCCTACCATTGAAACTTGGAACTATTCTCTCTCTCTCCCCCCGAGTCGCCAAGCTTCCTATTCTCTTTCGAGTTTTACGTAACTGAGAAGGTAAAAGATGTGAGACTGAGACGAGAGAGAATGGGGGGGGGGCTTGGTGTTAAGTCACATTACTCTTCTCTGCTGTAACGTGTACTTTGCACCTATCTTCTTCTCAAATCATCAGTTATATCCGAATGATACTACTAGACATATCATAGAAGAGACTGAAAGGAGTGAAAGAAGATGCTTTTGTAAGAACATTGTTTCCATATATATCGGTAAAATTAGAAATTAAAAGTGTAAAAATTTAAATTCGTAAAAAAAATTACCCCATCTTTTTATCAATTTTGAAGTAACTCATCAAAAATATAAATTGTCAGACTTTTTGTCTATTTTAAACCCACATTGAGTCCACCTGCTCATTTTGTAAATCAGAAAAAATTATTTACAGTTCTATACTTTAATTCTCTCACCGTGAATAAATTTGTCATTTTCAATATTTCAGTCTGTTATTTCAATGCCCTACGCTTCTACGCTTCTGGTAAATGATTTTCATCTCGATAAAAGTAAAAAACATCTTTAAATATTTGTTTAGGCATAACTTCGATAATTTGCAGACTAATAACAAAAATTATAGATTAAGTATCAAAATAATTTTTTTTCTACTCTTCTATGTATTTCCTTATTTTTATCTCTTTCTCTGTCTCTGTCTAGAATTGCATCAAAGATGCCTAGTTGGGGAATGTCAGTTACCTTTCGCTGTTTTATCACATTTATTTTCTCTCGTGTTATCAGTTTTTGGGGGTGTGTGTGTGTGTATATATGTGAAATCTATCTATCTCTTCAACATAGCATCTCTTGAGCATTTCATGTTTTTTCTATCTCCCATGTCTGTCTCTTCACCCTCTTGTTTTGTGCTCTTCATCTTCTTCATGGCTTCAAATTCATTTTCTTTGGGATGGAAGCAACCAAGAGGAGGGAAGCAACAAAACATCTGCATTTATTACAAGCGCAGATTGAAGCAAGCACTTGCACTTTATCGGTGTTATCCTAACTGAGCTTTTATTTGAATTTTTATCTTTTTATTTATTTTAATTTTTTTATTTCTTGACCTTGCAAGACTTTGTTTCCTTTCAAATTTTCTCATGGCCGCCCTCTATTCCGTTTATTTCTTTTATTTTCTTTTTCACCGAGATCAATTTTCACATCTTAGATCTTGATGACTATTCCTCTTGAGCTTTAACCGTATATTTATCAATGTATTAACAATTGTAATTCATGGTATGATTCCTTATCTTATTGAGATACGAAGTGTTTTTATGTTTCTGGGCTCATTTTTCTTGTTTGGCTTCGTTGAAGCACAACCCTAATCCAAGTTCTCATAGTGTACCACCAGCTATTTTTGTAAGTGCAGATATAATTAGACTTCAAAATGTGTAGGCCCTTGTTGTCGAAGTAAGGGCCTCTGCTGTTGGATTTTTGGGGGGATTTTCTTTTTTTTTGTCGGTCACAATAAAATTATTGGTGGGTAAGAAGATAAAATTACAAATATCGACCTTAATCGGTGGTTCCCTTTCTAACCAAGTTTATTGTATAAACTTCCGTAAATTGTAAATTTATATCAGACAAGTTTTGAAATTATGCCCGACTATAATAATGCTTATAACACCATGTTTGAGGAGCAGATGCCAAGAGCCTATCAATGGTAGAGAAACAAATGCAATCAAGTTCTTGTCTAGCCTGTTTACAATAAAAGACTTGAACGTACATACATGGTCTTCACAAGGCAAAACTGAATCAAATGTACAACTTGAGAACAGAATGTTGTATTCAGGCATTTTTCTGTGTCTACAAGGGAATAGGTTCACCATATTTACAAAAGAACAATAATTTTATATTGACCGTGAATACAAAGTATTTGGACCTGATCGATTATAAAACTAAAGAAAAACCAGACATGCAGAGTCATCTTCCACTCACGGTAGCTACGCATTGATTGAAAGCAGAGAGCCACGATCTTCTGCTGTCAGCATGAGAAGCTGAGCGTCTTATTAAGCCTGATCTCGAGCACTTGACCAAAATATTCCTAAAACTTCTGTTTCTGGGAGCTAAAAGACTAGTGTTTGGATCTCCCATGCAGCCGCCAGAATTGATCCTGATTGAGGGAAACCTCTGGCAACTGAGAGTGCGGAATGATGATCCGAGGGGGGAAATTCTGCTGCAATGGAAGTCTGGCTTGCAGAATGTGGTTGACATTGAGCTTGGCTCAGGACCTTCTCTCGAACATGCGCAAAATGAGAGTGACAAACTTGTTCTTGCAATTTCCGTAACTAAAGGCCTTGTGCCAGGGAGCTTGACAAATGAGACTATACCATGCCGGCATAAAGGACAAGCTATGGAGCCAGGAGGCCCGTGCGCCACGGTGCTGGTGTGGTTTGTGGAACAGAGGTACAAGGCACATCGTGTGCAGAACTCGTGATCACAACCTGAGCATTTAGGCATCTCCTCTTAAATGATTTGCAGAATGGACTTGCATTTGAGTTTCTTAATCTTAAATTAAAGAAAATATGTGCAATATAGCCAGCTTTAAGAACAGGTATCTCCTAAAAATTACGAAGGACCATGATATAGATGAACAGTACAGCAGAGCCATTAAGATTTATTTGCACAAAGGACTTTAGAGATTTCGGAACATGACCCTTCTTCAGGGAATTGACCAAGACAAATTTTGGCTTTGCAAAACTGAAACTGCAGTAGTTTGTCTTCTATCAATTTCAAGAACTTCTGAAGGATTTCAGAACAAGAGCTTCTTAACTGACGTACCTTACCTCCCATCACCACATTGGGAACTCAAACTTGGACACGTCTTTACTAATATCAACAAATTCTAGAGTAACAAGTCTGATGTCAGTAAAGAGCGACAGTTTGCCCAGTGGTGTGAAATAAAACAGATTTTATTTGTTCAAATATCATAACATCTTATTAGGAATACTTGCTACGCTATTGTGCAAGCTAAAGGGGCAAACCTTCTGCAGCAACTGTGCATTTTCTTTCCAAACATACGACGCATGGATCAATGCATGTGGTTATGGAATCACTGCTCCTCCATCCACATTCTCTGCATGGCGAAAAAATAGTGGAGTTTAGAAATAGAATGTATCATGTCAATTTATACCAGACTATTATAGTCTATTGGATTCCTTGCATTTGGCTCTCCGTCTTCCCCACACTTCAAGGAAAAATTCATGAACCAACTACTATGCATGAACCCATTTAGGCCTCGCAAGATATAAGATGCATTACAAACTGGAGAAACAAGGTCATAATTTGTTAGACATTTGAAAGCAAAATGACATGAAGCATCTCTGATTCCTCAACAAACATGTAGAGATCATGGAGCCCTCAGGGAAACATGACAGTCCTTCATAAGAAAATCTAACTGGCGTTTTGGGACATAAATAGTGAACTACCCTACAGCCTAAATCTCAGCCTTTGTCCTGGGCGACCATCCAAGATTTTTCTTGGCACAAGTACTATGTTGAGCAAGACAAATTATCAATTTATTTGGAAATACCAGCACTAAGTTGTAGAGGACTTTCTGTGAGTTTAGGCATGTGTCTTCTACACAACAGAAATAAAACATTTGTTGGAAATCTATCATTTTGGAACTACTAATTTGAGGAAAAGCTTTCTCTGGCGTCATGGAAGTCTTTTGTATCTGTGCAGTTCGAAAACAACAGAAACCTATATATCCACTTTGAAGGATGAGATCGATATTTGAAGTCATACAGCCTTACAGCAAAAATTCTACAGTTCTATACGTCAGCGCACACATGAGAATAGGTCCATTGAGTGCTCACCTAGCAATGTTAATGATGCTCATAAGGGGCAGGCATAAATAAGGTGAAGGCAAAATTTGCAACTGGCTTTCTTGTTGTGTACTAAGAACTTCCTCAAGACAATCTCTGTGCCATGAATGAGCGACCATCAAGGGAGTCCAACTGCAAAGAGAAATAAAAGTATTGTTGGCAAATGCTGCAGTTAACCTCATGTTTTGCATAGGGAGATAGGATGGAGGAGTATATCAATATTACATCATATGCATGTAAAGTTTTATCTCAGTATGTCTTATTTTGGGTGATGCTATATCCCTTTAAGGGGTGCAGGTATTATCCCTTCCACCCTCTTCTCTCCTACAAAATCTATACATTTAGCATTGTCACATATTCCAATTTGGCTAGCTTTTAAGCCTCTATCCTTTTCCCTTTAACAATCACCCACAAGAAATTAGTGGTTGTTGAGAAGGGTTACAGAAACTAGATTTGTTATGAATTTGAGAGGGTGATAGAAACTTAATAATTACATGGTAAATAACTTTTACTAGTTGAGCAATGGTTTACTAAACAAATAAGGAGACAACAGCAGGAACAATTTCAAGTCTTGACAAAAGGCCTAATTAGGTGCAAGGCTTTAAGAAAACAAAAGATATATATTTCTATTAACATTTTTGTATGCGTTCAAACGTAGCAAGAAAAAAGATAAAATGCCACTGTTGAGATATGTTCCCATTTTGCAACCGTAATCCTAGTAAAACATTTTTTCCAGTTGTTTTAGTAAAATATGTTGACATAATAGTTGTCAATGTTTTTCAGCTGTACAAATTGGCCCTATGAACTAAACTCCAAGCACACAATTCTAACAAAGTCGAGCATTATTCATGAAATACTATTGCTTGTGCATAGTAAAGGAAACCAATTTTGGTCAAGTTATCTGTTTTTGCATCCACAGGATACAGACAAGTGTAGGATATGCATACCCATTTGCATTTTCAGCAGTCAGACTAGCGCCTCTGGATACTAATAACTGAATGAAAACAAAATTTGCCAAATTAGTACTTCAAGACTTTATAAAATTGATACTTTAAGAGTGACAGATAAAAAATAGTTATGCTTCAATCGGGGAAATAAATACCTGACAGCATTGTGCATTTCCACCACATGCTGCATAATGAAGTGCTGTGCTTCCAGCACCTGCAACGTGAAAGACGGTCCACAATTTACAAAAGGGATACTGAAATCGGATATTCAGAGTAACGGATTGTTAAGCATAAGTTTCAACCAGGCGGCAAGTTTTACAAGGCAGAGTCTTAATATAGTTTTGAAACGAGCCTTGACAGATGTACGACGTTAAAATATGATAGCTAGAATCTGCTTTTCTTTCCTTTTATTTTCATGAATTTCCACACTCGCATCATTCAAATCTGTTTCTAGTCATTTCATATATGTCCAACATACTTGAATCGAATCATACTCAAAAAATAAATATATGAATCATGCTTAAAAAGTTTCAGAAAAACTTGAACAGGTTAGCAAGTTTGTCTTAGTAGCAATTTCATTGGTCAAGCGAAGAAAGCAGTTGCACTTTAAGAAATGCCAAGGAATGAAGAAAACACGTAACTCTTCATAACTTCAAAACCAGACCTTTAAGAAATGTCAGCCAAATTTCTAATTATTAGGAACATTCAAGACCAGTAAGCTCACATGCGTCTTATAATATTTTTTTTTTAATTATTAATCAAAATAAATAAGATCTATTGAAGAAACATGCTAGAAGATGGCTGACACATAGAAGTGCAATAGTTCTACTTTTTGAACCAGCTGAGCATTCATCTTCGAGGGGTAGGGACCAGATTATAAAATGGAGGACAAAGTTACTCTGATAAGATGACTTCTAAGACCATGCCGGCGCAAAAGGAGTGAGAAAAACAATCTTCATGAAAGCACATTTTCAAAGTGTTTAATGTAGATTTGTCTAGAATCTTAAGGAACATTATACAAGCATAACATCAAGTTCCTATTTGTTCATAACTCTGTATCTTCACATCCTTTGTTGCTCCAAGAAAGTCAAGAAAGAGGGACTACTAACAGCACTCTATCAAAGAAAGATATTGCAAAGATATAGCCAAGGACAAAAATGAAAATACAAAAGACGCTTATTAAGAAACTTTAAACCAAGATTGAAATCTTTCCTAATTGGTCATGCCCCAGTAATCATCTTTCTCAAACATTTTGACCCATTAACAAATAATCTGCTGTCTATTAATTTCTAACCAGAGAAAACTTAAAGTCATCAAGATCGGAAGTGAGATTTCCAAGCTTATTTAATTCAATTCCTCGTATGGCATGTGAACTATTATGCTCTCTGTGGTTCATAACTTGTCTTTACATGCACTTGATTTCTCTAAAGCCAAGTATAATTTTCCCACAAGTACATGGTGGCATTATTTTGAGGCAACATAATAGAGTTAAAACGCAAGTAATGAACCATAGAGTGAGAAATCGCAAGGTGGTGAAATGAGCTAAGAATATCAGAGCTAATCAATAAAACAATCAGAAACCATGGGGTGTCAAATTTTTTTCCGGCAAACACATGGTATCTAGTTGACTTTTTTACTTTTGAAAGAGAAACAGCTATTACCACGACAAGTTAAAGAAATAGATCACTAGCATAACTGCAAAGTTGAGGCAAGAGATAGTGTGTTACCAATGAGATCAATTGTTGTTCCATCTTCCAGGGTAACCTCAGAAACAGACGCCCCTAAGTCCAATAGTAATTGCACTGTTTCTACATGTCCATTTAGTGATGCCATATGTAGTGCAGTGATACCTCCATCAGCAAGTTTATTGATTATTTCAGAAAGAGCACTGTGCCAAGGAGCACATAGACCAAATTATGGTCCAAGAAGTGAATAATAAAAGATTATGGTCTTCAGTTATAGTACCTTTCATTGAATTCCGATATAGACTCTTCTTCTTTGGACCCTTCTCTTAAAGTACTCCAAAAGTTTGGTTCACTAGAGATGTAATCAGCAAGGAGGAGCCTAATACACCGAGAATGCCCATTCAAAGCGGCCAAGTGGAGAGCCGTACCCCCATTTAGATAATCTGCTCTGTGAATCTAAAGTACAAAATCCCATGATATAAATAAGCTCACTCATCTTTCATATCATACAAGGTGACATACCTAATCAAATAAAAAGAATAGAATACAAGGTCATACATTGGCTTTGAAGAGAATCAGAGTCTGCACAACCTCCCAATGTCCATATTGGCAAGCTTGCATCAAAGCAGTCTGTTGAGAGATATGGAATGATAAATTAAGGTTTCTACATATCGTGAACTGAGGTTTTAGGGGCTTAATAAATTGAACTTACATCAAGGATTAAAAGAAAAAAATAAGACTAACATTACCTGGCCACGATAATTCCTCAGATTAATATCCACTCCAGATTCAAGCAAGAGGGCAACAATCTAAAGATGTATTATAAATAACAGAAACGTCACAATCATACAAAAATGTGAAATGAAACAAAGGAAACTAATGAAGTTATGCAATACCTCATGATGGCCCTGAGCTGCAGAATAATGAAGCGGGGAATTACGGACACCGAAAGTCGAGTATCTAGCAAGACGAGGATTGTACTCCAACAAAGCCTTGGCTTCCTGGAGATCCCCATCTCTTGCAGCTGAAACTAGGCGTTCTCCTGATGCAGAACAACCAAAAGAATGGCCTACAATACTTAGAAATCCCATGATCCTCTCCAAACATTCACAAAACCAAACAACCGATACCAACTTTCAGATTCAACACCCTACTTTGATTCCCTCACAGACATCCTAAATCATACAAGGAGTTCCAGATTTGCTAGAAAGAAAAACCTCATCTCTGTAAAAATACACTTAAAAGAAGACTCTCATGCACATCCAAAAGAATCGGTTGTAACGGTCAGTATCCCACAACCCTCAGATAGAAACCAACATGAACTATACAACCTTAATTCTAGCCAAATAAAGAACCACCAATACCGGAATCATAACCCCAGATTAAAAAAATCAAATCATTAAAGCTCTCGTAAACTCCGAGATAAAGAAAGCATAATCACCAATCTTCATTCTTTAACACGCCCAAAGATCAAAATTCCAGAATCCACTTCCCTCAAAAAGACAAATTATTCAATACAAGATGGTTTTTTTTTGCCCTTCTTTGCTCATTAATCGAATTGCCCCAAAAACTGAAAAAAAAAAGGATAAGAACCCTAAGGTACCATATATGCAAGAATTAAGGATGACCCACACACCCGCTTGCTAAGAAGTTATTTTTTGTAACACCCAAATTGGGTTCTCGAATTTTTTTTAGATAATTTGATCAAGACCCAGATGGGATTTGATCCGTGCGAGTGTTTGTGTGAACCTGTAAATAAAAGTTGCAAACGAATGAATGTTTTGGAATGAAAGGGTTTGTGCTCTTGTACATTTTAAAATATAGTAATGGTAGACTGAATAAAATAAATAAAGAAATTGAAAATGTAATTGTGATGTATAAAAAAATGAAGGGGAGAGCGACATTTAGTGGAAAAACCTCAACTAACAAGCCTGCAGCAAAAGGCGTGTCTTCATGATTTGGTGGTGACATGGTGGTTGGGCATTTTCAATTTGCTCTCTCTCTCTCTCTCTATTCTCGACATCAGAATTGTTAAATGTCCTGAGAACATGAAGCGACCAGTCATGCATTGACACGTTATGACGTGGAGTTTCAGCTTCCTGCGATTGGCTTCTATAGTCCATCAGGCCATTTGGATAGGACCTTCCGTTAAATCTCTTGAATTTTTTAGGAAAAACAATAATTTAACTCGTTGTAAACTTGCCAAATTGCGTTGAAATTTCAAGGCTTGCAACGTGCCCCGCATTGTAATTTCAGCAATATTCCCATTCCCTTCCCTTCCCTTCCCTGCCCCGTTAAAATCAGCACATGAGAGGCTCATGATCAAATAAAAACAAAATTAATTTTTTCCTAGCACTTCTTCTAGTTCTTTCTTCACCATCTTTTCCTTGCTAGTTTTCCCTGCAAGATTTATTCCTCTTCTCCTCGCTCGCTCCCTGCAACTCATCTCCTCCTAGAATCTTTTTCTATAAATATATATATATATATATATATATAATTAGTACGCGTATTTTAACATTTCAACAAACCTGTTATTTTTTTTTAAAAAAAATCATTAATATTATTTTTTCTAAAATTTATATTATTCATCCTAAAAAAACAATATCTTATCATCTATATTCTATGATATAAATGTCATACCTTAACCAAGGAACATTTGGTTTAATTGAGTTTTAAATTTAAAATTTGATAATGGAAACACTCGTTTTTAAATTTTACTTGATAACATTCAGATTAGATTAATCAAAATATAAATTTAGATATCATTTTAGATTAAAAAAGAAAAAGAAAAGAAAAAATCTCATACTTACGCGCCTGCGAAGGGTGGGGAAGAGGGAATTGACCAAGAGGGGTGATGGCAATTTCCCTCCCCTCAACCTAAACGTTGGAAGAAGGTGGTGTCGGCACCTTCTGATCCGTGATCATACTTGACTGAAATAGTAGTCAACCCAATTAGCAGTGAAAATTAGAAATCGCATTGACTGTGATCGAGTTCTGATAATATTACACTATTCAAAAAAGGCAACCGCAACTAAAGTTTACAATTCTCAAATTACAATAGACGGCGACCCACCATTCACAAATCCTTTTAAGCATTGCCATAATAACAATTATAACAAAAATTGTAGCAAAATTTTTTATACTGTTTATAGAGACTTTATTAGTAAAATTAATTAATATTTCTTATATAGTTTTTTTCCTTCTAAGCTAATCTGAAGTATTTCATTCTGAAACGGCAATGCCTCAAGGTAAGAGAAAAGGTGCACTTCTTCATGTTATCAAAGACAGAAATCAATATATAATTGTAGAATGACTTTTTTTTTTTGGTGGGGGAGGGGTGATAGAGAGAGAGAGAGTAATTACATAATATAATTTCCCCCTTTTCTAATTTTGTATCTTAAAAAAGTGCCAAAAAATCATTCAATATCTTATTTTTATCTCTAATTGCGATGTCATGCATTTTTTTCTTTAAAAAAAATACCATTTCAATCAGTGGTATCTTGTCTATTACTGCGTTCAGCCACCCCTTTAAACCATTCGAATTTTTTTACTCCTAAAATATGCAAAAAAAAGAAAGAAAAAAGAAAGAAAGAAAAAGGGTAATATGGGATTTGACTAGAGGCGTCACAATCAAGGAGCTGGTCATAAATGGCTTTATTTTAGATAGAAGATAAAAAAGAAAAGGATCTTGTAATAAATGCCTAACCAAGACTTGGTGAAATATAATTATGGACGTTAAACCCTAACAACTATAATTAACAGATCGATGATTGACAATTAAGGTTGAATTAATGTCCGAGCTACTTATGTAAACGTGGAGTGAAATGCGAAAATTGCTCTATAAGCCCCGATGAATCCCATATTAATTCTTAATAAAATCATAAAATGATATTTAAATCTAATAAATTCTCACACCCAATAGATTAAACTTTTGGATTGAGTTCTCTATTGGTCTTGAATCCATCAAATGAGTGCATGATAGATTGATATTAGAGTCAAACAAAAATAGAAAAGTACTACCTAAAATAGGGCTACCTGATGCTTAGGTCTAGAGTGGAGCTATCCAAAAAGAAAATGACTACCTGCTATCAAAGTGTGAGCCGTCCAAAAAAAGAAAAAGGGTTACCTAATATCAGAGTGAAAGTCGTCCAAAGAGAAAAATGGTTACCTGGTATTAGAGTGAGAGCCATCCAAAAGAAAAGGACTACCTGGTGTTAGAGTGAGAATCATTTAAAAAGTAAAATGGTTACCTAGTGTCAGAGTGAGAGCCGTTTAAAAAAGGCTACCTGGTGTCAGAGTGAGAACTGTAAAAAAAAAAAAAGGAAAAGTGTTACTTGGTGTCGTGAAGAATTTAGAATGAAAGTCATCCAGAGTAAGAGTCGTTCGTGAACGTCCGATTTCTTAAGCGGCATGTAATGTCATGAATTTTACATTGATTTTCAATAAAATTATAAAATAGTACTTAAGTTTAACGGATACTCATACCCAATAAATTGACCTTCTAAGTTGAGTTTTTTTATCGGATTAAGTCCATAGGTCCATAACACAAGCTCTTCCATGCAAAAGGGTCGGACTCAGTTAGCATGCATAGAATCTGCTCTGAGTCTCCGAGATCCCTAAAATAATTTATTAAAAATTTAGTACATTAACAAAAGTAGTAACATAATTCAAATGAGACCTCTGACAACAGTTAAACGAGAACTCGTGAGAAAAGTAGTTTTAAGCATTCATAAATAAATCCAATCAAATATGAAAAGTTGCGATTATAGAGTAAATAAACATACTATATTGCCCTTAAGTAAAAATTTAAAGTAGACAATAAAAATCGTGAAACAATTTATTAACAAAATAACCAACACGACAAGTTTACAAAACATTATTGGTTTTTGTTGGTGATTGAGACAATATTGATTTTGATTCATGAAAAAAAGCTAAAAATATGTTAAAATATATGTATTTTCACAAATGTGAAAATATGGTTGATTTAAAATATATAGGAATAGTTAATATTCAAATAATGCATACTGGTATTAGACGGTATGCATGCATGATTTGTTACATTTTTCTGAACACATGAATAGCCAAAAAAAAAAAAAAAAAAAAGAACAAAAAAAGAATATATATAGTAGTTCTGTTAAACAGGATTAAAATAGTTTAATTTTTCGTTTTATTATAATAAATTACTAAGATTGTATCATAACTTTATAATATTATAACAAAAAAAGGCATTATTATTAACGTAAATAATAGAGAGGGCAAATTGAGTGTGAACCTGTGAAGAGGGATTATAAAGAAAGGCATCCCCCCTCCCCAAGAAGAGGAAAAAATAAAAAATAAAAATAAACAAAAAGACAGTCTATGCATCGAATTATATTTGATTTTACCGCACAAAACATTTTATGCCCAAATTTTCCCAAGCAAATTATAAATATTAATTTATCTTTTCAAAATGAAATTAGACCGAGGAAGGATGATTTCTTAATACGATGATTCAAATAAGAATAGAAAAAAAATATTATTAATTACTTGCGAGACTTACTAGATAATCACCTATTTTCTTATATTTTCTTACGTTAATTTTTTCCACATTACAATAATTATGATTCTAAAATAGTGATTAATTAGCATATAAATGTTTGTCAAGGTTAAGACAAAACCAGAATTGGTTATTGATTATACGATCACAAGAGAACGCCCACCAAGAAAATATGCATATGTTTAATAGAAAAATGGTTAGATGTTAATTAGATGGACTGATTCTGTAATGCATGTGAAATATCATAAGCAACATTATAATTAGGACTTGCTTGACATATTGCTGGCACTGCTCAACTGTGTTTTCCTTTATACGAAGTAATCCAATTAAAATAATAAAAATAACAATAAAAATAAAATTGAAGGGATATAAAATAATGGTCATTTTTTATGGAAAATAAAGTACATTTAGTCTAAATCATTTGTTAAATCCAGTCCAGGGTATTGGACTAGTGTGATGACCTAAAAGATGAGCTTGTGCGAGCAAATGGTGGGGCAATTGGAATCCTTTGCCCACTTCTTTATTGTTTTCTTTCCTTTTCATCGAGTAATGGGGAGTCACTATCACTAGTGTTGTACCTACATAAACCTTTCCATTTGTTTATGTTCTTAATATATATCTCAATCGTTGCCATTTGCCCTTTCAAAGCTATGTATAGACTATCATTAATTACTTAATAATCGAAAGTTGATGTTATTCTTGAAGATGTCAATTAGTTTAATTAATGCCCTGATTTTTTTTTTGTATATACTGATATTCGAATTCGAATCTATAATAAGGAGAAGAGAGGAGCTGTCACTTAAGTTAAAGTTCATTTCATTGGCATCCTTCCACTGATTATTAACAAATCTTCAAATAGAGTTCTGGTTTCCTCAAGATTTATGAATTTATGTTGGGATTTAATTTGTAGATTTAATCTCAAATTTGGGCTTGATTCATGGTTGTGGTTATGCCATTGTAAAACAATAAAAGTAGTTCGATCTCCATTTGTTAAAAAAAAAAAAAATTGTTTGATTGATTTAAATTCTTATGTTTAGATGAGGCCAAGTCAAATTTAAATTTATTTATTAAATAAATTAAGTTAGGAAACTCAAATTTTATTATATACTTAATTCAAATTTTATTTTTATAACGTGTTTAAAATGGGGAACAGTAAAAGATGGCATAAAGTTTTGTAAGGAGTTTTCCTTTGAACCGTGCATGATCATGATACTAACTCATTTTAGTTGGTCAGTATTAGTATATTCATATACTTTTCTCATTAAATCGCAAGTTGTTTCTACACATTTATTTTTATTTGTCCTTCATATATTATGATTATTCTGTTGTTGCTCTCTCTTTGTCCTTCATATATTATTTTTATTTGTCAAAGTAAACCACGCTGTTCATCAGATTATGCCCCACCAATTCTGCTGTGGCCCAAGCATAAAATAATAGGCCTCCTGGTTTAGCCTAGCCCAATTAGCTTTGAGCCCAACCGAGCCCCACAAGGCTCCCTAGGATCGATTAAAATCGGACTCAGAAAGTTTTATGGCCTCGATGCTGCTGTCGAGTTTATACTAGAATGTTCTACGAAGTATTAATAGCATGTTCTTGGAGATTGAACGGAAAGTATTTGGAATTGGAATTCTGCAATACTTCCCTCTTAATGTCCAAGGACATTGTATTAAAAACTAGGTAATGTCCAAGAACATGCCGAGCACAGGAAGCAAGATACACACAATCCCATCAAATGGTCCACTTATTTATACTTGTATATTTGGGTGTTGTTATGACTGATATCATATGACCACAAGCCACCTTACACATGCCTCCCTGTTTTCTCCCTATTGAATTTCTGAAACTTTGGAAGATTTTAACTTATGTGGGTGGATATGTTCGAAGTTTCATCGTTTGACGGTCTACTGGAAAGAAAATCAAGTGTATTTAGATTTATCGATATCTGAGAAATTGTTAAAACCAATCATGAAATTGAGAATGATGTAGACTGTTCGATTTGTCAAGAAAAATTATTCTCAAGAAAACATATTATGCGGTACTTTTTTGTTTGCACCATTTTCATTATCTCCTCGAATGGTTGCAATTGAAAACTTCATGTCCTCACAACAGTTTTAAAATTATTTGGTTATTATTATTATTATCATTATTTGATTATATAGAGATTTGAATATGGAATTTAAGAAGGGGTTGTGATTAGACCACTTTAGGTTATTTTTGGTTGCTTGTCAAAAAGTCTTTCTTTTCTCTATCTTTTCTTCGTCCTGTGAACGTTAGTTGGTCATCAAATCGTTGTGATTCAGTTATGCTGCTGATACGAATGAGATTTTAATGAGATCGAACTTTATGGAAGAGTGATAGTGATGCACTGACCTGTAAAGGGTAGTTTGGATTTGTTTACTTTGGAGAATTGTGCTTGAATCAAAGAATGGTGTAGAGAGCTTTCTTTTGGAAGGCTTAAGAAAGTGGATGTTGCTTACTATTATTTACCATTATTATCATAAGAATTACTATTTTCCATAAGCCCTTTTTGATTCAATATTAATGGTGGAAACCCAAGACTAGTAACCCTTCCAATGTGACTAGGTAAACCCAGTAGACATTACATATTAACTTGAAAATCACTTGGCTGAAAATCATAAGCATGCATATCAGCTTGTAAAGTGGCATAGAGGTGAAATTATGTTTGTTGCAGCATTAACAATTTTCTTCCTTAAATGTGCTCTCTTCGTGTTTGTGTTTTGCCTTTACTTGGGTATTTTTTTTTTTTTTTGATATGATACATGGGTATTTTCTCTCTCATATGCTGTTTGTCTTATAAATCTAAGCTTTAGTTTTTTATGGTTTGGTGCACAAAAGGTCTAATTTGCATAATTCAAAATTCAAGGGAGGAAATTGTAGAAGATAGTGGGGAAAGTTCCTTTTAATGGAAAAATGGATGGAGGGATCATCTTTGTCAGAACTTAAGGTTCAGGGGAAGATTTGCACATTTTCAATGAGTAAACCCTATATTTGGAACACCCAATAACTTCACAGAACTTCCCAAATTTCTAAATTTCAGACCTTAGACCTTGTGTAGGAAAAGATGCATTCTTACCGGCTGAACTCGTGGTCATGCTCTAATAACACTTTCTTCCTGCAAAATATATTAAAACTATAATAATAATTTCATATCAATGGGTCAACACCAACCGCGGCCTCCTCCGCACCTCTGCCGGTCAAAAATTCTTCCTGCACCTTTTCACCTTGCATCCGGCTGCCCACGACTAAAACCCACTAATAACCAGTGGCAACCCGCCCCATTGCCATCTCTATTGGGGATATCCATTGGCTGGTCCATTTTTCTTCTTTTAACTTCCACTTTGTGCTGAACTGTAATGTGCTTGTTATCGGGGTGACTGTTGTCTCTATCTGCATTAACAGATTGAGTGGGAAGAAAAGGATGCGGCTACTACAATATTTTGAAAGCTGATTGGCTACTCTCTCAAATTTCAGCTTGGTCGCCGACTTGAAAGAGTTCTTTCTTAAAGATGAAAAGAATGATAGCTGAATGCCTATATTTATCTTTTCCAAATCAGTTTTATTTACTCATCTTTACTGATCTGTGTGCAAATGAGTTGCGGAAGTGTAAGAGAAGGTGGTAGTTGGGAATGATCAGTGGTTTCTTTGTAAAGAAAATAAAATTTTCATTTTATTGGAAAAATTATTATAATAAGTAGAGTAAGATAAAATGGATACAATAATAATATCAAACTGAATTTTAATTTCAAATTTTGGGTTGATCATTTGAGAGTAAGATAAAACCGATAAAAATTGATATTTCTCAAATAGTTTCCATGGTGCATGGTAGAATGAAAAAGAACATTTGTAACTATCTGATGGAGAAGGTCCAAACGAAGCTCTGTGGTTGGTAGGCTAAAATCCTAAGTACTACCGGCAGAAGACACTAGTGCAAGCTGTTTCGGCAGCCATTCCCATTTATTCTATGCAGACCTTATGGCTCCCGGAGGACACCTGTAAGAGAATCGATAAGCTAAACAAAGACTTCTAATGGGGTCTTCTGACAGTGATAGGAGAGTCCACCTCTTAAATTGGGACAAGGTTTGCTATAGCAAGAGGGAAAGAGGCTTGGATTTGAGGAAAATAAAGGACAATAACTTAGCTTTGATGGCTAAGCTAGGTTGGAAAATTCTCAAAGGAGATAAGGATCTCTGGTGCATGGTCCTTTGGAGTAAGTACCTTGGGCAAGATGCTCTCTTAGACTACAATAAAAGGGCCAATCACTCTATCATTTGGAGAGAAATTTTAAAAAGCAGAGATTACATCAAAGAGGAACTGCACTGGTCAATTGGAGATGGCAACAATATAAGCTTCTGGGAAGATAAATGGGTTGGTGGGGATAACTTGTACAATCATGCTTGTATTCCGTGTGATCAATGTTAACCTTCTCCAAAGGTTAGTCACTTTTTGGATTCAAGAAGGGGATGGAAATTAGAGAAGCTCAATAAGATTTTGCCGGCCAATAAAGTTGAAGGGATCAGAGCTATTATTCCTCCAATCAACCCAAATGCTCTTGATTTTGTCTACTGGAAGGCTACTTGGAATTTCTCTGTGGTTTTTGCTTATAATTTAGTGGAAAAGCTTAAGGAGTAGTCTCCAGCTGATCAGCAGGATTGGAGCTGGGTTTGGAAACTTGGATGCACTGAAAGAATGAAGTTCTTCTTGTGGCTGGCCAGCAAGAGCAAAATCCTGACGAATGTTGAATGGAAGAAGAGGATGCTCACTGAAGATCCCAGCTGCCCTATCTGCAAGTGTGAGGAGGAGACCATCCTTTACTTTCTAAGAGATTATCCCTTTGCCTCTCAGGTCTGGAAAATCGCTTGGTGGGATCTTAGAAGCCCTCCTAGCACCCATGTTTCTATAGCCAAGGAATGGATCAAAGAGGTAGTTTCCAATTTGTCTATTAAGGGCATAGTTACTATCTGAATCATTTGGAAATCTAGGTGCAAGTTCGATTTCGAAAGGTCAATTTTCTATGTTAAAGAGATTGCTGCTGAAAAAGAGAGGGTGGTTAGGAGATTGCTTTCTCGTTTAGGGGTCCTGCCCTTAATCGGGGTAAGTGGGTTAGTTGGTCTCCTCCACCCATAAGAACTCTCAAATTAAATTATGATGGCGCTATGGACCGCACTTCTCGGATTGCTGGCACAGGCGGTTTGATCAGAGATAGTGAAGGGATGTGGGTCGTTGGTTTCTTCACTAATATTGGCGTCTTGGATGCCATCATGGCTGAGGTTTGGAGTGCTAGGGAGGGCCTCTTGTTGGCTAATCGTTGCAGTCTAAAGAGGCTTGAGGTGGAGCTCGATTCCAATGTCGCGGTGAAGTTCCTCTCTTCAGAAGTTAGCAAGGTAACAGGTTGTACAACCTTATCTCGGACTGCCAAACGTTCATGGAGGAGGTAGAAATCACTCAATTTAAGCACATCTTCAGACAAGCAAACCAATGTGCTACTTGCAAAGAAAGGTATAGCTGGTTCAAATGAAGTCGTGCAGATGAAGGTCCCGCCCGCTGAGCTCCTAAATTTACTGCAGAAGGATAGTAGGGGCTTGTGTGCCTTTCTCTTGTAAACCCCAAAAAAAAAAAAAAAGATCCTGTGTTTTCTTTCTCAGAAAGAAAGATAACTTCTCCGGGCCAGAGCAAACTCCCCATATTTGTTTCTTGGTATCATGGTGTATTTTTAATGATATGGAATCAAATGCTTGTTCATTCTCTACATTTTTTTTGTTTTTTTCAGGGATATGACATGGCGCATTTTATATATGTGTGTTGTGATTGTTTCTTCGACTGAAGCTCGTAAACTTTGCAACAGTTATCTCCGAGGAATAGGTGTCCCAGTTCCTGCTAATATTCGCGAACACTGCCTTCTTGGTGGAGACCACAGTCCATCACTCATGAGTCATGCCTTACATTTAGGACATGATTGGTGAAACCCCATTTGATTGGTCATAGATTTAGTGTAACACTGATGTTCTCTTTGATCTGCAGCACCATTGAGTCAAGTGACAACATTGTGGGTCAAGCAAGCCTTAGGATTCCATGGCCTTGTTGGAAGTCATGAGCATTTGACAGTGTAGGCAGCAACAGAACTGTAAAGATCTTACAGAATTCTTGGGGTAAAGATTTCAGATTTCGTGATTTATTACTAGGTTGTCTTCGAATGTGTGATTCACTTCTTTCCTATCTGACTTGCACAATTTCAACTTGTTGGGTGATACAATTCTTGCAGATAATATAACTGTGACACAGACAACTCCTCTGACTCGTCCTTTATAGCTTTACTATTTCAATCATGGTCATATGTCTTTAGAAAGACTATGCTTCTAATTATATATGAGTGAATCAACTTGAAAAAGATAGAATTTCGGGTCATTAATTTTAATTATACATGACTGAATCCGTTGACAAACACTGTTTATAGAACTTAAAATCTCTTTAATAGCATTAAATTTTGGACATCACTTAATAACAGATATTTTTTTCCCCAAGTTAGGATTTTAGTATATTCTTTGTAGTGTTATTTTTAGTAAAATTAGTTTTTACATCCATAAAGGAACAGTCTAATGGTCACAATCATCTTCCCCCAACTTGATGATCCTGGATTTAAATTTTGATGTAACAAAAAACTTAAAATTAGTTTTTACATTGAAGAATAATAGAAGAGTGCGTGCTATGATCCATTGTTGGATCGTTAATCCAACGTTGAGTTTATATATAAAATAATTATGTAATATATACTATTATTTAAGATAAATCCACCTGAAAGAAATCTGTTAAGTTTGAAAATTTGATATTTTGGGTTTAATATATCTTATAAGATATAAAAATAAATAAATGTGAAGATACCAATTAACGTTTACTATTTATGATGAGTTAAATAGGAAATATCAAAAAGTGATTTAAGGCAGCTGATATAAGTTGAACAGATCAATTTAGAAGGTAGAAGTGACCCTATAGTTATAAAAGGGTTATAGTCCTCAAATCAATGTATCACTCTACTTTCTGATACCCTCATTATACACAGAGTTTTGTGAGGATATACTTATCTAGAACGGCGAGCCTAGGATTCTGCTTAGACCATGATTTCATTTGATTCAATTCTTCGGCTATAGTATCAGATACTTTTCTACCTTATCTAAATTTTAATTTCAATTATTAAGTTTTAATTTTACTGATTTAACATGATATTTGATATGTTTTGCATTAAAATTAATTTTCATAACAAGTGGTATCAGAACCACTCGTGTTTGAATTATCAGAATTTTTATGTATATTTTGTGATTAAGTTTTCTTTTTTTTTTATGGTTAATATATATGATTCTGGGTTTTTTTTTTTTTGCGAATTTTTGATTAAATTATATTATGTTCATATTTTAAAAAATTGAGATTATGAGAATGTTTTCATTTTTTTGAAAAAATATTTAGGATTTTTTTTTATGTAGATTTCAATAAAAAATTGTTTTGGGAAGTTTTCATCAAAGTTAATTTTCAATTTTTATCAAAGTCGACATCCAATGTTAAAAAAGAGAAAAGTGAAAAGTTTTCATCAAAGTTGACATCCAGTTCTTATTAAAAGTTAACATCCAGTCTTTTCAAAAAAGAAATATATATATATATATTTTTGGCAGAACAGTAAAAACGGCAAATCTCCAAAAGGTCAAGGAATTTTACTATTTTGGAACGTTCATTTTCCTTCTCTTTTGGGTAAATATATATTTTTTGCGGGAAGTAAACTTTTTTTTTTTGAAGAATCTTTTGTATTTCCAAAAAAAAAAAAAAAGGAAAGAAGGAAAAACGTTGACTTTTATGAAAATATATATACATATATATTGGAAACTTTCGATTTTTAAAGAATTTTTTGGAATTTGGTTTTTTTTTTTTAATAAAGTTCCAAACTTTGGGTAATATAAAAATTCAAGATTTCAATATTTTCGTTTTTTTTTTTTATAGTTTGACTTCCCATTTAAAAAAAAAAAAAGATTCTAATAAAATATTCTTTTAAAGAAATTTCTAGTTTTGAGAAACAAAAAAAGGAAACTTTTAAATTTTGATTTTCTTTTTTTATTTAAAAATTGACTTTCTAATTTTAGAAAAACAATTACAATTAAGAAATTTCTGGTTTTAGGAAACAAAAAAAAGTAAAACTTCCATATTTCAATTTCATTTTTTTTTAAAAGTTTGATGTCTTAATTTTAGAAACTAAATAATAATTAAGAAATTTCAGGTTTTTGTTAAAAAAAAGAAAAGAAATTTCTAGATTTCAATTTTTTTTTTAAAGGTTTGAATTTCTAATTTCAAAAGAAATCTTTTAGATTCTAACAAAATAAAACACATTTTTTTGTTCCCTTTTTTTTATTCCAAATTTACGCCACAAAAGAATCATTTTTTTTTTTGTAAAAAAAAAAACTTAATAGGCCATTTTGATTCCAAACAGACCCAATAGTAGATGTAAAAATTTTGAAACTCATTGGATTCAATTAAATCTATTTTTTCATTCTTATCTTTTTTCACTGCCCCTTTTATATTAAAGACTGACAATTCTTTTAGTATGCGATAGCATATCATATTTACGAAAGTTTTGTAAAAAAGACGGTGATAAATCTAAGGTTGACTAATTCTTAAATGGTTCTAAATGAACTCACCACTTATCTGGAAACTTTCCTGGTGTTCCCTATTATAGAACGGAGTTTGACCAAATTTTGAATCAGTTGTCGACAAAAGGTGAGACTTTGGTTTTATGCCAATAGTGAAAGTTAAGGGATAGGAAAAAAAAAAGACGAAGGAGACAGATTTGGTAAATTGGATTTTTATAGATCTAATTTAAGATTGATAAGATTGGATTTCAAATAGTCCAATTTTCAATGAATTGAGCCCATCAGGATAAATTTGATTTTGATTTTTGTATTGGATAAATTTGATTTTATTGGTTCTTTCAGAAATAGAAAAGTTGATTTGTTTCTTGAATTCAAATTGGTTAGTTCTAATCTTTTATTAGGATCAAATAATCTTTATTTGATAGATATTGTTGCTCCATTTAGTAAATCCCTACAAACTAGTACTTGAAGTGTAAAGCAAAAATTAATCAATAAGAATTTCTTTTCGTTGTGGTACAAGAGATTGGATTATATCTCCAAACGGAGAATAGAGAGACTTATGTTAGAAGAAATTCTTAATTTTTCTGATTTCATAGATTTTGATATTTGCGTAAATTGTTTAATGGGAAAACAAACCAACAAAAGAGGATATGAAACCAATAGAATTTCAGATGTTTTAAAACTAATACATACGGATATCTATAGATTATTCCCTTTGATTCTTGGAATAGTCAAAATGTTCTATCATATTCATAGATAATTATTCATGATATGACTCAATCAAGATATACAGTATATATTATGAATAGGGTTTTTCACTAAAATAACTATTGAAACCCTCTATGAACTTTAGACAGGCATATGTTCTAGACTAAAATATCTCCATGTTTGGGGTTATTTAACTAAAATTAGGTCTATTAGGCCTAATAAAAAAAATGAATGTTAAAATGGTTAGTTGTTATTTTATATAGTATTATTAACATTTTAAAGGGTATAAATTTTATGCACAAATAAGATCATTTTTTAGTAGAGAAATGACCGATTTATAACACCCCCACCCTGGGGTGGAGGTGTTATAAGGGTTGGCCGATTTAGTAGCTCGTCAATGCTTTCATGCCAATAGCACCCTGGGGTAGGGATGTTACATGATTCTTTGAGGATATTAAGTTTACGAGTGGAAGATATGGTTAGAAATATTATCTTCCAAGAGGAACATGTTCCTACAGGTGTTATTAAATTTGAACAAGTTTATATCATTGATCTTATTCAAAACACAACAAAATTAGATAATATTGAGAACTCCTATTCTGGAAGAACAAACCCTACTACCTCTAAAACCTATGCTATTAAGGAGATCTGCCAAAGTTAGGCATCTCGACAGTGGTATTTCACAATTCACCAAGTTATCATCTCATTAGCTTTTGAGATAAATTCGGTTGGTCATTGTGTATACCATAAGTTTTGTGAGAGTATGTATTTTTTCCTGATTTTACATGTCAAAAGGATTTTTAAAATATATGACATTCGTGATTATAAATTAGGAGATACCTATATGGTTAAGGGAGACAACTTTAGTCTCAAATAGTGTCCCCAAAATGATCTTAAAAAATGAAAAATACAGACGATTCTCTATACATCAGCAATGAGGAGTGTGATATATGTTCAGGTATACAAGTGTTTGGATATTGCATACATTATAGGAATATTGGGCAGAAATTTAAATCAGTTAGAAATAAACCATTAAAAAATACCAAACGGGTCTTATGGTACTTATAGAGAATAAAATGATATATATTTATATATCAGAAGTCAGATCAATTTGAGATCATTCGGTATATTGACTCTGATTTTGAGGATGCCAAAATAGTATGAAATCTACATCAGGTTACATCTACATGCTAGCAAGAAGATCCATTTCTTGGAAGAATGCTAAATAGTCTCTTATAATTTCTTTCATTTTGGCGATAGAATTTATAGTATGTCAATAGACATCTATTCATGGAATATGATTATAAAACTTTGTCACAGAATTATGAATAATGGATGGTATTAACAAACCAGTCAGATTATTTTTTAATAATAAATTGGTAGATCTCTATTCCAATAACAATAAGAATTCAACCATGTCAAAGCATATTAACACCAAGTTCTTGGTTATCAAGAAAAGGATTTAAAGTGGACTGTTGCCTATATAGCACGTTGACACCCAAAAAAGATTTATGAATACACTGCTCGTTTGAGTCTCATTTCAGAATATTCAGTTTTAATAAGAGTTTGTGATTTTAGATGATCATCTAATATAGACAATTTTTAGTTATTTAGTTCAAGATTATTTCCGTAGAAACAAAAATTTAGTTTTGGATCATATTCTGACATTAAGTGTGATATGATCTCACTAAAGAAAATCAGTTAAAAATAGATCTGTTAAAAATCACATTGCATGATATTTTCATACTGCGCATCCCTGTCATGATTTATATTATTCAGTTATATCGATCTATATGACCATTGATGTCTTGAGTTACGAAAAAAATGTAATAAATGCCACCTTAATTTTAAGTTGATATAATTGATGGTTGAAATTGGTTAGAAATACATTTCAGTACTGATAGAAAAATCGAGTTCATTCGATTATATTATAATTAAATAATTATAAGATTTCACATATAGTTTAAGTGGGAGAATATTGGATCATTAATGTAATATTGAGGTTATATGTAAAATAATTATGTAATGCATACTGTTATTTAAATTTTGAAAATTTGGTATTTTGGATTTAATGTACTCATAACATAAAAAAGTAAATAAATGTGTAGATATTAATGGATATTTACTATTTTTGATGAGTTAAATAGGAAGTGTCGAATGGTTATTTAATAACAGTTGGTATAAGTTGAACAAACATATTTGAAAGGTAAAAGTCATCCTATAGTTATAAAAGAGTTATGGCTTTTGGATCAATATATCATTCTACTTTTCTGATACTCTTATCATAAAGAGCGTTTTGTGATGATACTTTTGACCTGTAAATGTTAGATTCAGGACTTCATCCAGACCAAAATCAAATTCGATTAAGTTCTTTGACTATTGTATAGGTATTCTTATATTTGATCTGGATTTCAATTTCAATTATTAAATTTTAATTTTACTAATTTAACATAAGATTTAACATGTTTTGTATTAAAGTTAATTTTTCCTACATCTATGACTCTATAATCGGATTGGAGTAGATTCTTTCTATTTTATTCTTTCCTTTAATTATATAATAAAATGAAATTTATTTTTTATAGACGCATAAAAAATAATTAAAAACAATATTTGACAGGAAGTTGCATTGAAAAGTAGACATGAAATACACCCTTCCGCTCTTTGTGACGTGTAGAATTTTCTTCAATTTCTAAAAAAGAAAAAAGTCAAATCCAAAAGAATGAACAACATGCACAAGGCACCTCCAAAGCATCCCCAGACACCAAACTGCTCCATCAAAACAAAACAAATATGGCACACAAGTCGAAAGGATAAGGCCAGATCAGGCGATTCCTCACAAAATGTCAACATCAATCCGAGCAAATCGGGAAGCCTTTTTCCTTACATTACAACTCTGAAGTTTGTCAAAAACACCCAATTTAAACGTCAAACCAATAGGGTTCCCAGTTTGTCCAATTGTGAGACGCTTCACTACGTCTCCCCGCGCATCATGAACATATGGGCTTCTCTTAAAGTTTTCATCTTCCAACTCTCATCTTAGCTATGAGGGTTTATTTCTACATTTCTCTTAAAAAAAAAAAGGGATTTGAAAATTCATTTTTGGCAATTATATTAACACACCGTCAGTCTGAGTACGAGATTAATTGGATATGTCTGTTTAGTACATATCATTTTTAAATTATCACATGTATTTAATAGATTTGTTAATGTACTTTTAAAAATAATAATAATAATTGACTGTATTATAAAATGCGTATCCTTCGTTGTATGGTTGGAGCAAAGCTATTTCTGGGGATGCAAAGCAAAAAGAAAACATAGTAGTTGACTTTACCACTCTTGTTTAAAAAAGTCAATTGTCAAATGTCAAATGTTGTTTTTGCACACGTGTTAGATGTTTGACGAAATGCTTCACACTGTCTTGAACGCTAGTCGTGCTTGTTCATCTTGTTGTTGAATTATTCAACAAAGTTATTCATTTGAATAACCTATTAGGTTTCTGGCTTTGAATAGCAAATTGGATTTTTGGGTTTTTAATTGAATAATATTAAAAAATTGGAGCGTTCCTCTTGCAGGTCTTGATTTGGGGACATTTTCCACTGGAATTGATGTCTAATTTACTTAAAACTTTTTTTCTCTTGTTTTTATGAAATCTTGTGGATTTACTTAGCCTTCCATTGTTGTTCGAAGGGATCATTATACTTGGAGCAATTTTGAACATGAACAGATTGCTGATGATGAGAGAGAAGGAAAAACTTGCAAGTTCATGGGGTTTTTAACTTGCAGCTCAACTGCTAAAAAAGAAGAGAGAGAGAGAGAGATTTGGAATAGAGAGAAGTAGAGAGGGAATAAATTCATGGAAAAACCTTTTTTTTTATCCATATTTTTTGAAGTTCGGCCCACAGTGAAACGCATGATCTTGAAAATGTCTTCCCTTCTAACAAAGTATTTTCAATTAATCTGTGCTATAAGAAATCATTCCTAATATTTTTTTAGCATGTAGTCAAAATATATTTATAATTATTTAAATTTTTAGAAAGGTTTCTAGAAAACAAAGATGATATATATATTTAAAAAAAGTTATTTCATGAAATATATGGGTGCTAAGGTCACAGATATCATTTTTTTTCTTCTATTCTAAATTATCTTGGGTTCATATTGATAACATCTAAGCTCAACGTTCAAATCCATTGACAGCTATATAATAACATGGAACATAAATGAAGTTGTTGAAGGAGCAGGTTTTGAAAAATTTCCCACGCAAAACTACTTTATCAATGATGTAACGCATGTAGAGAAATCTTGGTTTTTCTAGGAAAAAAATACATATAGAGAGAGAGAGTGTGCGCGCGCGCGCGCGTACATCATCCATTTTGATCCAATGTAAAAGCTGAAAAAGAGAATTTTGACAAATGCCAAATGTCAATATATGACTATTTGGTCTTTAAATCATTAGAAAGCTTTTTTATTTTGAATTTAGGGTTCTCAAATTTAAATTTCTATTAAAAAAAAAATCATTAGGAAGACCTGCCTAAATCTAGCACGGATTTTTTTTAAAGAAAAAATTGTTAAGACATTTTTGTGGGTCTTTTTAGATCGGGAAGAAGCAGATAATTAAAAAAAGATGGGCAAAACCCCATATGATTTTTTTTCTTCTTACTGATTGGTATTTAGGTTTTGTTCGATTAAACTGATTCATTAAAAAATTGACTCTTTAAAATCATATTTTTTTATTTTCAAAACTTAAAATTAAAATATTTAATTAAGGAAGTAGAATATCTGACCACTGAACTCTCATATAATCATCGTTTATTCTTGACAGTCAGCTTGTAATGTATCCGCCACCTAAAGCAAATGTAAATGCAAAAATGTGTGCGGATAGGATCCATCTGCATACTGACAAAATTACTTACATATTCTGTTTCTATGCCACTCTCAGCCAATATAGACAAAACGTTTATATGCAAGTAATCACAGGCGAATCCACATAATTTGAAGCATAAAGAATTATTGAAATTTATAGAGTGTTGATTGTGTTAACTCTCTCTCTCTCTTTAGTACATTAAAAATGTTCAAATTTAAGATTAAAAAAAAAAGATTATACCAATTGAGCTATAACAATCCGGATTAACTCTGTAAACAAACTTACGTAAATGAATCCGCAATTTCGGTTTTGTTTTGCATAGGGCCTCTTTATGAGCTAAATGATAAAATTGAATTAAAACAGCTCTCCATATGTTTCCCGGAGCATCAAAAGGGCCAAAGAGAGCCTTTTTCTTGAGCATTGGACAATGTGCCCTTCTCTCCTGCTAATCACATTACAAACAACAAAAGGACTGGATACGGAGTTCTGTACCTTTTTGACCATGTTGTTAATTACCTTAAAACTTCCAAAATCATGTCTTAGGAAAATGGATTTTTGAAATTACATAAAAAAATCCTTAGAGAAAGTGTCAATTTAATTTATTTTTCAGGTAGCGTATTGCCATCTTTCATGCTCTTAAAGTTCCAGATCAACCACTGGGAAATACATTTCTATTTTAATAAAAATCCATGATTCGATTCATGTGAACATGAAAATAATTTCGAGTTCATAAATAAAGTTTGCTCCATATCTTCCTAATATATATATAATTTATGAATTATTGCACATCTAAAAATTTTACCGACATATAATTTCTTGAAATTTTATTACAATTGAGCCGATACATATAATGTATTAGTCTGATATCTATGATTTTTGAAATGTTTTACATGTTCAATAAATTTATATACACACACTTGAACGATATTATTATTTTCATTATTATTACTATCATATATATATTCTAATTATCTTATATTTATCTATCCAAAATTTTTGAGACTAATAGTATGTTTGAAAGTTTTGGAGAGAAAAGAAAAGAGCAGTTAGTAGAGAAAAGAAAACGTTTGGAAGTTTTATGAAAGAAAATAAAAGAAACGGAAATCATTAGAAATAACAATTTTTGTTTTCAACTTTTAAAGGGTATTTTTGGAATATAAAAATGTTTTAATTCTAATCTTTTCTTTTTTTTCCATTTCTTTTTACTTTTGGAGGAGAAAAAATTTTAAATTGAAATTTCTCCAAATCTCTTATTTTTTCTCATATTAAAACTTCTAAAGAAAAAAAATTATAATTTTCTGTTCTCATTTTTTCTTTTCTCTCTAAATTTTTCTATTCAAACAATTTATAAGGTTCTGATTGTTATTATTGTTGTTTACTTAAACGATAGTGGTTTACATTCCCGCCCCTATATAAAGAAAAACAGTTGACATAGTTTATTATGTTAAAGTAGATCAGGGTCACACTATAATTTAAATTATTAAACTTCTAGCATAGATCTTTGACTTCTTAAGACTTGATTATATTTACATTAATCCGAGCACGTGTCTCGGGGTCACGGGATTTGCAACTTAGTAATTTTGATTAACTTCGAGAAAATTTATGAATCGATTTATTATAAACAACATTGCATCTCAATTATCAACGTTCAATAGCATAGTAGTTCTAAAAATAAAGGAAAGTTGCTTAGGAGAGAATGTGAATTTTGACTTATGAATCCTCCAAGCAAGGATAATGTTGGGCCTAAGCTAGGAGCTCAGTACCTACACTGTCACAAGCTCTAGGCGCCGTGACCTTGTAACTTTTATATACACTTAGTTAATGTGAAATATTAAAGCTGTACTACAAAATTCAGATAGATTGGCAGTATTTCCATATCATGAAGTTCAGGCCCTAGACACCTTTAATTTTAAAAAATTGATCAATGAACAACACAAAATGTCAGCCCTTTAATGACTTTTTCTTCTTTAATATTCATTGGGTCATTTGGTCAATTGCATTGGGATTTGATTTTAGCTAAACATATGTCTTTATAACAAGAACATTTTTTGATAAAGGTGCTTATTATTTATAAGCACACTTTGAAAATAAACATAAAGTGAAAGACCAGTCTTCAATGTGGGTTTTATTTATTTATCTTTTTCTTTTTACCTTTTTGGTTGTGAGGATGACTTCTCTTTAACCAACACCAAAAGGGCTTTAGAATGCCCTGAAAAAGTGTGGAGAATAGAACCATCATCTCATCACTTCCAAAACCAAGAGTGTGTATCCTTGTCCCTCGATTATTTCTGGGAGTGAATAGGGGCCCCAGCAATTAAATAGGCAATAAATAGTATCTTCGTGTAATGGTTAATATATCAATGAAAAATTTGTTGAATAGGACAGTGTGTTAGATTTTTTAATCAAATTTTAAATTTTAAATTTAAAAATAAAAAATATTAATCGTCTCTGAATAGGTCTTTACAGATGTCAAATCAAATTAATTAGAATATGATTTTCAGATATCGGAGGTGAGAAAAAAAATATATAATGGTTAATGTAATATATATCAAATTATTTCAGCATGTCTTCAATTAAATATCACATCATATAGTTAAAAAATTATAAGACGTGGTGAATGATGAATAGGAACGCAAATAAATTAAAACAAGCCAAGTAAGACTATGTTCGAATTTACTTGTTCATTTGCAAAGATTGATAACCCTATTTAACTACGTTCAAGATTGGCGGATAAAAAAATGAGTCAGCCATGGATTTGACTCGTTCACATTTATAAACTATATGTATCATTTATTTTAATTTCACTTTTGATTTAAAAAATCTCCAGTAGAAAATTTAGAATCAATTAGCAACTAATGGTATGGCTCATTTAACATAAAATGAATTAAAAAGAATTACATTGGATGTATATATATATATCTTATGTAAATATGTATTTGGACAATTATAAACTAAATGTATACGAACTTAGGAGTCAAGCTGGCTAACATCATCTCATCTTCTAAACATATTAGGAATTATTATACATAAGATGCATAAGTCTGATTGAGTCCCTAACAAAGAGTCTGCTTCAAAAATAACTTATTCATTTGCATCTCTAATAGCAAACTAAATCGTCGTGTGGCACCGAGTTTTTTCTTTTTCTCCTCTCCCTTGCCGTATGAAAGTGCACTGAAAGCACCGGATCCTATGTCTCAACCTCCAACACTTTCCAAATGTTCCCTCTCCCTCCCTCCCTCCCCCCCCCCCCGGCTCTCTCTCTCACTCCAAGTTTTGACTTTCAAGTTTCACCGTTCTTTTTGTCTTTTTAAACTTGCCATGACTAGAGGCTGATCTCATCCATTATGGGAAGTATCAGATTTGAAACGGAATAGAAGTAGAATCAAGAATGTGTTCAGAAGGCAATCCCAAAAGCAAAATGCCAAACAAACCCGAATGAGGAAATCGAAAAAATTACGCCTAAACATTATTAATTTTTTGAATTAAAGTTTTGTCTTTTGTTTTAATGCTTGGAGAAATAAATAAGCCTTCGAACTGATGCAATTTTTGGTATTCCTTAGAAGTCAACATTAAAAGCACCTTGCTTTTGGGGAATGAATCCTTTTCTTTTGCGAAACTTGTAAGAGTTTCTCTTCTTTATTCTTCAAAAAATTCAAAGTTTTTTCAATTATTTTTTTTTATCTCTGCTTCTACGAATGAGAAGGGAGAACGACATGTCATTATCTTATTAGCTAATCAGATCTAATCTCATTTATTTTTCATTTTGCTCTGCTCTTTGATAGATTTATTGCTTCTTTCTTTCCCTTCTCTTATTTTTTGAATTCTCACCCTTTCTGGCACTCTCATTTATTTCCACCTCCCGAGCCCCATTTTCAATTCTCTCTCTCTCTCTCTCTCTCTCTCTCTCTCTGTGTATACCTTACAGATACGCAAATGAAAAAAACTTGAAAACCCATCTTTGTTTTTTCTTATTTGCCTTGAATTTTGCTTCTTGAAGCATATGAATTTCAATTTTTGCTTAAGTTGGAAACTTGGTGAGTTTTTATTCAAAATGCTCATATTCCCACATAAGAAAAGCTTGAAAAACCACCTGTGATTTTCTTATTTGGCTTGAATTTTGCTTCTTTTAGCGGATGAATTTTGAGGAAGCACTTGATTTGCACACAAATTTGGAGTTTTTGTGAGATCTTCAACCATTCAAAGCAAATTATGAGGTGGGTTTTCTTTGAAATCAAACAGCAAAACTTTATTTCACCTTCACAATCACAACCACCATATTTTCTCTCACAACCATTTTCCCCACCACCACCATCATCACCAAGCGTCCAATCTGATGGCTATAATTTGAAAGAAAAAATCAGCCCAAGTATACTTCTAATCATCATAATACTTGCTATAATCTTCTTTGTTTGTGGGCTTCTCCAGTTGCTTGTTAGATTTCTCCTAAGAACCCCACGTAGAGAAAATGATGATTTAGAGAGTGTAACTGCACTTCAAGGTCAATTGCAACAATTGTTTCATTTACATGATGCTGGTGTTGATCAATCCTTCATAGAAGCTCTTCCTGTTTTTCAATACAAAGCCATTATTGGATTGAAAAACCCATTTGATTGTGCAGTGTGTTTATGCGAGTTTGAAGGAGATGATAAACTCAGATTGTTGCCCAAGTGCAGTCATGCCTTTCACGTGGAGTGCATAGACACCTGGCTTTTGTCTCACTCTACTTGCCCTCTTTGTAGAGCTAGTTTGCTTCCTGAGTTCTCTCCAAACAATGGTCGTTCCCCGATTGTGTTGGTTTTTGAATCTGGGAGTGAGAGTTCTAGAGAAATTCTTGCTGATAGAGATTCTATTCATGCTAGTTCAATGGCTAGAACAAGTTCTCCTCTGGGTTTTCGTGGAGACGAAGAATTGGGGTCTGCTAGAGTCGACATTTCGAGTAAATCTGGTGAAAATCTTGCGAAAACTGACTGCAATTCACCTCCTCTGGTGATTTCTGAGGAGAGAGTTGTTCCCGTCAAACTTGGGAAATTTAGGAATGTTGATGGGGGTAGAGGAAGTACTAGTTGTTCAAGCAATGGCATTTCAACCAATAATGCTGATGCTAGGAGGTGTTTTTCTATGGGGTCTTTTGCATATGTATTTGATGAAGAGTCTTCATTGCAAGTACCTATTCGGACTCCATTGAAGAAACAGACTAGCAAGAAGCCTTCACTGCCCCTAATGCCTGGTCATAGACCTGCAATGTCTGAATGTGGTTGTGACTCAAGAAGAGAATTCAATGGCTTTGAGTCAATTAGAAGTGGTGTACTTCATGGGGATGCTAGTGTTGCAAGGGAAAATGGTAATGCTGTTGGCAGGAGCAAAAGAGAGGGCTTTTCAATATCCAAAATTTGGCTAAGAACAAAGAAGGAGAAGCCAAATTCAACTCATGATTCATGAAGAAGAGCTTTATCGTTCCGTTTTCCGGTTCACCGAACTCCAGTATCGGATAATCTGAAGGCCAAGAATGAGCGGACTACAAGGAGGACTATATCTGAGATTGACATTTCTAGTTTGGAGAATGAATTGGGTTGTGATGAGGAAATTCAGAGCTGTAACAATTTGGAGTCCCAACCAAGTCAGCCTTCCCTTACAAGGAGGACGCTGCTTTGGCTTGTGGGAAGGCAAAACAAGGTTGTTCATTCATCCTCCACACTGTTTAATTTCCCTTTTTTTTGGAAAAAAAGAATTCTCATGAATTTTCTCTTTTTGTTTATTTCATAAACAGTGTTGGGGGAAAATTTTTAATAAAAATCGAGGGTAGTATGATTAGATCTTTCTACAATTTTTTGGATTCTGGCTATTGTTTGTTACCAATTTGATAAAATGCTATAAAATTAGTTCTCTTGTTCCATGATTCAAACACCCAATTATGACCTCACGAAAGACATCCAAGATCTACGTTTTGGGCATTATTATTAACTTATTTCCATGGTTGAGCTGGAGGTTTGGTGGAGAAGGTTTGGTGTGACCATTTTTTCATTAATTATGTTGATGATTCTTCATGAAATATCTTTCCCACTTTTATTTTAAGGAAAATAATGGTGTAGATTCCCCTGTTTGGTTAGTAACCATACCATGTGTATGTTTTGCTCCCAACAATTTGAATTGGTTTTGGGGTTGACGGTGTTCTTGCATAGTTCCTAAAATTTCATAAACAAGAAGATCGTAACATGTTAAAAGAGAAATTATGTGATACATGATATTTATTCAAAACATCCATGCAGCTCGTCTCATTTATTTACTTATTTATCTTTGTTTTCGTGAGGAGATTGAGAGTGATTTTTGACGTAATGATGGAGTTATTCTTTTTATAATCTCGAGGTCATGAATTTGACGTGTGAAAATAGACTCTTTATAAAATATAAGAAAAAAGTTATGTACGTATACGTTCACTCTTAACACCGGCCGAGTGCTTTTTGCCATTTTTTTTTTTTTTTTTTGTTCGGAGATCTTTTTTCTTGGGGCGTTTAGAACCATGGTCATTTGATGTTGTAATGATGCATTTCTGGACCGTAATTTATCCTATATCTTTGTTTTCTCATTTTTTAAAGTTTTTAAACTTTGCAGGGGTTGAGTTCCAAGTTTGAGATGCAGCATATGAAGACGCTCTTGGTTGTGGCAAAAAAATTATAGGAAGAGAGAATTCAATATTGATCGGTAAGTGAGGGATGAGGTAAGATTTATTCTTATAAATGGACCCTTTCCCGTATCTTGTAGAATCATCTCAAAATTGATAAATTCATATCTTAGATCAATTTTCATCTTTCTCTTTCTTGTAATATTTCAAGAATATTAGTGAAATATTATTCTGATAGTGTCCGAGAACGTAGGCATATTTGACCAAATTTTGTTAAATTCTGATATTTTTTCTTTATTTAATAGTTGTTGTTAGATATAGTTGTAGTGATATATTGTGCTGTTAAACTATCTTTATTGGGAAATATATCCTGGGTGATTTATTAGTACAATCGTTCACACGCTATTTCCGCAACAATTTGTATCAGAGCCCAATTTATCTTAGTATGCTCTGTGGTTGCAGTTTTGTCTGATCTTCCACATCAGAAAAGCTCTTCTTGGGACTATCAACATTTTGCATCAACAGCTATTAAATAGTACGAGTAGCAGAAATGACAAAAAGCGTAAAATCATCCACATCGTCATTATCAATCTTGGCAAGAACTGCATTGACAAATGCCAGATTTACAGTGGAGAATTTTTATAGAACCGGTCATTTCGGCATGTGACAAAGTAATGTTCTAAATATCCTTTTCCAACAGGATCTAGACCTTGCCATTGAAGAAAAGAAACCAGATGATGTTGGAGAGAATGATTGGCAGACGATGAACAAATTGACATGTGGTACGATTCGATCATGTCTTTTTAGATAGCAGAAGTATGCTTTTTTAAAAGAAATTTCTGCAAGTAAATTGTGGAAAGCACTGGAAGAAAAGTTCTTGAAAAAGAGCAGTCAAAACAAGCTCTATATGAAAAAGAGGTTGTTTCGTTTCAATTATGTTTCGGGTACCACTATGAATGATCACATCACCAGTTTTAATCAACTGGTTACTGATCTGATGAATATGGACGAGACTTTCAAAGATGAGGATCTGGCTCTAATGTTGTTGGGATCCCTTCCTGACAAATTTGAATATCTTGAAACTACGCTTCTTTATGGGAAAGCTATTGTCTCTCTTAGTGAAGTAACTGCTATCTTATATAGTTATGAACTAAGAAAAAAAGAAAAGCAAGAAAACTTATGTGAAGAAGCAGAAGTCTTAGTTGTCAAAAGGCGTTCGCAGAGCCAGAATAAAGGGATGGGAGGGGGATCAAAGTCAAGATCCAAACCAAAGAAAGATGAATGTGTCTTTTGTCGTGAAAAAGGGCACTAGAAGAAAGATTGTCCAAAATTTGATAATAAAAGCAAACCTGACAAATGGAAGGTTGTCGCAGATTCAATTGTAACTGAATATGATGATGCAGACTCGGACCTCACACTTGCTATTGCATCATCAACTAACCGTTCTAATATGTGGTTGTTAGATTCAGCTTGTAGCCACCATATGTCTCCAATAGAGAATGATCCTTTGATTTCAAAGAACAGAAAGGGGGAATGGGCTACACAACAAACAATGTCCCTCTCTCCACACATGAGATTGGTTCAATTCACCTGAGAAATCAGGATGGATGAATCAGAATCTTAATAGGTGTTCAATATGTACCGGATTTGATGAAGAATCTCATTTCTATCGGATCCTTAGAATCAAAAGGTTTCGATATGAAGATGAAAGATGGAGTAATGAAGATCATCTTTGGTGCACTTACAGTACTAAAAGGCATACGGAAAAATGACAATGTATATTATTTGCTGGGTAATATAGTTATTGGGACGATAGCAGCATTAGGAGCTTCTACTAATCATCAGGAGATAGAAGCAACCAGGTTATGGCGGCGAATTGGACTTGCCGGGAAAAAATCCTTGAAATTTCATATTGATTAAGGATTATTGAAAGAAGTTTGAACTCGCAAATCAGATATTTGTGAGCGTTATGTAAAATGGATGTAAAAGAGGGTGAAATTTGGCACAGGAGTCCATAATACTAAAAGTATATTGGATTGTGTTCACTCAGATAAGACTCCTAAACAGGTGGAGTTTGAAAGAAATAGAACTATCTCTGCAAATGAAGAAAATGATAGTGACTCTCCTATAATAGAAAAAGAGTCAGAAATAGATGAGATTCAAACTCAAGAACCTCCACAACAATATGAATCAATTGTACGAAGAAAGGGAAGGAGGACCATTAGTCTACTGGCTTGTTATGGTCGCATTCACATCAGCAATTGAAAATTGCAGACTTTACTAAAGTTGTATAAGAGAGTTGTAAAGATTTTTTTGCCAAGGTGGAGATTTGTTAGTTGTGGCAAAAAAATTATAGGAGGAGAAAATCCCACATTGATTGGCAAGTGAGGGATGATGTGAGATTTATTCTTATAAATAGACCATTCCCCATGTCTTGTAGGACCATCCCAAAATTGACAAGTTCATATCTTAGACCAATTTTTATCTTTCTCTCTCTTGTAATATTTCAAGAATATTAGTGAAATATTATTCTGATAGTGTCCGAGAATGTATGCATATTTGGCTAAATCTCTTTAAATTATAGTATTCTTTTTTTATTTAATAGTTGTTGTTAGGTATAGTTGTAGTGATATATTATGCTGTTAAATTATTTTTATTGAAAAATATATCTTGAATGATTTATTAGTACAATCATTCATACGCTATTTTCGTAACAGATGTCAACAAAGAGAAAATATCATCATAACAGAACCCATTACCATTTTGTAAGACCCATAACATTAACTCTCAAAGGCTTGGACCACCGCCGACCACCACCGATCAACATCTTCAAGCCCATGTCCCCTTTTTTTTTTTGTAAGAATGAAAATACCAGAACAAGAGATGTTGAATAGATTCATGTTATTTTTAAACAAATGGACCAATTAAAAAGGGTGTTGGTTAAGCTTTCTTGTATGATTCAAAGATTTCCTTCCAAAGCTGGCTTTTTTATCTTCTATTTCTTTTTACCAAAAATACATGAGCCAGATCATAGGGTAGCCTTTCCTCTATCATTAGGATTTGGATCCTCAAAAAGTGTGCAAAGAAGAGGGTGATGGAGAGTTAAAAAGGGTCTTTTTATAAGAGGGTGATGGAGAGTTGGGTAGCTGCCTTTTATTTTATTTTAATTTTTTATATATATAAAAAATTTCTTTATCCGGATTATTTACAAAATTGATTTTAATTCTTTCAACAAATTAGATTTCTAGGGCATTTTTATTTTATTTTATTTTATTATTTTACAATAATGATGATGAACCCTTTTAACTTCTCTAAGATACTGGAACTAAGGTTTCTTTTATGCGACCCATTTTTTATCTTCTTATGCGAACTTTATTTGTTATTTTTGGAGCTGCGTCGTAGTACCCAATTCAACACTGGTAGTGGTGCATAAAGTATGTGCACAAAGTACACTTTATTTCATATTTTTTGAGTGTGCATTTATAAACTCATTTGACCCACGATAATATAAGCATATTATCAAATTTTAATTTCAAAATCTCAATATAATCATGAAAACCTTATTTTGAATTTTATTTGAGAAAATGTAGAATTACAAGGTAAATAAAAAATTATAACGATATTAACTTATATGTGTGTGTGTGTGTGTGTGTGTGTTTGCTTTTATATAAAGAGAGGGAGATGTTGGCAAGTGAAGTCGGTGAGGTTAAAGGTTTTATGCATCAAATAGGAAGCCAAAAGATGGATGCGAACTTGAGAAGTAGTGTGGAAGAAGCGTATTGAGGGACTAAACATTAAATGAGGGCCGAACGCTGAAGTTTAATATGGGTCACGGGAACAGCTGGGGGGCTTAGGTCAGTTGTTATTGCTATGTTGACAGGACCTAACACCACGTCCCCATCTCGTGCTCCTGTCCCCTCTATACTTTATTCCCCTATATTAACCATCATTACTCCTTTCTTTTCTTTTCTATGCCCCATCGCAGTCTATCCTATCCTTTTCTTTCCTTTTTAATTACATAAAAAAAAAGAAAAGAAAAAAAAAGGGTAGCGTCCTTGTGGGAAGAAATTTCTCGCCTTTGTTTTCTCTTTTTCTGTTATCATTTTGTTGTCTTATCTGATTAGTACAGAGTCTAATTTGTGCGACAATGTCGAAGATAAGGTGATGTGAGTAATTGTGTTGACATCTGAAATTAGTTTTAATTCGTGTATATTATTGATTTTATCCTTTTGATGACAGTATTTAATATTGACAAGAAAAAAAAAAAAGTTGATTTTGTCATATTGAAAACCATGTTCATATCCTTAAAGTATTTTTAAACTTTATAAAATATTTCTAGAACAAATTTTAATGAGAGATGCATCCTTAATGGGTAATCCGGGGAGGGTTGGTTTTGGCGGGGACAAGGGGTTTTATAAACTGATTGTTTAGTCGGATTTTAATAAAATCTTATTGTTAGTTTATACACAAAATGATCCTCGTATTGATCTATTGTGAATGAAAGTATATTGCTCATGGCTTGCCATGGCAAGCACAACTGATCCGATTCTTAAGGAAGCAAAATCAATGTGGAAATTTCTCACTAGGGTTTTAACAACATGAACATTTAGTTATTTTGTACCTCTTGCTGGAAGGTGGAATTTTTTTGGCTGCGGAGAGCACGGGAGTTGTGTTTTGTAGGCCATAGGATTAGTTTCCCTTTGTGCAAAACATATATATATTTATATTAGGTAACGTACGATCTGGAGAGTGTTAGGTTGCATTTTTTTTAATATTTATTATTAATATATAAAATTATATTTTAATTAATTTAATTTAAATATCTATAAAAATCTACCCTACGTTGCGTGGTTTAGTTCGTTTGACCAAGAGATCAGCCAAGCTTTCACCCTGGGCTTCCCCGGGCCCATTTTATGGTCCAGAGAATCAATGCTTCCTAAAATTTTCAACAAGATTGGAGTAGAATTCCGAATAATTTAAAACTGCAGGGACACGTAAAGTTGTGATGCATGGAGGACCACAGGGAGCAGCAGGAAAAATCAATTTTGTATTAAAATTTAGGGATTTGATTGAGTTGAAATGTCTCCTATTTTAACCCCACTAAATTAATTGCGCTTTTAGGCGGCCACACCTGCAGTAACCTACCATTGTCGTAACGCATGCTGTTTCTGACTCTTGGATTGTTTTGCCCTTTCTTTTTCAAGGCAAACGCCTTTTTTTTTTTTTTCTCGTGAAAGCATGATTATTTTTTGAAAATAATAAAGATACCAAATTTCATATAAATATCTCAATATACCTAGATCTCCAAAATCTATGAATCATGAATCTATAAAATAAAAAAACTCTCAATCAGAATAATGATCTTAAAATAAACCATCACTGCAATATAACAACATCGTAATCTTAAATTTGATAATTCCATTAACAGTAATAATTGGAAAAAAATTTTTCCTTCTCAAGATTTTTTCAATTCCTTGATTTCTCCGTGTCTCTGTTATCTCAAAATTATAATAATCTGATCAATTCTCTTAATCGATTAAAATATATGTTCTCACAGTTTTCATGCTTTCTCTTTTGTTGTTTCTCTCAAAAAGAAAAGACACACTTACGTGAGATACGTGAGAGAGGGAGGGGGAGGGGTTAGTCATCATGGTGAGGTTGAGGGTGGTTATCTATAATAGGTTAACCACCCATTCTCTTCAAATTCAAAATTTGAGATTAATCATGTGGTAAAAGCCCCTTGTAGACACATTTTTATCGATATTTCTTTTTTTTTAACATTGCTGGGCTTAAGGGCACAGAAGCAATACTCTATGTTGTTGTTATTATTATTAATATTATTTCTTTGGCATAGAATGCAAAATAACTATAGTTTATACAGTATAATTATTCTTTCTCGAGGTTATTATAAGCACCATTTATAGTATTGAAGAATGAGTGATATTTTAGTAAATTGGGCATTAGATTTCCTGTCTAAAAGGATATCAAAATCATATGCAAATGGTATATGATTTTCAATTGTGTAACCCAATATAAATATATATATATATGATTTTACGATTTTCACCTTTCCTCTCTTATGTGTAAGTAAAGTACACTATATTTACTTAGTGCCCATACGGAAACCACTAAATTATACATATGAAAACATATATTCTAATGCATTTATTTTAGTTCCATAAATTGTTTGCAAAACAAACAATTTACTTGGGTTCATATTTGATTTTTATGTGGCTAAACAAACTATGCAAATTCAGCTTGAGCCCCGCTGGTTGGAATTCTATTGATAATGTTAAAGGAGCCAATCCTGAGTTTAATTTAACTTATTTTATTAAAATTTGAGTGTCTAACTACTTAATTTATGATCAATTCATTTTTGCCTTTATTTTTTATTAAAATTTTATTTTTTTATTTTTATGATTATTTTTATTAATTTTTTTTTGGTTATATAAAAAAAAAAAATCATTTTTTTCCTTTGTTTTATACAATATGACTAGTGTGGATCTACTCACGATTATACGGAGGTTTATGGTAAGTCATAAGTGGCAATCCCTGGTTCTGACAGTGGGAATAACCATATAACCATCACAAAAACAACTATACTTCTTGCGCTTCGATGCCCCTGCCGTTGTCGTTGCCGGTGTTTTCGGAGCACTTATTCACGTCTTTGCTGGGCTAGGTTTGCGCACCATACATTTTTGTTACCATCCAAGCAGGCCCAACTTGATCCGATGTGACCCGCCCACTGCTCGGTTTTACATTTGCATTTGATTTTTTTTTTTTTTTTTTTGGTTTTTTAGTACCATTATCGGAGTCATATTTTAATTAATTTGATTCGAGCATTTACAAGATCTTATTTAAGAAATAGTTCTCTTAACATAGTTTTTATCACTTCTAAATTTTGAACTTAAGACTGGATCTAATACCCCAGTCACCTAAATTGACTGTCCATTGGTCATATGTGAACTTACATATGTAGAGTTTTTAACGTATTAATTCCCATGGAGCCAAAGGCCTAACAATGGTACCCAAGGAGTCCTGGGCACTACTTTTTGTCTTTTAAATTAGTTCCTAAAGGCCTTTGAGTACCTTTTTTTGATCTTTTTTAGTACCATAAGCATCAATAGCTATTGGCACCCCATAAAAATTCTGCATATATATTCATTCTACCCTCCCATTTTGATAGAACCGTGTATCAACTCTATGCAAGCAACGCATCACATACACATACAGAGAACCCCCATCAAGGCTGAGCAACGAATTTAAGACTTCTTGAGCCCTCAAAAAGAGAGAGAGGGACTTAAATCACAATAACAAGTTTAAGTGTCTGTTTGATAAAGCTTATTTTTTACTTCTTTTCTTCTTATAAGGAGAAACAAAAATTAAGAGTTTTTTTTTTTAAAAAAAAAGTTAAAAGTTGTTTACTAATTTTAATTTTAAAAACAAATTTATTTTATAATTTTTAAATAAATTTAAAAGTAAAAAGTAAAAAATTAAAAGTAAAAAATTAAAAGTAAAAATTAAAATTTAATGAAAAAGAAAGAATATGAGGATAAATGAATTTATGATATGGATATATTTGAGATTTCATATCTTTTAAGTGGGGATATAAAAGGAATAAAAAAAATAAAAACTAGATTTTAAAAAAAAATGATGTAAAATCTCCTCTCATCAGTTTTTACTTAAAAGCAACTTTCAAAATTTTTATTTATAAAAAATAAGTTACTTTTGAGGAAAAAGAAATCGTTTTACAGGATTTCTCCTTATAAGAAGAAAAGAAGTTAAAAAAAAAAATTTCCGCTAAACAGGCACTAATTCTCATTATTTTGTTTCAGGATGGGTGATTTGGAGGCCTGAGTCGCCAGAACTTCTCTGGTCTTGTTTATTACATGTAAGATAGAAACCTCGTGCTGCGAGTTCGGGTGATGACTGCACATTATCTCAACGACAGCTCGACCAACTATCTTTCCCCTATCAAGATGTCGAAATGCTTGAGCGGCCTTCTCAAATTTGCGTATCTAAGAAAGAGAAACAGCATTCTTGAGATTGAAGAGAAGACACTGGTTTCTGCTAATCTAATCATCTAGGGTAGGTCTTGTGTTGCCGTTGCCACATAAGAGCCAATTGCTTGCACCTGTAACATAAGATCAGAAGAAAAAGTAAGCACGTACGATGTTCCACATGAGCAGGTTCATTTTACCAGAACCACTATGACAACAACATAGGAATAATTTTCCATTTGTATTCTCTTTTGCTGGTTCGATAGTTTGAAAATCAAGTTGTCACATAAGAGTAAGTTTTCCCACGGCAAACAGCATTTTTAATAAGAAAATCTTCCAAGGGTTATGTCAGCACATTTATGAGGAGCAGTTACTGTAGTAAGATAAAAACCCTTCATATATTTGATACAAGAGCAAATCCCAGGCAACAATGTTAACGTGGCTCATCCCACGTCGCCTATGAAAACTGTGCACTTTCCCCATTCCTCACTTATACGTGTTCTCCTATCCCACATAGATCGAGAAGCTAGCCTTACCCCCCAAATTCAAGTATATATATGTAGCCTTAGTGAAGGGTTCAAGGCATTATCAGCTGAAGTGATTTAATAAAATGTGTTATGAATTTTTAAAATTTTATTTTATTATCTTTTTTATATGATGATTATTTGAGAGTTTAGGAATGTTTTTCTAAAACATTTGTAATCTTCTTTTTTAGTCTTCTTCTTTGCTTGTGGATATAGGTCAATTTAATTAAATCAAGTAAATTTTATCTTTTTTTATTTAAATTCTGTCATTTTATTTTTTATATTTATTTAAATTCTGTATTTTGTTATTTGTTTATTGGGTTGTCAAAGAGCTCTCTAGTTAATTTCCTATTCGTCTTGGGTTGATCTTAACAAACCGGTATTAGAGATTTAAGATATTTTTAAGAAATTTTTGGATAATTATTTTTTGACAACATGATAATAACAAAAATTATGGTCAAGAAATTTGACAGAAATGTCAACTTCGGTATATAGCAATTTAAAATGGAGGTCATTTTGATTTAGGATGGAGTTGATTTGACATTATAGGGAGTAGATGTTAAATTAGTCACTATGACAGATTCAGAATTTGCTCCAATAGATAAAATGATGATATTTGGGATTATTTTGAACATTTCTAATGAGATTTTGCAAGAGGTAGGGCTAAGGTTACGTGGGATAAACTTAAAGCTTTGTATATGAAGAAAACAGTTGAGAACAGATTTTAACTGAAATAAAATCTGTATATACTACGCATGGCAGAAAGTATATTTATACTTCTCATCTTGATAAATTTGATTATATTATTATGGATTTGGAGAATATAGATTCGAAAATTAATTATGAGGATAGAACCCTTTTATTATTGTGTTCTCTTCCTCAATCTTTTAAATATTTTCGTGATACTATAATTTATGGTAAAAAAATCATTTTGTATCAGAAAATAAAATCTGCTTTAAAATTTAAGAAGTAGATTGATAGTGACATTACTGGGAAAATTAACAGTGGTCAAACTAATTACTTGATTATTAAGGGCAGAACTGATAAAAGAGAATTTGATAATAGTAAATCTGAACATAAAAATTTGGTGTGCAATTATTGTCACAAATTGAGACACATTAAATCAAATTGTTTTAAATTGAAAAATAAGCAAAAGGAAAAATTTAATGAGAAAAATACTAAAATTATCGAGACTAGTGTTATGACAGATGAGGAAATGAAAATATTTTATATGTAATTGATGACAGGATAAGGTTTAAAAATGAATGGATTTTGGATTTGATTTGTTCTTATCATATGTGTCCCAATAAGGATTTGTTTTCTACCTATGAATCTGTTAATGGTGAAATTGTTTTTATGGGAAACGATACTGTTTCTAACGTTATTAATAAGGGTACAATTTAAATTAAAATATATTATGGTATTGTGACGACGCTCACTGATATTAGACATGTTCATGATTTAAAAAAAAAAATCTCCTCTCTTTAGGCACGTTAGAGGCTTTTGGGTGCAGATATACAGTTAAATGTAGAGTTATGAAAGTGTTTTATGGTACTCTTATTATTATGAAAACTTGCAGGTCTAATAAATTATATTCTCTCCAGGGATTTACTATTATTGATTCAGTTATAGTCTCATCATCAGTGTCTAATTCTGACATTTGTTCAGTTTTATAGAAACCATATCGCGTTCAGTTTAAAAAAGGTATCAGGTATTTGTTGATCTTCATTGATAATTATTTCAAAAACATGTTTGACAGTTTTTTTTTCTAGAAGTTAAGTGATGAGTCATTTGTTTATTTGCTGTTTTATGTTGATAACATGTTTATTGTTGTCAAGAATTTGTCAGAAATATTCACTTTGAAGTTACAGTTAAACAGTGAATTTGGTATTCAAAATTGGGAAGTAGTTAAGAAGATTTTTGGTTTGGAAATTAAGAGAGATCGCAAAGTTGGAAAATTATTCTTGATCTAGAATAATTATTTTGAAATTTTGGCATGAAAAATGCTAAATTTGTGAGTTCTCCGTTTATTAGTCTTTTTAGATTATTTGCTACTCAAGTATTACAGTTAGTTGAAGAGGAAAAATTTATGTCACAAATTCCATATGGCAGTATAGTGTGTGCAATCATTTGTTCAAGATCAAATGATAATTTCGCAGAGTTGTTTATGAAATCTTATTCAGTCTACAAATTCAAGCAATATTTGGATTTGTTTTGTTTGGCATCCGCTGTTGTTGATTAGCCTGTTAGGGTTTTTATAGAGAAGGTGGAACTAATTTATTATTTGATATTTGTTAATATTGGGATTCACTAATATGGAGATCTGTTAACGTGGCTCATCCCACATTGCCTATGAAAATGGTGCACTTTCCCCATTCCTCACTTATATGTGTTCTCCTATCCCACATTGATTGAGAAGCTAGCCTTACCTCCTAAATTCAAGTATATGCATGTAGCCTTGGTTTAAGATATTATCAGTTCAAGTGAGTTAATAAAATGTGTTATGATATTTTAATATTTTATTTTGCTATCTTTTTTGTATGGTAATCATTTGGAGACTAGGAATCCTTTTCCAAGACATTTGTAATATTTGACCGAATCACATAAATTTTATCTCTTTATTTATTTAAATTCTGTCATTTTATTTTTTCTGTTTATTTAAATTCTGTTTTTGGTTATTTGTCTATTGGATTTTTAAAAGTCATTAACTTACTATTCGTCCCGGGCAGATATTAACAAGAAATACGTTGGATCCAGAACAATCCAAAAATATAGATGATCTAGAAGAGTACTCATAAGAAAATATAATGGAGATGCTAGGAGTATCCAAATCTTTCCGGCACATCTTTTTCACGTCCATTTACTGTGTGAGTAGGCTCCATGAAATGAAGCCTGCAGCAGTTTATCAACAGCAATAGTTTCAGAGGCATCAAATGCCCAGTGCTCTCTGCAGACAATCGATCGTGTTATCTAGTCAAAATTTTGTCAGTGAGAAGTCATCAAGATGAATTTGCAAATGATTTCATAAGCCACTTCCAAGCCACACATTAACAAAACCAAAAAGAAAAAAAAAGGACAGGAGTAACATTAGAATCAAATTATAGAAATTGTAATGAGACTCCATGAAAATATTGGAGTATCCACGATGCCTTGGATCCAAAAATTATAAAACTGATAAGTTTGAATTAGACTTTTAGAAACTCTGAATGCCTATGGACAGTTAATGAACATAGAGAAGCAACAATGATTAGAAAACCAGCAACATTAGACCTTCAAAGCACACGGGCAGACATGATGATATGCAGACAATAGGCAGGGATACGCCTTCTTTAAGGAATTTTGGAATCTTACACGCACATCAGGTTGATCAACGGGCCATAAAAGGAAGGTCACCCAAATTTATGTAAGTCAGCTTCCAAGCCTTTGCTCCTCCCAATTATAGGGGGAAAGAAGGATTTTACCAATGAATGCCTTTTGACCATTGTCTTTAGATGTGCTTTAAGGCAGAAAAATTATGAACCTTAAGCATTTGATGTGTCATGATTATACAAACGGAGACAAAATCCCCAGGACGCACCTCAGTAGCATAAGCGATGGCACCACATGCAGTAAAAACTGCACAACCTAATACTACGGACTCTGTGTATGGCAATGAGTTGGTCAGTATTGTTAATCCACACACAGGCATGCCGTAGTAGTCAGCAAGACCTTCCATACTACATATGTATATAGGCTTTCCTGTGCTGCAGATTATTCATTAGAAAATTAACAAATCATGTTTGCTTGGAAAGAGGTAAATATATATTAGGGGTGTCTCAATGTCCTAAATGGCCTAGTGACTCTGTGATTGAGACAACATATACAAAAGTGTGGCTACAGATAATCACCAAAATGTTTTAGCTTTCTTTCAACAAGTATGACATTATTATATGACAACGTATATGTGACCTGCAGTTGACATTTTTTGCGTAAACTTAAGCAATACACGTAACTGGTACCTAGCACGGCAGAACTATAAACAGGAGCTTTGAAGTACCATGCAACTCTGGCCATCTATATAAGAAGATTGGCCCGCCAGAAATTTCTTGTTTGATTAACATCATCGTCCACAAAGGTATATAATCTATGCTTTTTCTATTAACTTTTGGTAATCCAACATTTTTTATTTTTGCAGTAATTAAAAGCAATTTTCTTTAAGGATATTCACGAACTTATCCTGTGTCAATTTACTGTCAGAGTTTTCAACGGAAATAATAATACTAACCGAACTTTCTTCACAAATTTCACCTTCAATCAGCACAAAATAGTTGTTATGTTCCGATGGATAATGAAAAATATTTGAATCCTATTATGTTTAAATAGAAACTCTAGAAGGATGGAACCACATTAGTAATTAAAAAATAAAAACCATGGTCAAGATCAGACCTAGATATGGAAATAACTATCAGGATCGATGAATCTAGCTTTAGGGGATTCTGTTGATACTAAGAAGGAAGGAAATACAAGCCCATAAACACAGGACCGAGGGTCAATCTCTTCAAAGAGACATCCGGGCCAAAAACCTGGGTTATTTACCTCAAAGATTCTTAGCAAACTATGATCAGCCAAGTCTAAGTGGGTTAACTAAGGATAGGTTTGGTTCGATGAGGGGGAGGGGGAGGAGGAAATTTTACTTTACCTGATGAAGGAAACGCGTTTCCTTTCTTTTTGTTTGATAGAAATGGAATGAAAGGAAATTGATAGTATTTTTTTTTATATTCGGTTAAAATAAAAAGTGAAAAGAAATATCATCTTATTTTTTTAACTTGACTATTATACCCTTATAAAATAATATTTTTAATATTTCTCACAATAATTTGTTTTATTTTTATTTTTCCAAAAATATAATTTTTCTAAAAAATAACTATTTAATATATTTTTCTTATTTTTTACAAATTATTTTTATTATTACTTTACATTAAATAAAATTAGAATAGTAATATAAAAAGTAAAATTTCTATCATTAATGAAAAAAATAAAATTTTCAATAAAATTGATAAAAAAATTTAAATTTTATTATTTTATATTGAATAAAATTGAAATAAAAAATTAATAGATAATTTCGTAAATATAGAAAAAGATAAATTTGTTCAAAAATTTCATTTCCTTTCCGATCTGTCCACTTTGGGATAGAAATAATCTCTTAAGAGGAAAGAATTGAGATTATATTCTACTTTTATTTTTCCTTCACTTTTCCTTACCAAATGAATGAGAAAAGCTATTTCACTCCAGTTTCCCTCCACTTTTTCTGTCACTTTTTAATCCAACCAAACTTACCTGGGTAAGTTTGGTTTGCGGAAGGGGAGGGGGAGGAGAATAGGAAGATTTATTTCACCTGATAAAAATAAATGTATTTTCTTCATTTTTGTTTGATAAGGATGGAAGGAAAGAAAATGAGTGATATTTTTTGGATTTGGTTGGAATGAAAAGTGAAAGAAAATATCATATTATTTATTATTCTATCCTTATAAAATAATATTTTTAATATTTATTACCACATAAATTTTTTATAAAATATTTTTTTTAGTTATTTTTAAGAGAAATTTATTTTTTGCTTATAATTTTTATTAAACTTTTTTTATTTATGTTAGACAATATTATAAATAAAATAAAATGAAATAAAAATTTATTAAAAAAGCAAAGATTTCACAATAGTGCCAAGAAATCATTTTAGTTGCCGTTGGCCCATAGGAATTTGAGGCCGGTGAAACATATGGTATCAACTAAGTTTTTCATAACACGGTAATAGTAATGCATTTACTGTAAGTTTCAAAAAATGGTCGTTGAACTTTACTTGAGTTTAATTAAAAAAAAAAAAATTACTATTCGAATTTGACCCCCAATGCTAAACAAGTGCAGTTTAAGTTCAATTTTTGAACTTAATTAGCTAATTGACCCAAATTTGAGTATCATACTTAATTTTTATATCACTAACCAAGCAATGCTAATTCGTTTAGATCTTCAGTCAAAAAATGCTGGTCTGTATCTTATTAGTATTATGAAATGAAGTGAGTTTGAATTTACTTTTGAGATTATTATATTAAATGACTAAAGTTTAAATATATTTAGACTTAATTAGATTTAATTAATTTTCACTCTTATATCCGAAAATGTGGGGCCTGTGCTTATGTTTGTGTGGGGAGTAATTTTTTTTGTGACTTACAATTTGAACTCGGAATTGTCGAGTTGAGGGAGGGGATTGTGATCACTAGACTATCTTTTGGGATTGTGTGAAGAGTATATACGGAGGATTGTAGTAAACTGTCCCCTTGGGATTGTGTGAGGAGTATATACGGAGGATTGTAGTAAGTGGAAGTCCCCTGTTGAGCCGATGCTCTAGAAATAGTGCCGGGGCAAATAACTAGGGTTCTTGCACCTGGATGCATATGGCGTTCATCACTGCAAGTGTTTCTTTTACTCTTACAGATATAACAAGTGCTATCTTCTTAACCTTTTATACAGAAAACTTGGCGATAATTTGTTCTTTTTCAATTTTGAGAAGTCAATATATGCCATAATGGTGGCTTCCAGTCCAAGGGCTTTTAAGCAAGTGCAACGTCTGGAAAATGCCAGTAATGGGTTCTTAAAATAAGTCCAACTGGCCTTCTGCAGGAAAATGTGGCTCCTATTTTTTTCTTTTTGTTAATTCTAGGCTTCTTTAGTTCATGCATATTTGTTAGTCCATGCATATTCGTTAAGACGAGTCTTGGCTGTAGCCTCGAGTTGTTAACCTTGGAAGAGCATATGAGTCGAGCTGAACATGAGCCCAACGCCCACCCAACCACCTTTTGAACCCAACTAGGATAGGAGCTGATTCACTTTGAAATCTTACATTATGTTAGAAGTTGGCCTGCCAATTAGTCATCTCTAAATCTCAAAATAAAAGGGACGGGACGAAAATATGTAGGTTAGGTTTGGGCACCACATATTTTTTGTTACCATTATAGCGATTTTTTTTTTTTTTGTTACACACAATTTAAACCCTAATCACGAGAGTGAAGAAAAGAAATTGTGACCACTAAACTGTTATATTGGGAACGTTACCATTATAGTTTGATACATGACACAAGCACACTGCACATACCAACATGTAGGTCTAGTAACAGGACAATAGACTATTTTAATCAAGATTTTGAGTTCAATTTTTGAAAATAAAAAATTAGGCATCAGAAGAATTATCCCTTAATTGGACCCATAGTGCTCAAAGCAGATTAGTCAGACCGATTGATCAATACCAAAAAAAAAATAAATAAAGAGAACCCCAGCAAGCCTGAGCTCTGATTTTAAGAATTCCTAACACCTGAAAAAAGATAGATAAATCACAAGAAAGGCTTAATTCTGATTCTTTTATTTCAGGTTGGATGTTTTGAAAGCCCAAGTAGCAAAACGTTTTCTGGTCTAGTTTATTACTTATAAGATCCAAACCTCATGCGGCTAGTTCAGGTGATGACTTCACATTATCTCAACGACAGCTCGACCAACTATCTTTCCCTTGTCAAGGTCTTGAAATGCTTGACCGGCCTCCTCAAATTTGCATATCTGGGAAACAGCCGTATTGAGATTGAAGATACCTGATTCCGCTAGTCTAATCAACTTGGGTAGGTCTTGTCTTGCCCTTGCCCCATAAGAGCCAATTACTTTCACCTGTAACATGAGATCACAAGAAAAAGATAAGCAGGTAGCATGTTCAAGAACTAGTAGCGACAAATATAGGAGCTCAACCACAAGTCAATAAAGCAGCTATAAGGTTCTTCATAGTAACTTATTCTCAACGTCTCGATAGTGTCCACCAAATGAAAATGCAGGGAAGAACACTTCTGGCTCACCTGCCCTCCCACTTGGAGAAACAGGCAAAGGGGGTAACTCCAAAACAAAATGAGAAACAAAAATTAAATCATTGCTCATTATTTAAAAGGAAAAAAGAAAAAAAAGGGAGGGGGGAAAAAAACCTCAAGTAACACAAACATATAACGTGTAAAGCTACTGCAGTATATTTTTCCTTTTCTTTTTTTTTTGGGCTGGGGGGGGGGGGGAGTCAACTTCAATTAATGTTGCAAATATGATGGTCTAGAAGAGACTTCCACACTATCGCTTGCGACTACGACATCTGCACAAGTCTGGGTAAATCTTGTCAAACCCCAATAATTGTTGTTTTCTAGGCAAGACTATTGCAAGGATCCAAACCCGCTAACATTATAAAAACTGCATTTTTTTTCTGTGAAATATTTTAAAATGTTAATCATTTTCTACACTTTTAACATCTTCAGAAAGTTCGCAAACAATGTAGTCCAAAGACAAATCTTAAATTAGTACTGAGGGAATTTTTACCAGGTGTTGCCAAAGCATCAAAAGCAAAAGGTAGCCACATCATGAGACTATCAAACAGATGTCAGTAAACAGTTTGCAGATGCAGCATACAAACCTGTCTACGAACAAGATGATTTATGTCAACCTCCCCAACTGAACCAGCTTTCGCAAGTCCAATCATTACTGCCTTTCCTCCAGGCCGTACACTCAGTGCACACTGTGAAAATGTCTGTGATTTTCCCAGGGCTTCCACGGCAATGTCCACTCCTTTACCTCCAGTTATTTCCTGTTCAAGTAAAAGCATATTAATGCCTTGCTTTCGACATTAGGAGGCAACCAGAAGCAGAATAGCTTAATGCACATTAAATATTGAGATTAGCTCCTGCAGGTAGAAAAAAGGTACAATGTTGCACAGAATCTCTACAGGGTTCAGCTATATGTCCACACAACAAGTCACCAGAATGGATATGTGCTCTCTACTTTCTACCTCTATCAGATTAATTGCCCAACTCCTATGTTATGGTTTCATAGAAATGCCCTCAGTTTTGTCACAAAGATCCAGAAGGGTACTCATAAGAAGATAAAATAGAAATGCTAGGAGTACCCTAATCTTTTCCACAACGTCTTCTTTGCGTGCATTTACTGTGTGAGTAGCTCCAAGAGCTGTAGCCTTCAGCAGTTTATCAGGTTGTACATCAACAGCAATAATTTCAGAGGCACCAAATGCCCGTGCTATCTGCAGACAACTGATCACATTAAATAGTTAAAATTTTGTCAAAAATAATCATCAGGCTGAATTTTCAAATGATTTCATATACCACAACCATGCCAAAAATAAACAAAATTAAAAAGAAAAAAAAAATTGAAAACAGTAGACATGAGTAATGTAAGAATCAAATAGTAAAAAATTCATGATGACTTGGATTAAACACTCGTAAAATTGATAGTTTGAACTAGACTTTTAGCAGCTCTGAATGTCTGTGGACAGTTAATGAACATAAAGAATCAAAAGTGATTAGAAAAATCAGCAGTATCGGACATTCAAAGCACATGGGCGAACATGATGATGGGGAAACCATAGGCAGAGAATCAGCTTGCTAATGGAATGTCAAAATCTTACATGCACATCAGGCCGATCAATTAGCCATAAAAGGGAGGCCATCCAAAATTGAGTGGGTCAACTTTCAAGATCATTCTCCTCCCTCTTTATAGCAGGGGAAGAAGGATTTTACCAATAAATGCATCTAGGCTATTGTCTTTAGATGTGCTTCAATGCAGAAAAGTTATGAACCATAAGCATGATGTGTTGTGATTATACAAATGAAGAGAAATGAAATAACTTGAATTAGAAAGTCCAACAGGTAGGATACTAAACTAATACTGATCATCACGAAAATGAAAGGCTACCTACCTTGAGCCAACACCTCCGATGCCAATCACAGCAACTGAATCCCCAGGACGCACCTCAGCAGCATGAGCCATGGCACCATATGCAGTAAAAACTGCACAACCTAATATTGCAGACTCTGTATATGGCAATGTGGTGGGGAGTATCGTCAATCCATGTGCTGGTACAACACAGTAGTCGGCAAGACCTCCCATACTATACATGTATACAGGTTTTCCTGTGCCACAAAACATCCATTAGAAAATTAACAAACCATGTTTGCAAGGAAAGAGGTAAACATATATTTGTGGTCTCTCAAAGTGCATACAAAGGTGAGGCTACAGATAATCACCAACACTGATCCAGTCATTTGTCAAAGATTTGGTATTTTTCTTAAGCTACCTTGAATCAAATTGCCAATGAATAGTAGCAGAATCATTTTCAAATTCATCTTCCCAACTAAGAAACTGAAGTAAAGACATACAATTCCTGTAGTTCACTGCCAAGGCTGACTGAGTTACTATAACCAGAGGAGAATGATTGGTTGAGACCTTGAAAATGAGCTTTGATGAATGTAGGTGCTGTCTTAATTAGATTTACAAGTTGACCCGAATCATTTTGAAGTCTGACCAAAGTTATTGCAATGTATTGTAAGAGAACTGCTTAAAGTGACATAATATGATTACAAATCATTGTGCTCATAGAGCACGCTGCTGTGACACTCAATTACATTCCAAAGAGGATTTATATAGTTTCACAGTTAGTTGACAAGGTTTACAATATTTCTTTTTTGTTTTGAGAAAACAAAATCTCAGAGGACTGTCTGGATATTAGAAAATGCAAATACAACAATGGACTAAGAACTTTGAAGTCACAGTAGTACATAATGCCTTTTGGCAATTGACATTTGGCTTTTCCAACATCCCAAGGGATACAGTTCTGTTTCCCACAGGCATGAAAGAATTGTAAAAGCATGACATTACAACTTTTTTCAGTGGTAAGATGGCAAACCAAAACGCAACCAGGAGTTGGGACAAGAATGAGTCTTCAGTCAGATAAAACTTCAACATGATCCCCTTCTTATAGATTTTTTAATAAATGAATGCATTGAGTGGCTGGGAAAAAAAAGTACATCCATCATCAAAAATCATTTGACATGATAATTTATATATCTGCAGGCTAATGCATGTTCTGATAATGAGAAAATTTATAATTTGTGGAAATATAGTAACGCACCACTATCACGGAAAAAAATACGTGTTTCCCCATCATAAAGAGTTCCTTTTGCCCGATTGTATGTAAAGAAAGGCTCACATAAGTCATCTTGGCCCTGCTAAATGAAAATTTTAAAATGTCAAATTTGTGCACCATTTGCATTGGAAAGGTAGATCTCACATTCATTGCAGCAGTCAATACTTTAAATTCAAAATCATAAAGGAGAGAAGTTTAGTTAACATCACCCTAGAACAAAAGAAACAGCTACCACAAGGCATGATAAAAGCTCCAACAACACGAGCTCCAATAGGAAATCTGACAAATTAAACCAAAATTCATTCACGAATTTCTAAATGTGAAGAGTGTCTTCCGGAGGCATGGTCGGGTGAAACATAATAAACTATCAAAGAAATCAGCTAATTCTCCTCAGATGTACATAAAGTTTTCGATACCTGTTTTTAATTGCACTCTCTGTAAGAGGCCCATGCTCAACCACCTCCCCAGTTATCTCATGCCCAATAACACAAGGGCTAGCAAATGGAAGTTCTCCCTTCAAGACATGAAGATCAGAGTGACAAACTCCACAGGCTGCATTATCAGTGCATAATGCTCCCATCAGTATGAAATAAACATGGAATATCTAAAAAAATCAAATGTCTCTGTTATAATATACCTAGACACAGAAAGATGAAGGAACTAGCCTAAATGCCAAAGGTGTTAATGACATCATAATCTAAAAAGGATGTTCCACCTGGATACACAATTTCAAAAATGAAAACATCTTAAGTGAAACAAAATAAAATATTTTGTGGATTTATAAACTCAGATCCCATACTCATTATCTGGTATCCAAGTTTCTAGCAAAGTGCATCAGAAGCAATCCACCTATTTGATGAAAAAGTGTCAATCCAAATATTATCTCACAGCTAATTATATTAGAGTTATGCTTTGCATCTAAGAACCCTCTTGCAATGCACCTAAACTAAGGAATGTTTTATATCTGGCTAAATATTGAAATCAAAATTTTCTGGATACGAAGAATATTGGCAAAATTTTAATTTAGGATTTCTTGACTTATTGTTGAATGCTCAAAAATAGGTTATATTATAAGCTACTATTGATCAGGAACTGTAATTAAATTCACTTTTTTCAATTTAAAAGTTTATACCTTTTTTCTCCGAGATAAACCCATTAAATATAGTCGATAATGCACAGGGTATGAATTTTCAGTGGCTAGTTATTGGGTACTCAGAATTTCCTTAAACAATTAAGAAGTAAAGTTTTAGTTTATTAAAATAGGACTAAATTCTGAGCATTGTTAAACACAAGATGTTGCTAATCTAGCAGTAACGTTACAAAACTATCTATGTATCGAGTCGAGCACATCCCATCCTTTCATATATTTTTCCAATAATAAATTCAAAAATTTTCTAGAGAGAGAAAGGAGATGAGTTGACCTTTGGTTTTGATGAGAAGCTCTCCAGCTTTAGGGCGAGGAATTTGAAGATCTTCAATCTGGATAGGTTTGGTAGGATCGCCCCAGAAAACAGCTCCTCTCATGTAGGAAGGTCCTCCACTCAGGTGATACGAGGCAGACGACGATTTCTCCGTCGAATACTCAGAAGAAGCCCCATCTGAGAAGCTCCTGCTCAGCCAATCATACGCAGACGAAGAGGAAGAAGCAGAGAATTTTGACAAGTAGTTTCTCTTCGAGCTGTTGACTATTCCGGAACGTAGCAGTGAGCGATACATAAATGCCATGCCCCTCCTCTTACTCAACTCTCAAATCAACCCCTTTGATTTTCCACAGAGAGAGAAAGAGTGTGTATGTGTGTGTGTGTGTCCAAACTACACCGGGAGGCCCCAGTCCTCTTGTCAGTTTGTTCCATTTCAGGATGCGGATAGATCCTACAATTTAATAGGAACTCGGATTTATATAATAATTTTATGGATATATAATGACATTCATTTTTTTTAACATATCTGTTGTTACTCGATTTCTACCCTTGAATATTTGTAATTTTAAGAATTTATAGGTTTTAAATTATTTTTCGTGTTTTTACTTTTTTTTTTATCATGGATCGACATTAAATCTAATTTTATTTATAATAATAATAGATAAAATTACAAAAAGTATTCAAAATAAAATACCATGATATATATTATTTACAAATTATATAATATTGATAGATGAAACCAGTGAAGATATTGGTATTAAATTAGAATTATGGAGGGACATACTAGAGTTCAGAGGATTTAGATTGAGCAGAATTAAAACAGAATACATGAAATACACATTCAGTGATAACTATCAAAACAATGAAAAAATAATTAAATTATGAGAACATGAGATAATAAAAAGTGAACGTTTTAAATATTTTGGATCCATATCCAAAATGATGGTAACATAAACAGGGATGTAAATCATAGGATATAAGCGGGTTGGATGAAATGGAGAAGAGTATTTGGAGTTCTTTACGATCGTAAGATACCACTCTTTTTGAAATGAAAGTTTTATAGAATGACAGTAAGACCTGCATTATTATATGATACCGACTGTTGGACCATTAAACAAAAATAAGTACAAAAAATGACTGTAATCGAGATGAGAATGTTAAGATGGATGTGTGGTAAAACTAGGAACGATAGGATTAGAAACAAAGAAATACTTAGTAAATTAGGAGTGTATTCAATTGTAATTAAGATGCAAAGTATCGCCTGAAATGGTTTGGACATGTGCAATGAAGGCCCAAAGATGCACCAATTAGGAGAATTGAGAGTTTAAATGTATGAGAGCTAATAAAATAACGAGGTAGATCATTGAAAATCTGGATATAATGTATTCGTAAAAATATGACAGTTAATGGGTTAACTAAAGAGATGATTTCAGATAGTAATGAATGACATAGGAGAATTAAAGAAAATTAAATCATCATTTTTCGTATTTCATATGTATTTGGATAGTATGTGTGTGTTTTTTTAATTATTATTTTATATTTATCTCTCAAATGATCGACTTTAAATTTTGAGATTAAGATTCATGTAATTATTATTGTTGGTTTTACGCATGATATCTAATGCCATAAAATTGATAGTTTGCTTTATATATATATAATATTATTAATGTTGTGATCAACAAATTAACGTGATGTATATAAAATTTAAAATAAAGTTTTAAATAATTATTATATTAATTAAATTTCATATAGAAAAAAATTACACAATCTTATTCAATTTTCTCACACACGAGTGAGTACTATTAAGAAGACCAAAGTTTAAAAAATCTGCCACCACCCAAATGTTGATAGACATTAGAATTAAAAATAATAATGAGGGATAATATTTTAATCAATTTGGTGACTGCATTTGATCATGTTCCAAGGAAGAATCTGTGCCAAGTTGCATATATATATATATATATAATGAGGGTAAATATTTTAATCAATTTGGTGAGTGGATTTGATCATGTTCCAAGGAAGAATCTGTGCCAAGTTGCATATATATATATATATATATATATATATATATAATGAGGGATAATATTTTAATCAATTTGGTGAGTGGATTTGATCATGTTCCAAGGAAGAATCTGTGTCAAGTTGCATATATATATATATAGATTTAGCGACTAAAATATAATTAACTCCAAATAGTTATCTTGTCCGGACTTTTGAGGTCCTTTTGGCCTCTTCTCTCCCAAATGGATATATTTTAGGCTAATAGATTTAGGGACTAAAATGTAATTAAATTCTATGCTATTTTAATATAATCACACAAATATCTGAAAGTTTTATAGCCATGTTTTTCCCCTCTCTCTCTCTCTCTCTCTCTCTCTCTATCTTGTACCATTTGAAATTGCTTGAAAGTGTATTAATATGTTTTTCCCCAATTTGCAACTGAGAAAGTGTATTAATATATATTTTTTTGTCCTGGATTTAGTACACCGCCGTCGAGTATTTGAAATTTCATCTTGACTAATATCGGCCGAACTACTATCGAGTCCATTAAAAGAGAGAGCTATTCCAACGTGATTTTTATCACTACCAAAACTCAAACCCTGATTTTTTATATGAGATATTAATACATTTCTCAACCAATAAAATGTTGGTTAAATTGTATTAATATGATTCCCAAAACTTTATTTATTTATTTATTTTTTGATTACATCACGATTTGAAATTAAAATTATTGAGTTTGAAAGAGAGTTGTAATTACTAAACTATCCATTTCAAAATTAGGAATTGATACCCAAAACTTTATAGCAACACATGTACACACACACACACACACACACACACACACACATATATATATATATATATATATATATAATAACAATAATAATAAAGTCATGTATGAATGTTTCACCCAAAGATGTTGACCCTATATACTTTAAAATCTATAAACATAATATAAATTGGTTCCAAGTGTCGTTCTGAGGGGAGGTTGTTTTCGATGGCAAAATTATGTTTAAGGCTTATTTTGCAGAGTTTTTGAAATTAAGGTGACTTTAGAATTAAAATTAAGCTTTTAAGGGAAGTTTCGAAACCTAAATTAAATTTGAGGATGACTAAATTATGTTTAAGCCTCTTTTTTACGGATATTTGATATTAAAGTAAGTTAAAAAACTAAAATTATATATTTTAGGCTATTATAAGCTAAAATTTAGATTGAAAATATTATATATTATTTAGTACATTTGAGTTTTCAATAAAACTATATATATATGTTCATATAAAATAAAAATTCAATTTTATTGGGACGTGATAGAAAGAGGAAGATATTCATGAAATAGTATATGATTAAGAGAATACTGTCCCCTCAATAACAACTCAATAACAATTCAAATGGTAAAATCTTCTCATTTCTATTCTTCATTTCCTAATCCGATTCTCTTTGATTACATATTTTTGTTAAAAAAAAAATTAAGAGAATACTTGAGAGAATTAATGTAGTTAACTTAATTAGATTATGCAAAACTTTTCAATGCATAAAATTTCATTTTTTTGTATATTTTTATTTTTTAAGATATATATATATATATATATATATATTAGATTGTTACATTTTATAAAATTTTGTATCATGTTTTAAATAGTTCCTACCCACTCTCCTATTTTACTTCATCTTAGACCTTTATTATTATTGGTCTCCAATAAGTTTAGGACTGTCGATAGATTAAATCAAATCATTTGCATTTTCACCGGAGCTTTTTAAAATTTTCGTTCACTTAATTTTCAAATAATAACAAACCACATTCAAATTTTGTCAGTAATATATAAAATTTAAGTTGTCATTATTTTTACATAATAACTTGTACAATTTTTTTGTATTTGAATTTAAGGAATTATAATATATTAATCGTGTAAGAGATATGAATGAGAGATCTGTAATCAATGTAAAAACTTATAGAGGTCTAAGGGATAACTTTTCTATTAACATTGGATTCTATCAAAATTCAGCATTAAGTTTCATCATTTTTACAATAGTGATAAACGAAATCACAAAAAGTATTCAATATGAAATACAATAATGTATACATATGATATAGTATTGATGGATGAAACCAAAGATAGTATTAATGCTAAACTAGAGTTATGGAGGACAACAATGGAATGCGGATAATTTAAATTGAGCCGATAAAAAGCTGAGTATATGATATTTAGGTTTAGAAACAATTATCAGGATAATGAAAAAATGATTAGATTAGATGAACAAATTATATCAAAAAGCGAACGTTTTAGATATTTTAGTTCCATAATTCAAAATGATGATAATATAGATGCAAATGTGAATTATAGAATTCAAGTAGGCCAGATGAAATAGAGAAGAGCATACGAAATTCTTTGCGATCGCACGATACTATTGTATTTAAAAAGAAAGTTTTATAGAATTGTAATAAAAGCTATACTATTGTATGATACTGAGTGTTAAAGTATTAAACAACAACAAAAACAAAAAAATGACGATAATAGAAATGATGATATTTATATAGATGTGTAACAAAACTAGAAGAGATAGAATTAGAAACGAAGAGATTCATAATAGGTTATGAATTAGTTTAATTATAGATAAGATGCGAGAGTGCCACCTGAGATGATTTATACATGTGCAAAGAAGATCAAAAACGTATCGATTAGAAGGGTCGAGAATTTAATTATAGGAGATTTAGTAAAATGTAGAAATAAATCGTTAAAAATATGTGTATAAATTATTCGTAAAGAAATAATAGTTAAGAGTTTAGATAAGATGATAGTTTTGGATAGGAATGAGTGGCATAGAAAAATTCATATAAATTAAATTAATCTTTTTTTTGAATCTTTCTTATATTCATCTTTCAAATGATCGATTTTAATTATTAGAATTAAATCTTTATAATTTCTGTACCTACATCATTGCATGGGTAAATTACTAAACCATATTTTTCTACCATCTATCCAATGTAAAATGCGCCCAGTACTCTCACATCACAGCATTATAATATTGTTTGGAAAGTTGACTATTGAGAATATTATTCAACCAAAATTATGTAAAATTTTCAAAGTAAGAGATTTTCAATACAATGATACTTGTAAAATTCTATACTTTTTTTTTAAAAAAAAAAGAAAAGAAAATTATTTTAGTTGAAAAAAATTAAAAATAAAAATAAATTGAAACAAGTTGTGAGAAGTTAAGATTTCTTAAAAATAATGATGAAAAACCATCATAGTCTTACATCATAGAGTTAATATTTCTAACCTCAATTAATTAACAGAGAAGAATATAATTCAAGAATGATTTTTTTTGGTACATAAGGAGATTCGAACTCGAGATCATTACAAGAGAAGGGGATGGTATCAATTAAACTAAACCTTAAAAATTCAATCCCAATTTAATTTAAAATTTTGATGTGATGTATTGGGTCGGGCTAGTATACTTTCTATGCATGAATTGGACTTGAAAGACCCGGTCCGATCCACAATGACTTCAATGCTAAAGAGAAGACCCAATTAAGTTTGTGAAGTTGGTATTATTTTCAGATCCAACTAAAAGAGAATATTCTATAATAAAATATATTACTATTTTTTTTTTGTGACTGGGTATTAATGAAATTGGGCTTCGAACATAAGAGTTGTATTTAGGTGTTTTAAACACTAACCCTAATAATAGAATAATAAATTCAATCAAGGTTTGCGAGGAGAGAGCAGGTGTGGAAATGGTCCACCTATAGTTTACATGATGTTTAGGAAGTCCACTTTATATATTTGGGCCAAAAACGGGCCGAGTGATAAGTCTAATATTAAAGCATGTTCCAACAATTAACTATGATCTAAGATGAGTTAGACTAAATTCAAGTTTAAAATAACCAAATACAAGTTCAAATAATCTCAGTGTTTGAAGAGGTGCGTGTTAGTCCTCTTTGTTCTCTCTCCTGATCATCTCTTTTGACGATGGAGATCGTTAGAAGCTTGGTGGGAGAGACGAAAAGTACGAAAGAAGAGGAGGATATTCTCCAGCATAGTATCAAATGAGACTCTAAAGGAGCTATGTTCGCCTTGGAAGCAAACTTTAATTGTCAAACTTTTAGGCAAAGACATAGGTTATCAACTTATGTTAACTAAGGTGACGCATATGTGGAGATTGGAGGGAAATCTTGATCTCCTGGACCTAGGTGAAGGGTTTTTCCTTGCCAAATTCAATAGTAAACAAGACTACCACCATGTTCTAATGGATGGGCCTTAGCTCATTCATGATCACTGCCTTACGGTGCAAAAATGGAAACTATGGTTCATACCGGAAGGAGAGAAGATTAAGACTACCGCAGTTTGAGTTCGACTACCGCACTTGCCTATTGAATTTTTTTAATAAAAGCATTCTCTTTGAGATAGCTAAGGTAATTGGCAGACCCATCAAAATTGATGCAAATACAACAAATGCATTGAGGGGTAGGTATGCTAGGGTTTGTGTGGAAACAGATTTTGAGAAGGCCCTAGTCTCAAGAATCAAAATAAGGAAGAAAATTCCAAGAATCAAATACGAGGGGCTTCATATCATATGCTTCGGTTGTGGGAAAGTTGGGCATAAGATTGAGGAGTGCATGGACCAGAGAAGGGAAATGGAGAAGGAACCAGAAGGGGCCGAGAATGAATTGATAAGAGAAACCCTAGGCAAGGAAGGTCTTTCCATGGCGGAAACCACGACGGTGAAGGACGAGGGTTTAGGCCCATAGATGGTTGTGCAGAGAAGACAAAAAATTAATAGAAATGGTAATCTTATAGGCAAGGAAAGGAAAGGAAAGGAAATGCTTACCAAAACCATTTTATCACACTGGACGAAGTAAATGTTGCTCGGATGAAGCGTGTTCAGATTCAGGAGCAAAAGCCGAAATCCGTGGACCTATGATAGAGCAACACGTGAGACATCAGAGGTATAGTACAAAAGTGATGTTACAAGGGAAGGAAACAAGGAAGATAGAAGTGGGTTTGCAAGGGCAATAAAGGGGTGAAGAGCTGCTGAATCCCGAGAGAGAGCAATTAAAGGATTCAGTAGACATAGCAGTCGAGTAGAGAGGGTCTTGGGAAGGACAAACCGGGCACACAAAAGGGGATTGTAGGCAGTGGACTCAAGCATGGGGTGTTTACTTAAAAGCCCAAAAGGAATTGGGGAGTTGGCCCAAGGCTTAAAGTCAACTAGGCTTTGCTCTTGCTGGAAAATAAAAGTGGAGTGGGCCTACCTGAAGGGCAAAGTGGGTGTGGGTCAGGTGTGAGAGTGTATGACCCAGGCCAAAGTTCAGAGGCCCATAATTCTTTAAATTTAACAGATAGAAGGTGGAAGGGAGGGAGCATTGTGAGAATAGGGGATGCGAGCATGGAAAGCGGGGAGGACACCGATAAAGAGACTATCAATGGGATGGAAGAAAGACAGGAGATAGATATGGAGGTCCAGTAATTTCTCTTTCTGTCCCTACCAGAAGATCATTTTTTTCTATGAATGTCAATAGTATAGTGTGAAATTGCAGAGATATAAGGAGTAACAGTTTCAGGAGAGCTTGCAAGGAAATGATCAGGAGAGAGAAGCCAGAGATAATTTGTTGTTTAGAAAAGAAAGCCAAGAATAATCTCTTCCCGAAGTTCTTAAAGAGTTGGGGTCTTGATACAGAATTTATTGTGCTAACTGAGGGTTTCAAGGGGGCCTTTGGTTATCTTGGAATTCTAGGAAAATTAACCTTCAAGTAGAGCAATGCACCAACCAACTAATTCACTATAGGATTTTGGAAGCAAATAGGAACTGGTTTGTTACTTACGTATACGGCTAACCCCAGGTTAAAGCCAAAGAAACTTGCTGGAATGATCTTGCAGATATTACTGTTAATATGGGGGAGCCGTGTATAGTCATGGGAGACTTTAATGATATTGTTGGAATGGATGAGACAAGTAGGGTAAATAACTACACTTGGAGGAGATGTCAGAGATTTCAGAATTGGTGGATGAGGTGCAATCTGATCGACATGAAGGCAGGGGGTCCAAAGTTCACTTGGAGCCGAAAGGATCAAGGATACACCGGACTCCAACAAAAGCTTGACAGAGTGCTCTACAACCTTGAAACTAAGCTAACCTTCCTGGAAATGAAGGTCCTTAATCTTACCAGGATGCATGGAGATCACTGCCCTGTATATTTAAACACTCATACGTCTTCTTCTCCTAATAAGGAAAGGAGACCTTTCAGGTTTGAGGCAGCTTGGCTTATGGATCCTAGCTTCAATGAGGTGTTTGAGAAATCTTGGAGTGAAGTGGAGGGCCCTCTGGAGAATGCTCTTAAAGTGACAACTGATGAAATCAAAGCATGGAATAAGCTAGTTTTTGAGAATATCTTTCAAAGAAAAATAGAGCTCACGCAAAACTGAGTGGTATCCAAAAGTTGCATAGTTACAAGTCATCAAGTTATCTGCAAGAGTTAGAAGTGCAGCTGCTAGATGAGTATCACAAAGTCCTTGAGTAGGAACAGGTTTTATGGTTCCAAAAATCTAGACTGAATTGGCTCATGGATGGAGATAGAAACACCAGTTTTTTTCCATACTACAACTAATGTGAGGAGAAGTGCTAACAGGATCACGGCCCTTAAGATCAATGATTGTTGGTGCTCAGATTAGGAAGAGCTACGGAACCACACCATAAACTACTTCTTTGGCTTGTTTGCAGGCAAGAAGGTAGTTGAACCAAATTGTAGATTTTTGGCTTGAAGGAAAAAAATTAACAGCGAAGATCAAGATCATCTCTGCAAGCCATTTCAGGAGGAGGAGGTTAGAGCGGTAGTTTTCTCCATGAAAGGGTTTTAAGCTCCAGGGTCAGATAGAGTGCAGCTCATTTTTTATTAGAGATTCTGGGAGTGTGTAAGGCTACTTCTAGCCAAAGGTAGCAAAAGCTCACATGACCCTCATCCCAAAGTCGAGTAATCCAGAGGTAATCTCAGACTTTAGACCCATTAGCTTATTGAATACTTCTTATAAGGTTCTAAGTAAATACTTGGTAACTAGACTGAGGCCTATCTTGCAAAAAATTATAGACCCGCATCAAAATAGCTTTTTTCCAGATAGAGGAACTCTTGACAACATAGTGGCCCTCCAAGAAGTGGTGCACTTTATTAGGCACTCAAAAAGTTCGAAGTGTTCCATGATTATCAAAATCGATTTAAGAAAAGCTTATGATAATATTGATTGGCAGTACTTAGCAAAGGTTCTAGTTGAAGTGGGAGTCCCCATTAGTGTGGTGAAGCATATCATGTTTGCAATTTCTAATGGAGACACTTCCATCATTTGGAATAATGAGGCTTTCCCTCCTTTTATGCCGAATCAAGGTTTGAGACAGGGAGACTCTCTCTCTCCCAATCTCTTTCTATTGGTCATGGAAAGACTTGCGTGCATGGTTCAGAAGAAAATTAAGAAAGGGGTGTGGAATCCTATTAAGGTTGCTAGGACAGGCCCTAGTATCTCCCATCTCTTTTTTGTCGATGACCTAATCTTGTTTGTTGAGGCAGAGCATCTAAATCTCAGTAACATTCTTAGTTGTTTAAAGGATTTCTCTGAGAAAAGTGGCCTACAAGTTAACCCTCATAAGTCAAAAATTTGTATTGCTCTAGATGCTCCTAGACACCTAAAGGCATACCTTGCTACGTGTAGCAAATTCTCCCTCACGAAAAATCTAGGAAGCTATTTGGGAGTGCCGATTTTTCATGGAAAAGTAGATAAAAAGTTTTATTATTAGCTGGTGGAGAAGGTGAAGAGTAAATTGATCAGCTGGAAGTCTAAACTTCTAAGTATGGCCGGTAGGAGAACCCTAATTCAATCGGTGACAGAGCAATCCCTTTATACACAATGCAGTCCGTTTGGATCTCAAAGCACATTTGCAAGAAGTTGGACAAGTTAAATAGAGATTTCTTGTAGGGTAGCATTGATGAGAAAAGAAAAATTCATTTAGTCAAATGGGATAGGGTCTATATGCATCCAAGAAGGAGGGAGGTTTGGGCTTGAGAAGCATAAGGGAATGCAACATAGCATTGATGGCCAAGTTGGGATAGAGAATCTAAAAGGAGAAGGTACTCTTTGGTGTGATATTTTGAGAAATAAGTACCTTAAAGGAGGAGACCTTTTGGTACATAGAAGGAAAAGCAATTCCTCTGTTGTCTGGAAGGGTATTTGTAGTAGTAGGAAGTGTCTTAAGAAAGGCTTAATTTGGAGGATTGGTGATCGGAACTCCATCATCTTCTGGTATGACAAATGGTTGGGAAATGATGTGTTGGTGGGTCAAGCTATAATTCCCCCAAGAGTGTTGCTATGTGAACACTAGGGTGAGTGACTTTTGGGATGAGGGAAGAAGATGGAATCTAGGGGAACTGCTCACCCTTCTCCCTAGGGATAAAATGGAGGAAATTAGAGCCACTATTATCCTTAGAAACAGAAAATTGAAAGACTCTTTTCTCTGGCAGGATAGCCCTAATGGAGATTTCTCTGTCGCTTCAGCTTACTGGTTGCAAAAGTTGGGTTTGGAGGATATCACTGGTGAGGTGCCCGAAGAGAGTGAAAATGTTCGTCTAGTTAGCCATAAGAGGTAGAATCTTATCCAATAAAGAACTGTTTTGAAGGTGCATCACCCAAGAGGGGACTTGCTCCATTTATTGAGAAGATGTTGAAACTGAAGAACATGTGCTGAGAGACTACAAACATGCGAAAGCTATTTGGAGTAATCTTGTCCCAGGCATTGAGAAGTTAAGTAATTTTTGGAGTGGAAATGTGTTTCACTGGCTACGTGATGATTTGGTAGGTAAGTTCAAGCTACAACTAAAAGAGGAAGAGGTTTTATTCATGTTGGCTGTCTGGTTCATCTGGAAGTCCAGATGCAGTGTTGTCCGTTAAAAGAAGCAGGAGCCTACTGCTATGGTAATCAATAGAATTAGTAGTATGTGGAGAGAGATTTGAGATAAGCCCAGCTTAAAAAATTCTTGGATGGAAGAGGTTAAGGTCAAATGGGAGTGTCCCATTGAAGGAGTAATCAAGCTAAATATTTATGGAGCTACTAAATTGGAGAAGGGACAAACCAGTGCTGGAGGGCTTTTCAGAATTTATATGGGTCAATGGGTGAACAATTTTTGGTTAAATGTGGGAATAGCTAAGGGAGATTTAGCTGAATTATGGGCTATGAGAGAGGGGATTATGATTGCTAAAAGGAAGCAATTTGGTAACTTGGTTGTGGAAAGTGACTCCTTGCTCTTGGTCAAAGCTGTTAACAAGGGTGTGGGAATTAACCACCTTTGGAGTATCATGGTGAAAGAATGTAGATAGATCATGAATGATATTAGAGTCTCAAGGTCTCCCATATTTTTAGAGAAGCTAATAGTTGTGCATACAAATTAATTTTAATAGGACAAGGGACAGAGATGGGTATTCATGTATCAAGCACCTCCCGGCAGGATTATTGGAGTTTGTAAGCTGGGACTTGTCAAATTGTTTCTGGATCAGAAGAAGGAGAAGCTGCTCTTCTGTTTGCTAGTTTTGTAGACTTGTTTTGTTTGTTTTTTTTTTTTTTTGTTTTTTTGTTTTTTGGTATCTTTCTCTTCCCAACCAAAAAAAAAAAAAAAAAAGATTCCAGAGTTTATAACCACCAGCCTAAAGAAGTTCTATTCCACTAGGAGGCGCCCTACTAAAAAAGCAAGTAGGCCCCAAAAAGAACAAAGGATCGCAAAACATTGGGCTGCAGAGCCAAGAGAGAGAAAGGAAAAAAATGAAGGAAACTTCAGTAAAGGAAGAAGAGAAGAGAATCCTACCAAAATTCTTTAACTTGAATGATCAGACATTTTACATTCTTAATCAGAGGTTTCGAGTTCAAGTCCTGAGAATGGAAAAAAAAAAATTTAAAAGAGCCAACATCTCAATGAGTCTCACAGTATTCAGACCGGATTAATCAAACAAAATCCAGTTACCGATCAATAAAAATTTAAAAAAAAAAAGAGAGAGAGAACTCTAAATCCTAAAATTCAGCGACACAACAACTATAAATATATTAACTAAACAACAAAACTAAAACCAAAAGTATAAAATTAAAGTTAACAGGGGTAGAGAGAGAGAGCATACATGAAAGAACTGTAGAGAGAAAAATAGGGAGAAAAGATGATAATTAGGGTTTTGGTGGGCAAAGAGAGAGAGGTGATAGAGAGCAAGGAGCAAGGGAGAAATTGAGCTTATAACATATAGAGACGGAAGATTGAGGTTATTAGATCAAATTTTGAATTTTGTAAAAAAATTTTATATAAGGTATTTTATACAAATAATTTAAAATTTAGAATTCTCATACATATTTTTTCATTCAAATATTTATATAAATTTACTGAACATGTATAATAAATTAGAATATAACATGTAAACATTATACGTTTGAAAAGATATTTTTTTCCTTAACCACAACAATATATAAGAGAGATTGAAATTTGAACATCTAAAATAAATAAAAACTTAAAATGATTAAATGACTCGTCTGAGTTAAAATCCTTAATTGCAGAGATCCTATGTTATATTAAAACTAGGAGGGTTACACCACGCTGCACACGGTGTGGAGTGTGAATGATTGATGCCCTTTGTTAAAAAAATATATATAAATATATATTTTTATTGTTAAAATTTTAATTTAAATTTAACTTTATAAGATTAACATATTGAAATTTATTAAAAAAATTATGACTATTTACAATAAATAATTATAAGAATGTAAATATTTTTTTAAAATATTTATTAAATTCATTAAACATTTAAATTTATATTTGTGCAGAAACTATATGTAGACTAAATGTATTTATATTAATTCATTTAATAAATGATAAATTGAAAATAAAAGAAATTCAAAATTATGCCTTAAAAAAAATAAAGGAAAAATTTTTCATCAAACAAACACATATATTATATTTTTTTGCATAATATAAATTAATGAAATGTAAAAATATTTTTAATATAATATAGATTATAAAAAGAATAAGAAGAAATAGATGCAGAAGAAAAAAGAAAAATGGACATTCAATGTTATGCTCGCAAAGGCCCAGCCTTGGGGCCCAAGGCCGACCTAAGGCCCACCAGTCCAACCTTGGTCGACCAAGGCCCAAGGCTTGGCCTACCAAGGCTGGCCTGGTTGACCAAAGGCTTGGGCCTTGTCAACCATGCCAAGCCTTGGTCGACCAAAGGCTTGGTCACCTTGCTTATTTTTGTTTAATATAAAAATATTTATAATATATATAATTTTTATTTGGTATTTTTATAAATATAATTTTTATAATATTATAACATTTGTCTCATCTTTCTGTGTTCCAAAAACACTCTTCATGTTTGAAAAAAAAAAAAAAAACAGATCTCAGATTTTGTTCCATGTTCCAAATTGGAAAAAGGAAAAAATTGTAAAAATGCAAGAAAAATAAAAGTACTAATATTTTGAAGAATCACGGAATCCCACACTATTGAGAGAAAGACAGGTTTTCAGAATGCTAACGAACTGCCAGAGACTAAACAACAAAACTCTACTGTAGAAGCAATACAGATGTATTATAAAAGCAGTACAAAGAGAGAGAGGAAGAAATGAAAGAAGAGATCAACAAAACTTGTAAACTACAACCATATTAGGTAACTTGTTCATCAATTTGACAAATGTTAAGGACTAAGATTGAGGCATTAGAAAACTTGCTTCAACACAATTCTGAATTGAGTGTCCTAAAGTCCAAAATATTTTGCTAGAATATATAATCTTCCATTCTACAATTAGCATATCTCTCGATTCATCTTAAAACATTTTTAACACATAACTAGTTGTCCCTATATCATGAAAAAACTAAAACCCCAACCTTAAATTTAGATAATTTTTTTTTTAAAACATTTAAAAACACTTAAATTTCAATGCAACCTAAAATTAAGATTTTGCAAAAGGAAAAAAAAAAAAAAAAATGGACTCCAAGCTGTTAAGTTACGAACTCTTGCTACCTACACTGATGCTACTATCCTTTTATAAAGTAACATGGTTACTGCAAAACTTTTCTGCTCCTTCCATTGCATAAGACTTAGAGTTGAAAGATTTGAGTCCAAACACAAATTCTAACATACAGAAAATCAGATTATTCGATTTACAGTTATTTACAGAATTTGGAAAAATCAAGCGTCTATGCTCTATATATGTTCTCTTCCATTCATTACCTTCTTCAATGGCATAAAAGATTCGAACAGCATTCCCACTAAGTTCTTAATCAGAAAAGTAAATGATCAAAAGTATAAGAGGAAAGTGAAGAGGAAGAAGCCCAACTTGAACATGCAGAAAAAAAGAAAGGAAAAATTGCCACCTGCAGCACAATGGAGCTGAAAGTGAAAAGAAATAAAGGGAAAGGATATCATTTTGTTGTAAGAGAGCTGAAAGTAAGGAACGCCTGCATTCCTGCATGGCCATCATCAACTACATTAAGGGTTGATTTGAGCACTTGAATTGCAGCTGAGCTGTTTCTTAGGATTTCCCGACACCATTTGACTGTTTCTTTCTCTAAATTTTCAAGCTAACCAAAATAGAAACATATAACTAATATTACCATCAAAGATCAAAAGAAGATTAATCTTGAAACCCAGAAATATTTTAACTCCTGGCTACTCAATTGGCAAAAAGTTTGTTCTTGAGATTTTTTTTGTAGCCTCATAAGGTTTAATTATTTTGGCATAGTTAAACAGATATTACATCAGAAATAACCAAATTAACACCCAAATTCGATATAAAAAGATACCTGAGAAGTTTTAAGAGCAACAAAAGGTCCTCCTTCCACTATCTGCCACAGCCAAACCATTAGTCATGTTTGCTTGAAGAGCATCACAAGAACACATAGTGGAAGGGAAACCCAAACTACAATTAATTAGTACAATTGATAATCATAAAGGTTTAAAATGACAAGTAAAAAAAAACACTAATTTTAAAACTGGTATGAGACATTGTAATAGTTGTTCACAAAATTAAGTTTTCATGATATAATTAGGAAAATTGAAGCAGTTGAAGGAAGAACGAATATGAAAATATGAGTTCGAATTTGAGCCATTAAGGATGACACATGACATTGGGGAAGTAGCTTAGTATTTCTAAAATATTTCTACCACCATGTAGAGACACCAACAATGGAAATGCATACATCTTCATTTCCCAAAAACAAATAACATTAAAAAATTTGTAACAAAAGAAAATCTCTCCAAACATAAGAACAGCCATGCAATTTGTGTCATATAAATCAACAACACTAAGGTTTTAATGTAGTCTCAATCAATTGTATATTATCATAAAAGTAGGAAAATAGGTTAATAAAATCTTGATTTCAATCGAAATATAGGATGAGTCCTCAATCAACTCCCCGTAAAAAATCCTAATCTCAAGAAGTTTGTCCTAAATCAATACTTCTTTTTATAACTTTGGTTGTTTCCATTATATTCCAATTTCACAAAATTGCCACAATGAATCAAATTTTATGTTCCAATTTCACAAAATCTCTCCAATGAATCGTATGCGGAAAATAGCACCGCACCTAATCTGTAAAGAAAGTGCCACCAGCAGTGCAGACTAAACTACTTGTTTGGGATACCATAATATAGAATTCATCACCATCTTTGACATGACAATAAAAAGATGTGCACACACACTCACAAATATGATAACAAGGGGTGAACTGAATAACTCAAGAAAATTTATTCATCCACATAATATGCCATACATATTGCTAAACTGACTCAAATGATAAGGACTGAAGCCGTAATTAAGGTCAAGTCAGATTTGTCAAACCACACTACAAACACTATTAAGACCCAAAAGATGTGATGGTAGTGCAAAATCTAATGTACAGTCAAGGGATTCAATCTCAACAGAGAAGCCAGCCCATAAAAGTGTGTATAATAATACCATCTGCTCAGTTCCAGCTTTTACCTGGCACTTTATCATGAACAACTTGAATTGTGATGCCTGATCTCCTTCCTAGAGCGAGCCTGATCTGGATCAAACCCACCTTCCTCTGCTCCATCGACAGCCCAGGATGGTGTAGCAGCCATGTAATCCTAGCTATTAAATAATTTTCCAAGAGCCACCTGCATTTTCCAGTTTTCATACATTATGGACAATACTATTTTTCTTAATAACATTTAATTTTTGAAGAGAAGAGGTCAAGTTACCTACCAGGTCATGGAACTTTACATAGTCTAAGTTTCATTTTTGCTTGGTTTGCTAATGATTGTCTTTACGTTCATTTGGTCATTTCTCTTGAATTAAGAAGTAACTAACATAAAGAAAGATGAGAATGTCATCTTCTTTTGACTTTTGGAGATGCTTAACCTAAGGGCTTGTCAACCAGGTTTTTTCTTGTTTTGATATTTATTTGTGTTCTTGTCTCTTTTTCAAACCTTAAATAAAAAAGAAGGGAGTTCACACGCAATAAAATAGAGAGAGATGTGAGATACAATAAAGAAGCAAAAACAGAATATAGGCAAAATTTTAGGATCTTAGGTAATTGTAAAAATATAAGGCAGGGGCATGATGGCCCTCTAAACCTCTCTTTGGTTCTATCCTCACATGATGATTCTTTATTTGGATGCTAGTTCTTGTCTATCCATTGCGTGGAGCAATGTCAAGCCATGATTGAATGGGACAGGCATGAAACCTTCTGCATCCTGGAGTCCTTTGGGTTCTCTCTCTCTCTCTACAATTCTAGCTCTCCTGTGTTTTGAGTTTTGATTAAACATAGTTATATTTTATCTATCCTCTCTCTCTCTCTCTCTCTCTCCACAGAGAGTTGCTTATGTGTTGTGCATTTTGGTTGTGATTGTGAATAAGTTTCGCCCATGAGGGATATATCTTGGAGTGGCAATAAGACTGAATCAAAGGGTTTGAAGAGGCTATTGAGATTAGGACTAACTGATGGACATTCTGATGTCCTATTGGGTACTGCTACATTCCATTATGGTTTATTGCCTACTGAACACCTAATAAAAGATTTATGCTTGTTTTTTTATTGGGTGCTTCTTAAAATCATGGTTTATGTAGTTGCAATTGAAGTTTAGTAGGCATATAAAATCACTGCAACATTCCATGTGAATGGAGCAAACTAATTGGGCATTATATAGCATTCACACTCATTGCCTGCTGCCTTTCCTCTGTTTCAGATGTAAAGTAACATTTTAATAAAATTACCAAAGCATGATGATATAAATGTTAAAAAGCATGACCACTAAAGCATGATGACATAACAAGTAAAAGTTAAAAAGCAGACCTTAGTTTTGTGGCGTTTAAAATTTTAAATGTTCCTCCAGAAGCTAAACTGAATGAAAAGACCGACCATATTAGTGTATTGTCCCATATTAAGGCCAAATAGCATGACCACTAAATTTTATTACTATGGAATTATTATCTTGAGACTATTATTGCATTGAGAATATTACAACAGAGAAAGTATTGCAGGATTTACCATTATGCTAAACTTGACGGTAAGAGGAAGAGTAATGCTATTAGGAGCTAAATAGGTCCATGACTGAATTGACAAAATGTGAAGTAATTTTATCCATTCTGTATAGTTAAAAGATGCCCATTTTCAGTAATCAATACAAACATGCACATTCAGTGTAGGATAGACCTTATGAGGGGAAAATAAATTGCAATATGAAAAAACCCAAAATTAAAAACAGTGAAATCGGCAACTAAGAAAGAAAACCCACTAACATGGAAATAGAATTCTACGATCTAAGCTATCCCAACATAATCCAAAGTATGCCCTAACAAAGTCACAAACCATGAAAATTCTACCTAGTTTTTGAAATGTCTTTATGTAATAACCCTATGACAAGCATATATCAGGAGAAGACACATGACTGGCAGCAGCGTGTCTTAGATTCAGTAAATTCCCCCCATGGACATGATCCTGAAGATATAAATTTGAAACACAGCTTATTGCCATCTTCTTCATGTTTTTGCCATTTTCGGGATGCATCATACCTCCAATACTGCAAATCAGAAATGCTAGCACCAGGATTCTCAGCCGCTTCCTTTGTATGAGTTGTTTTTTCTATTACATTATATGGAGATGAAGCGGTATTTGGTGGCTTCAAACAAATTTCAGCAGTAGTAATTGAAGATGCTTGAGTGGGAGAAAGTGCATGAATAAATTTCTGAGAAGATGGTAAAACAAGGGCTACTAAATACGGTCAGCCAAGTCAATATGCAGTAAACGGGAAATGGAAATGCCAGTATTATAATGTATACATGAGAATGAGAATTGCATCAGTGCCATCGGACAAGTCACACAACTTGGAAGGCAACCAAACAAATAACAGATTCAACCATCAAAAGAAGAAGGGGGGAAAAAGATAGCAACCAATCATTGGCACCTATTAAAGTCATGCTACTACCCAAAGCATTAGGTACAGAGACACCCAAGTGAAAAACTCAGATTAAACCAAATGTTCAATGAAAACGTTGATCAAAAGCAATTTAAATTGTTCCTTCAAGTGTTACCAAAGCCTAGATTTCAGAAACATATACTACATTTCAGAAACATATACTACATATGGCAATTGAAATAAGGGAAAAAGAAAAGAACGCTGAGAATTTTAAGAAAAGTTAACTGACCTGTTTATCTCTATTTCTAACAGAAGCAAGACCCAAGAAACGGGTTCTGTGCACTGCATCCACATTTGAGTAACGCTCATAAGCATAATATATGTCCTTCATGTCAGCAATGTGGTAGCTAATTATGGAGGATCTGATCAGGAAAAAAGAAATTGCTTTTTCGTAAAGCATTAAAGCACATGGCATAACATCAACAGGTGACTAAAATAAGTTAGAAGGTGAATAGAATAACGCAACATAGATTGGAGTAGGTGTCATGAATAGGTGTCATGGTACGTTATGATGCAATGCAAGAAAAGAATTATGCAAGTATGTCAACATTTGGGGCATAAATAGTTGGACAAAGGTTACTACTGAAATGCATCCAGACTCGGCATCCATGGAGCGTCAAACTAAAGTCTAATATAATTGCATATTTGGATAAAAAATACTTAAATCTTATGAGTGCAAAAATTCATTGCAAACAAGAAGGTAGCTGCTTTCTGGTGATATTCTACTAACTACTTACTCGGTGTAGAAATTTCCACAAAGTAAATCAAATTTTTACTTACCGAGGTTTCATCTCTGCTACCAACTCTGAGATGGTGAAATCAATACCTGTCTCATCTGAAATTTTTGAAGGCATATCAGATATGGCAGCACCATTTGTAATCCCAGATGGCCATTCATTAGTGAGTAACAGTTGAGGGAATTACTGATCAAAGAATGTGAGTCTGTACTCAAAGCATGTGAGCCTGTAATAAAAAATAATTCACCACCAAAATAAGAGCAGGAATTAAATTAACAACTTGAACTTAAAAACAACACGACAAATTTAATGAGTGTCTTAATCAAGCGCAGGGACATCTTAAGAACGAGTCAATAATTCCAGGTTCCCCATCAATGCTCGCAATGCATCAACATCACCTTGACTGTATGTCCCAAATGGCAGACCAGGTGGCTGCTTACCAAACAAATACACCAAAGACAGCCCTGTATATAAAATACATTTAATCAATCAAAAATAACTATAATATTTGGCATAATAAACAATAGTAATGAATAACATTATTATATTTGGCATAGTAAACATTGTAATGAATAACATTATTTTCACACTTCTAAAATATATTTGCCTTCTTGATATTGATCAAATTAATAGACAAGAATTATTAGGATGTCAAAGGTCAATGACCAAAAGGATAAAATCTGAGATCATGCAGATTCATTGATCATTAAATTTAAAAGCATTAATAAAGCTTTTTAACTTTATTACACCAATTACATTGTGCCACATCACTTTATTAGACTGATGCACAATGACAACCTTGACATTGCTAATTATTTTAAGGCTTGAGGCAAAAGGGCAATTGCAAAAGGGTAAAGGAACATGGACAGCAAATCCTATTAAGGAAAATGTGGCAGCATAAGTAGGTATTTCAAATTCTGCAATAATATTTGTCAGATCAATGAGATCCTGAACTGAGAACGCCAAGCACCAGATTTGTGATATGCTTAGGCTTTGTCATGCTTTGTATTTAAAGCAGGAATGGAAATGGATAAAAACAAATAGAATTTTCTCAAGCGTGAGTTGCCCTCTGATAAATAAATTCATGGAAGTGTAGAAATAGAACACAATTTGCAAAAAGTATGAAATATGCTTGTTAAAACAATCACTCCTCCAAAAGCTGCAACCTACCATCAGAAATATCAATTTTTTTCTACCATGTGTTTCAATTGACAGAGCACATCTATACTGTTATTGTTACAATCATGAAACTCACCCCCACATACGACTGGAAAATATACAGAAAGAGGAATAGGGATAGAAAGAGAGGGAAAGAAACCTTCCCAACGAAGTGATGCTTGTTAGAGAGAATAGAATTGTAGTGAGCATCCAAAGTCCCTTTGGGTGGTCCCCCCTAGTGCACAAGGCAACCTGTGACCTCTTCTTTTCTCTTAAGGCATCTCACTCCCTTCATAAAGTGACCTCACTCCCTTCATAAAGTGACCTATCCCCTATTTCCATCTATACAAGCCAAACCAACAATATGACAATCAGGTACTTTAAAATAATCCAATCACCAACACTCTTCCACAACATTCACCAGTTCATACTCAACTAGAGATAAATTATTGTCCTCTTTAATAGCAAAGGTGGTTGATTTAGTAACCTCAACACGGCCCCATTTGTCAACTGCAAGTCGCATTGTGCCCTTAAACATATCAATCTTTGCATTCCTAAGGATCACCATGGTTCCAGGCTTCATCATGTCAATTGCACAAGCAGATAAGAAATGTTCCAAGTAAGCAAAAGGAAGAAATTTATGTAGAGCACCATAAATTTTGTCGCAACACATTTTTTATAAAGCACATTTACTAACAAACATTTGGTTGCAGAAAAAAGCCTGTTTTCTACACCTGCTTTCAAAAATTTTGCAAAAAACAGTAATTGAATTCAAATATATATATTTTTTTCGTAAACAAGGGGCAACTTTCCAAATTTTCCATTTTCCAACTTATAACTGAGTTTCCAAAAAAATTAAAGATTAAATCCATTTTGCATAATTTGTAGTACAAAATATGATTCAGATCTCTAGGCATTTGAGAACTGAATCATATATTGTACTAAAGAATTTTCAAAAGGCAGCAAGCCTTTTTATATATTTACACCTAGGGAAAAATTAGAAGTCTTCAATGCACAGACAAGGACTTCTGGCTGGTTTATGTACAAGAAATTGGATTGATTTTTTTCTTTTTTTTTTTGGCGGGGGGGGGGGGGATGCATGCAAAAGGGAACCTGATTCTACCATTTGAAAAGTATAATCTTCTTGAATCAAACAGAAGGGACTGGCCCAAATATTTATGTCCTGTGTCATCCTAGTTTTCTAAATTGAAGCCACCTTTCGGAAGGTATCAAATTCTAGGATCAAACAAAAGAGATTAAAGCAAAGATATATGTCATGTGTCGTCATAGCATTATAGCAAAACCACCCTTTCCTCCATAAACCGGCATCTTGGACCACTTATGTCAGTCCTTTGTAGTTATCACACACAGGGTATGCCCATAGACTATAGATCGAAAAGGCAAAATATATAATTTTCATGTAATGTATGAATGTATGCAACCCTTTCTCTTATATTACAGTCCAACAAAAAGAAAAAAAAAAATAAAAATAGAAGATCCAAAGTAGAACTTTTTTAAGAGGATAGATTTTCATTTGAAAACAAAATCTTAGTGGGAATATAAACAAACTTGGAAAACATGGCTTCAATCAAAACTAAATCAAAATGACTCCTTCTTACAAAAGAAAACAATTCAAAATCAAAACATTCCAAGCTTCATGTAAATAAACATCAAGCTATGATGAGAATTTTGGGCCCAACCATCCTAAGCAACACAGCAGGATGAAAAACTCCCAAAATCTAATTCATCTTATGTAACTAATGCAGGTTTGGGGAAGATTTACTTAATTCTGATTGCCATTCTTTTCTCACTAACACAAGCACATACCGAGTACTATTCTACCAAAGGTAAAAATAACACGAACATATTAAAAACTTCATTATACACCATCCACAACAATCAACACACAAACTGACAACATACCATGAAGCCAAAAACACATATATACTCAAACCATGAGACAAAATATATATATAGGGAACATACTATTCACTCCAGCCGAGATCAGTGAAAACATGACCAAGGACCAAAGACTTCTTCAAAGATTGGACTACACTCAGTTTAGGAAACAATTAAGGATATCAAATCCCTTATAGTATATTAACTGTGTACGATAGTGAACATGTAAGTAAGAGAAGCAATATTTCTCAAGATCATTCAGATTCACCACCACTTCTTCTCTTAGCAGGATTTCTACGTGCACCATAAGCACACAAGAAAATCATGATGGCATGAAGAATACAATGAAGAAAACAATGTTGCCATCACCTCACAGAATTTCTAGGGACTTCTTGAAAACAATTCAACCCATCTTCCAAAATATAATGAAACATTAGCTTCCAAAATGACATCTGTAACTATAAGGTAAACTGTCCACAGTATATGCTTACAATTCTGGACGAGAATAATTAAACAATTTCACAATTCATGCCAAGATTACAATCAATTTACAAAAGTAGCCCTTCCACATATGACAAAAAATGCTCCAAGACTAAACCCCCCAAGTCATTCTCAGGGAATACATTTTGTCTCTACATAAAATAGTATGACAGTTTCATATTACATTTGCAACCCCCACAAAGAAATTCAATGACATCTTAGAGACAACCAAATCAAGCCATCCAACAGTCACAATAATCTAGGGTTTCAAAAAACAATGAGAAAAGAAAAACCCTCAAACAAGGGCAAAAACAAGTAATTCATAGCCAAAACAACAACATTCCGGTTTAGACTGGAGAACACAGCTACAAGCAGAACAATAAACAAGAGATCAAACCCTGGAACCACAAAAAAAAAAAAAAAATCAAATACTTAAAACCAGATACCTTGATCGTTACGAGCAGTGAAGAAAATGGTTCCAGTCTCAAGACGTTCAGTGGTGTGAGTGTGAGGAAATGCACACCATAAAGTTTCATGAATCATATGAAAGAAACCAACATTCCAAATTGCAAGGATCAAATAACAAAAATCTAAAAACCCAATTCTAATCTTCATCAATCAGTGTAATCCTCTTCCATACCCAAAAACAATTAGTGCAAACTCCTAATGTTCATCAAATTGCTTCAACAAAAACAGCAAAATCACTGTACCCACATGCCAAATTTCACCAAAAACTGAAATTCATTCCCATTATATGCATCCATAAGACTTATTAAAATTCACTCCAGTGGACGCCATAGCCAAACCCCCCACTATAAGCCCTCATTATCTGATTTGATCGAAACCCTAATTTTGTAATTTCGACAAATTTGAAGGGCTACCAGTGACAATCTGACCAAACCCTATATACCCATTAACATAATCACGCTTAGCAAATCAATCAGCCAAAAAAAAATCACAAACTCTATAACTCCAAAATTTCAGTGCTATAAAAGCAGGAACAACAATTTCGAAAAAAAAAAGCCAAAAAATAACATAATAATGATAGAAAACAAGGGAATCAAAGTTTTAAGGTTTCGGGTTTGTAGAAAAGAAGTTAAATGAAGTTTGGTTAGGGCCCGATTACCTTGTCTCTCTACAAAGTAGACATTGTAACAGGATGAGGGATCGACAACTCCAGAGAAAGTAGGAGACGGCAAGGAAGAGGTTGAAGCGGATTCGTGTTTTTGAGTCTGTTCATCTTCTTGGTAATATGAGACGATCGTCGCCATTATAGAGAGAGAGACCTACTGGGGAATCCAGAAACCATGATCGACTGGAGTAGATCAGAATCCCCAAATCAAAGTTAGGGCTTGCAGATGACTGAAGCACAAGCGAAACGTATAGAGAGAGAGAGAGAGATGAACCTCAGCCATTTCAATCTCTCCAGCGCTTTCAAACAATCTAGCTAGAGTAGCGGTGTCGACGCTAAAAGGAATACAACCCAAAGAGAGTTTGAGCTCTGGAGCTCTTTACTTTCATCTCTAAAAACCTTTTCTTTTGGACCCAATGAAGATTACCCACACCATCATCATCATTCTGCTGGTGGGGAGAGAGAGAGAAAGAAGGAAAGGTTGTTGAGCCGAAGTGACGAAGAAGGCTTTTCCAGGCAGAGAGAGAGAGTGCATGCGTGTCATGCCCTTTGCAGGCAGGACAAGCAATGAGGAATGGCTCTCCTCAACTTCTGTATGCGTAGAGATGGAAAGACGGAGAAAACCATCGTGATGAGACAACGTTTTCGTCCAACTCAGAAATAAAAACGAATTATCTTTCGTCAAGTGGAGAACTTTGCCGAGGTGGAGGACGACCAAAATCTAGGTGGACACTAGTTGATCACCATTATATATATATATATATATTGTTAATTAAAGAAAAAATATATATATAGGATTAGCCTGTAATTTCACACGTATCGCGATGTATCAATTATCATAAGGTACCACTGATCAGACACCCCTCTGCTGTCTCCTATCCAAAAGTCCAATACCTAAACCGACAAAACTATGTTCGAAAATACCGCAATCCCCAAAACCTCCATTTCCCCAAAACCTAAACTGCGGTACTCTCTCTCTCTCTCTCATTTATCTTACAAAATCTCTCTCTCTGGTTCTCTCTCTCTCTCTCTCTCTCTCTAACTGTCAATACTCACTTCCTTTTAAGCAGGAATTTTCCTAGGCACTTCTTTCATTTGCTTCAAATATTCGAAAGTTCGAATGACAAGAGACGACGAAGATGACGTTACCCAAATCTCCAATCTCCAACCTCCGATCATCACCGCTCCGGTCTCGTTGCCTCGGCCACCAGCTACGGCTGAGTCTCACCTTCAGCTTCGTCGCAGCTCGGCAAAGCCAAACCCTAAAATTCTTGCTCTAATCCTCAAAGCCCTAGTGATGATCTTCGTCGTTTCACTCTTCTTCATATTCGTCGGCATCGCCGCCATCTTCCTTCTCCACATCTGCTTCGCCGGCGGTGCCCTCCACCGTCGCCACCGCCGCCACCGCCACTTCGTTATCTCTCCAATCTCCGATTCGGACCAACAAAACCCTAATTTGGGTCTCTCAATGGAAGACCTGAACAAGCTTCCGCTGTTCATCTTCTCTCAAATTGAAGAATCACAGACTTGTGGGGAATGTGTGGTTTGCTTGGAGGGTTTTAAAGACGGAGACTTTCTGAGAAGGCTTGAGGGTTGTAGGCATGTTTTTCACTCCTGTTGTGCTGATAAATGGTTGATTAAAGTCGCTGCTTGCCCTATTTGTCGATGTCACGTCAAATTGAATCAATAATTTGAGACTTTGGGGGTTTGGTATTTGGTGAGTTACAATAATTTTGTAAGAGTTTTTTTAGGAATTTTGAAGTTCCCTGTATTTAATTTTTGTATATATTTTTGTACCGTCATTGGTTCTCATCTTCAATCCATCATTTGCCGCTGGTTTTATCAATTCACTTTTTCTTTTTTGTTCTTGTTGATGGTTTTGGTATTTTTTAAAATTAAGTAATTTCGATTTCCTTGTAGTTTTTTTTTATGATTAGTTATTATTATTATTTTTTTTTTCTAATTTTTAGTAGTGTCCGCGTCACAATTTGATGCATTACATTTTGGTGGAGCACAATTGAATTCCTTGAAATTCAATAGATTCTTGAGTTGAGGACATGCCTTTGTTATGCCGTAAGCTGTGGATGCTAGGAACTGTTGAATCTGTTGAGTGGTGGGATTAGGCAAGCTTCCCACTGTTCTGTGCTCATTGTATTCTCAACCTGAATTCTGAAATTCTGTTGAACATGTTATTTGTTTGGCGGGTTTTTGAGAAGGTATTTGACACTGAAATCTTGGGGATTGAAATCACCTTTTTGCACAAATTATGTTGATAAGTGGTTGTTTGGGGTCATTGCTTGCTGTTTTTTGTTGATGCCATGTTCAATTGAGTGAGTGATTTGGTCTATTTTATTTGGGCAGTACGGGGTGATGTTTATTTGGGGACTCACTTAGCTTCTACTGAAGAATTGTTGTCCTTTAATTGCTTATCTTATTTTGAAAGATAAGAAATTCGACATAAAAGTTGATTGATAAGCTTTCTAAAGCTGGAAGGGCTAATTAAATCTGTTGAATGATGAAATTCCATTAATCATCGAACTTCTAATGAGTTGGAATACTTAGTTTGATTTCATTATGAATGATAGTTTGATTTTATTATGAATGATCATGCTATTTGGCTGGGGAGAATTATTAAGTAAATTTAGTCTGTGAGCTTTGCTTAAGATTTTCTTTCCACATTGTTCCTAGAAATTTATTTTTTAGGATGCAATTTTTTTTGGTACTTTGCTGTGGGTGATCTTGCAATGGTTAAGGAAATAGGAAGCTTTTTGTGGAGTGGTAGACTATTTGAAATATTTTCTGAATTATCTTAAGACATATTATGCTATACTTTTGTCTTTCTCTTTCTGTTGATTGTGTAGCATGGCTGATGTTTAGAGTCTAGATGATTTGGAACTTGCTGGTTTGAAGAGTTAAGGCTGGTAATATTTTGGACTTTGATGTTCTAGACCCATGCTTTACTTGGATATCTATGGGAATATCTATGGGAATGGAATGGTTCAAAAAACCTTTAGACAAGAATGCATTAGGATCATCATATGGCATGGCTTTCAGGCTCCATTTTAGCTATCAAGTTACTATTCTAACTCTTGTCATGGTAATGTTATTGTGGCTATGTCCATCAATACATCGATGCATTTTACTCACTGGAGTCAATTCTGGTGCCATTTCCTAGTCTGATCACTGCTATCCTAAAAGTTGTGCAACATTCCAAATGGTGACTTTAGTTGATATCTCTTATACCATGCTACTTTATTAAGGTCATATAATCAACAAATGTGTCATACCCACTTCTGCCACCACCAGCACTATCAGGGTTCATCATCAGACTAAACTGGTTCCTTTGCAAATTATCTAATCATTCAGGCTTTGGATCTCTAACCTGTCAAACTTCAAATGCGGTGGTAATTTTGGACAAATTGTTTCTTCGGGTCAGATAGTTTGACCCCATCATTGCGTGGATCAACAAGGATATATGAACTTTTAATGTGATGGTGATTTTAGACATATTGTTTGTTCGGGTCGGATGGTTTGACCCCACCATTGCATGAATCAACAAAGGATATGATGATTCACTATAATATGCATGATGTCAATTTGGATTGGTATGATTTTTGAAAGGCACACCTTCATTGGGCAAATGTTGAAGCTTAGGGTATATAAATTTGCTTGATTATGCAAATATGCATCTCCTTGTAGGGGCCATCTACAGGTGGTTCGGATTGCTTTGCTTCACACTCTTGAATAGACTCTGGACTGTATGCTGTTGTCCTACCTTAAGAAAAAGGTTTTGTACCTTCCCCACCTTATATTGATTTGGAGTTGCTTAATTCTCGTGTGTTAATGTTGCTCCTTAGAACCTTGGATATGAAATTTGTGATCCAGCTATTCTAGGCCTTGATGTGGCTGTAATATGTCCGGAAATTGGTCGATGTGGAAAATGATGGCCCAGTATGAAAGATAGTTGTTTCTAGGATGTAACCAGATGAAGGAACAAATAGTTTCTCTTCGTCTTTAAGACTTATTTACCCTTATTCTGAGTAGTGGATTTACAGCTGTGGGAAAAGGATGGATTCTTCTTTATGAACTTTCGTTGTTGGTCTTAATCTTCGGACTTGATATAAATGCTCTTTCTGAGAATTCCCACTTTTAAAATTTCCTGATTCTTTGTTTCCATGTTGTTCTTTTGATAACAATCGTTTTGCTGGTTCATTATTGGGCCTACGCTCTCTCTGTGTGCGTTTAACCTGGCATGCATTTTGTATCTGCTAGTAGGTTAAAATGAAACCTTCTGGCCTCAAGGTTGAAGTGGAGAGAGAGGTTGGTTGTGCGACATTTGTGGAAATGTCAAACAAAGACGATTCGATATGATCAAAAGTAACAAGGGTGTCAAAGAACTATCGGACTGGCCCTCTTTTGATTTTCGTTTTCCTGTTTTTCGGATTTAACTTGCATTGCCAACTACTCTTACTTTGTAAGCTTTTATGAACTGTAGGAACTCCATAGGAAGCATCTGGATGAACTACATGAAGCGTTTGAGATGGAGAAAATATGATAAATTTCCAGGGGAATGGATTCATTTCTAACTTGCCTTGCTACAGGAGGAATTGTCTGCTGTTATTATTCGACTCATCTGGCAATTAGGACCTAGATTTTGGCTAAATTAATTATCAACTGATTTTGAAATTTGGTCTGTGTTAAACGGTGGTTTGGGTTTGGTACCCTTCTCTGTGCTAAGTAGGTTTGCGGCACAAGGAGCCGAAGGACTGGTAGAGGAAAATAAGAGGACCTCGAACCAACGTTCGGAATAATCATGAAGTGAAGAGATCGTCCCTTAGGTTTGTATTTGGTTCTTTCTTGGTTTGGAAGAAACAATTAAACAGCACAAACTTTAGTATGTTTGCTAAAATGCACCATTAGTTTGTCATCCCTGTCAGGAGAACCATGCTTTCTCAAGCCTCATTAGTTGTTTTCACCCTTTTCTCAATGACTTGAACATGTGGTCGCATGGTTACAACTCCTTTAACTAATCCGATTCAATGGTTACAACTCACTTCCGTACTCCGATGATCTGGATTCAAATACCAAAAAAAAAAAAATTCCACTTAAAAATGTTACCTGTAGATCACATTGGGGGCATTTTTATCGCCGAGGCCCATCTTCACGTAAAAGAAGGTTCATATTCGCAAAACAGTACCATCATGGAAAACATTTATTGATGTCTAGGCCATTGTTGAGTGTTAGTGGATGAAAGGCAATGCGTTAAATCAAAAAAATAAAAATAAAAAAACAGAGACATCTATTTGCAAGATTTTCCTATATTGCCTTCAATGTGTTAATAAGTTCTGTCAACTTATTATAAGAAGACCCACCTTCCTTCACAGCATCCTTGGCCAATTTTCCCAACTCTGCCGCCCTTACCCTCACTTCTCCCCCTTTCTCTCCTCCCATCAACTCCACAACCCCTTCGCTTATTGCCTCTCTCCTTACTTCCAACTTTCCCTGTCCACGCGGTCCACAGTTTTCGACTCTCAACCCCATCTTCATCTCATGCACTACATGTTTCGCATTCAAAGGTTGCTCTGCACTGACTGGCAATGCAAGAATTGGCACACCCACCGACAAGCTCTCCAAAACCGAGTTCCAACCACAGTGGCTCAAGAATCCACCAACTGCACTGTGAGCCAACAGTTGCCGCTGCTCTATCCAATCTCTCACTATCATTCCTCTGCCTCTTATCCTCTCTTCCAACCCTTCTGGTGGACTCCATGCCCTTGAACTCACAATCCACAAGAAATGGTGTCCAGACATCTCCAAACCATAACCTATTTCATCGAGGTCTTTGTCAGACAAGAATGCCTGTGACCCGAATGAGACATAGAGCACTGAAGCTGGTTTTTTTATGAAACTGTCTAGCCAGGCTAAACAAGCTTTGGTAGATGAAGATATGTTGTGATTGCTTTGGCTTTCTTCATTGTACAGAAGTAAAGGACCTACGGGCCAAGCCTTAGCTTCACTTTTGAAGAACGTTTCTAGGAGTGCCAAGTGAGATGCCTCCAGCTCCACAAAGGTGTTCACAAGCACACCCCAGCTTTTCGCCTCAGCTTCTCCACTCTCTGCAAGGAACTTACTCATCGGTGAACTATCGAAGAATGCATCAAAATCAGGAAAGTCTAATTTTGTCAGTGTGAAAGACAGTTCTTTGCCTTCAAAATAGAGAGGTTCTGCATCAGAAGTTACAGTCTCATGTAACTTATGAACGGAGAGCGACTTATAAATGGCCATGGATAAAGCAGCCATACCATGAAACACCATCCGAGGTATGCCAAATTCTAAGCAAACATCCATAGTCCAACCAAGGAAGAAATCTGAGATCACACAAATAGGCTTTGATCCTTCATTGATCATTTGATTCAGGACTTGTCGAAATAGTTGTGTGAGTGCTTTTGTTGATGTCAAGAAGGGGACCAGGAAGTTTCCGGAGGGAAGTCTGGATGTGTTCTCACAACCTAATGGAAGACCTTCAATAGAAGGGAACCTGAGGAGAGTGAGACTAATTAGCGAGTGTTTGGCTATTCGGGGTTGGATGGACTCTGCATTTGATGGGGTTGTGATGATGGTGACTCGAAGGCCCCGGCGAGATAGCTCTTTGGCGATGTCTAGCACTGGAATTGTATGGCCTTCTGACATGAATGGGAAGATCACAATGTGGGGTGCGGGTTGGGAGGCAGCCATGAAATTTTCTTCTTTTTGTAAGGTTTCTGTATATGGAGAAGGTTTTGGCCTATGCAATATTACTAGGAGAAAAATGTGAATATATATATATAAAGAGGAGTTGTAGCTCTTTTGTAATTGTTTGGGATACTTTTTGATCTCTTTCTAGTTTCATGCATTAAGTGTGAGTTAGTCATGCTGATTCAATATGGTGCTGATTCTGTGACTTCTTGTGATCTTTTTCTTTGGTACTTAGAGATTCTCAAGATTTGTCAGAACAATTAATCTTTTTTTCTTTGGCACAATGTTTGCTGATACTTTGAGATATTTGGTGCTTAGCTTTTGTAATTTGGAAAATTTAGAAAACATACAAAACGGATCTTAAGGGATATGACATGTTGCTTCCCATAAATCAAGAGCATAAAAAAGTTAAATCTTCTAAATTTTTTAAATAATTCAAAATAAAACAAGACTGAGACTTCTGTCAAACCATTAATTCTGTAACTATTAATTATTTGATTGATTGATCCTCTAAAATTATGGCGGATGCACTCGTTTCAATGTTCAGTTCAGAAGCTCTACAGATTTCTTTTCAATCATAATCATTATTGATACTGTAAATATTTTTAGTGATTTTTTCTTATTTTGCATCGATGATGCATTTTCCTTTAAAAAGTTACATAAATTATAAGCGAAATATAAAAAATTTCTAAATTTAAAAAAATATATATATTTAGACATTTCCTCAATTACAAAAATGGAATAATAAAAAATATTAATAAATTTTTTTTTATTTAAAAATTAAGAAAATAAAAAAATAATACTATTGAAAAATAAAAAAATATGAAATATGAAATTTTAATTATCTATTATTTATCTATTATTATAAATATAGAAAAAAATAAAATATTTTTAAAATTAAATTAATTATTAATTTATTTTAATTTATAATATATATATTTTTTAACATCATTTTAAATTTAATAAAAATCATTGCAACACGTGACAATAACAATAATACACGTGGTTATAATCAGACAATTTGAAATTAATTACGGGTATTTAAATATAATAGTAAAAGATCAAAACCACGTGATTTTGAGTAGACTTCAACCTTGGGTAATTAGACTCGGCGAGTTAGACCAGTGTTCTTCAGTAACAAGATCGGAAGATTAGTTGGGTTTTTACAACAAATGTTCATTGGACAATTAAGTTAGTTCATCTGTTATATGTTTGTTGTTGAGGGATTGTATGAAATGAATGAAGGAAATAAAAATGATAGACAATTGGTTTGTAATCTCTCCTTTTCTCTATAGCTTTTCTCTTCCTCCTACAATTTCCCTCTTTACTTCTCCCCCTTACTCTCTCTCTCTCTCTCTCTCTCTCTCTCTCCCTCTGTTTCTCTTCCCTCTCTCCCTCTGTTTCTCTCTCAATCTCCTTCTCCTTCTCCCTTTCTATCCTTATGTTATCATTTTGAATCCTTTTTCAAGAACCCCATCATCATCTATTACATTATCTCATTCCCTCTCCCTTGCTTCTGTGATGCTCTGTTTTGGGGTCGTTGCTGGAACTCTACTTCATTGCCTTCCTACCTTCAAGAGTTAGGTGGGATTGTTACATCCTCGGACAGCACGCACGTGAGAGCACGTAAAAATTTTTTGGGGTGACTTATCGATTTTGTTAGAAAATATTACAGAATATTTGAAAATGGCTCTCCAACGATGTTAGTAAATTCGTGCTTCTCTTATCCTCCGGCAATCGGAGCATATGTTGAGAGCAGGGTCGGATTGTTTTTGACGGGAGAGGGAATCGCAACTTATAGAAGGTGATCCAGGTTTTCTCAAAGTAAATCCAATAGCTGGGGGCTTTGCAGAGATTGAGTGTTCAGAGAAGAGATTGCATGTGGATAGCTTTGAATCACTCAACCAGTACATGTTCACAGAAAAAGATTGAGTGTTCGCCGTTGATGTCCTAAAAAAATCTTCGAGTTTATTACCTTCATCAAACCATTACATAAATTCAAGCTTCTATTAGTTTTTGACCATTGTTTCGAAACCCCATGACCTAATTTTTAGGCCGAATTCCATCTTCTTGATCTCTGACGCTGAAGGAAGTTACGGGCATTTAAATTTATATTTAAAGGTTAAATTTAAGAAGTGAGGGGGAACGGTAAAGAGAAGTAATCGTCCCTCCCTTCTTCTCTTCCTCTCTTCTATTTTTCTAAGGAAAAATAAGGGATATAGATATCTGATAACAGTATATATGAGATATACTATGAGCATGAAAAAATAATTTATTATTGGGTAACATTTAAACATTGAATTATTCGGATTTTGAAGCGTCGTATCGTGAGAAAAGGTATTGGTTCGACCATTCATGATCAATACTATAATTGATTTGAAATATGTGAGTGAAAATCAATCGCGATTTAGTGGTACGATTTCTTCTTCGTACGTTTTGTTCGTTTAATTTCAGTAGAATAAACCCAGACACAATTGCCAGAGAAGATGAGTTTTCTGGAATTAAGTAAAAATTTAAACTTAAAAATAATAATAATAATTAATTAATTTAGATTCATAAAAAATATTAAAAAATAAATAAATCATTTTTATTGGACTTTAACCGCAAATGTTATATGACTCAAACGTTGTACATTTTTATATTTGAGGGATGTTTCAGTATTTTTTTTAAAAAAAAATTAGAGAGATTCTATATTTTATTTATAATTTGTGGAGTATTTATATATATATTTTTTTCGATTTTGTTAAAAAGTGATTGAAAGTTGAAACTAAATAATCGGGAGTGTTATAGCTCTCCTTTTTAACCATAAACCTCCATTTTAGAATATGCTTGATTTGCCTACTTACTTTGAATTTCAAATTTATAGACAATTCAAAATATTTTATAAAATGTTTGAAAGTTTATAAATTTATAAAATTTATTTAATAATTTTTTAAAATACCTTTTAAACTATAAGAATAATATATTAGCACTTATAATCTATTTTTTTTTAAAAAAATATCACAAAAATTTTCATATAAGAAGGTGTTAATTCGACTCCATTGGACGCTCCAAAATTTATTCCATTCTATCTAATATTTGTGAAATATATATATATATATATGTATGTATATATATATATATATATATATATATATATATCTGGTAAATATGTCCTCCTGGTGGATGTGATTCTTTCCCTTCTTTGACATCGCCAAACTAACAAGTGGTTCACTTAATGAGTCCTTTGTTTTCTTCATAAAAATGTTCCTTTGTTTTCTTTTTGTTAATGCGATATCTTAAGGCTATACTTGCTTTTACTTTATATGTCAATGCCTTATATTTCATTATTCGTTTCATATCTTTTAAGTTCAAAGTTGTACTTTTTAAAAGGATACTATGTTAATATTAACCAAAAAAAAAGGTAAGATGAATATTTTCACGTACATATTTTATAATAACTAGTTTCAAAATGCGTCCACATCACTATATATAAAATTTGAATAAATAAATAAATAATATAAAAAATGGTATAAGTGAGAAAGAAACAAGTAATTTCAAAAACAAAAAGATGTATATATATATATATATAAAAGAAAAAATAGAATAAAATGAGAGAAGTAAAATGCAAACAACAATCATATTTATTTTTGTTGGAAAGGAGTGGGTCAGAATGAGGGTGGCTACAAATATAAAGATGGAGCACAGAGAGGGAAGTGGGAGTCATCAAGTTGTAATAATATGATTGGGCCAAACCCAATTGAAATATTTGAATAAGTTGGATGAGGTGTTTGGGGGTTAGAAAGCACCCCTAAGTTTGTGAAGTATATTACCAGTACAAAGGAGGCAACAAATCCTCCAGAATTCGACAACGACGAACTCATTAATGGTTACTGGTGGTGCAGTCGGAAGAAAAGAGACGGACCTTAAAGAGGCTCCTAAAAACACACTAAGTTCAACTTTGTTTTGTTTTGGCGTTGGAAGCCCAAGATGTTTGATCTTAATAAAAAATTAAAAAAAAAATAAAAAGGAAAGTAAAAGAAAATTTGCTTATTGTTTTGTCCCAATGAATGGTTTTATATGTATTAAAAACTTGAAGAAAAAAAAAAATTAATGTGATGTAATTTTTTCATTAAAAAGATTATACCATTACTCTTACCTTGGTGTAATCTTTTGAGTTTTTAAATTCAGGCAAGGTTAAGACCTTTTGGAAATCTGAGCTGGGTAACCCAATGTACTGCATAGGTGCTTGCGGCCCCCACGCAAGACATTTTTTTTCCAATTTTTTGTAAGCCTTATTATATGGCGCCTGCAATGCCATATTGCATAGCCGTGAAGCCATCATGTGGGCAACTGAACCGGACCGACCTCGCCGCATGAGTGACACGAAGGTCCGCATAAGGCACTCAAAAGTAAGAGTCATTCTGCGATAAGGGGATTGCGAGTTTTGAATTTTCAACCAATAATTATTAATTATTTTATCTTTTCATCTAATAACAATATTAATTATCTGATGATAATCTAACGGCTATAAATCTCAAGAGTATCATATTTATGAATTTTTTAAAAAAAATGTCTTCAAAAAAAAAGAGACGTAAGAAAAATCCGTGACCTCACGTGGTGTAAAAAATATTGCATTGACCAACCAAGGGATCCTGCATGGCCGATGAGAACCACCGGGGGGACGCGAGAAGCAGATCAATTAGAATTACTTATTTTGGGATTGGCAGCTGTGGTGAACTCACATAAAAACGAGGGTGAGTAGTTGGTGTAATAAAATAATTCTATTAATTTTTACATATAAAATAAATATTATCCATATTTAAATTAAAATATTATCCTACTAAGATCGGTTACTGTCCTTACGAAAATATTTTGTTTCCATTATCTTTGAATTTTGAATCCGTTACTAATTAGCAGCAATATCAAGGAGTTAGAAGGAAGGTAAATTATTAGGAGAAAATTTTACTTGATGGAGAGTTCTAGTGTTTGTATATTATATTTTAATTTAAGTATAAACTTAGACCATACGAGATTTAGAATCTCTCTACATAAATAACTAATTTTAATAGACTTTTCCAAAATAAATTTAGATTTTGAAGTGTGTCGGATATCATATACAGATATAACTTGACTCTTATCATAAAACCTAACTAATAAAATCGAATGATTCTCATTTTATATTTATATATTATATTCTAACAATTGAGTTAATTGATATGTGATTTAACAAATAAAATCCGGTCTCTCTTTCACCCTCGACTAATTGTAAAATAAAATATTTTCAAAAGATTTAAAAAAAAATTGAAAAAGAAAACGCAACAGATGGATCCAAAATATTCCTTTTCAAGGACCTGGCCAAGCAAGGAAAGCTCAAAACCAAAATCCATTATCCGCTGACCCGTGGACTGTCTTGTGGACTCTTGTTGAAAATGACGGGAAAAAAAAAATCAACAAAAAGACAACTGGACAGTCGCATATGACTCAACCCCGTAAAATTCCCCCTCGCCGTCTTAGACACTAACAAAGGGGGCAAAAAGATGGAAGAATGAGGGCAAACGAGTGGAGAGAAAACAGTGTCCGAAAATGATTGAGTTCTATCGAAGGAAAATTGAATTTTTAAAAAACTTTAAAAAATGATTTTTTTTTTGAACAATCACATATCTAGAATTTAATCCACTGAGAACTACAGAACACCCTCTTAATATTACTTGTGAACAAGAAAACAACCAAAAAACAAATTAAAATTTATATGATCAAACTTTACCATACTGAACAACACATAATCATCAGAGACAAACATTTATTGAATTTTTAAGATCATTTTATGTTATTTAGTTTTTTCTTGTTACTGATCTCCGTGTTCCGGATCAAAAAAGGTTTAGGCATATTTTTAAAATTAATTTATTTGATAGTGTTGTTGTAATCTTTTGATAATCATTTTCTGTTGATTTCCTTTGTCATACGGGTTTATATATTTTTAATTGTATATTCCTAAATATTTTAGGATTTTTTAAATAGTTCATCGGATTTTTATCATAAATTTTGATATTGTGACTTACATATATATGCCCCTGGCAACACTTGTTTGAACCAGTGCTTTGAAACTTGGACCGAATCAACTGGTTGAACCGGTTCAATCGGGAACTGGACCAGTAGTCGGTCCGGGTTTCCCCACAAAACCGGATTCTGAAAAAATCGATCAAAACTAATCAAAATTTTGGTTGGACCGTCTGAACCGGGATTGAACTGGTCCGATCCAATCCGGGTTTTTTAAAGTACAAAATAAAAATAAAAAAATTATACTTGTCCATACTAGAACCCACGATCAAAATGGATATATCAACAGCTTTTTTCACCACGCCATATGTAGGAGTTATATAAATGTCATATAATTTTATATTTATTTATTATTTCATGATGACGTCATCCAGATTTTTGATCCGGTCTGATTGAGTCAACCCAGTAATCCATTGACCCATTGACACAATGGATTCGTACTTCGATTCGGGTTTTAAAACACTGATTTCAACTTGGCAAAGAAACACCACACGCTAGCCGTCTATTTTTGCAATTATATAATAAGCGGTTCTTCCCTTTCTCATCTTCGAACATAGATCAAATAGGATTAGATCAATTCATAGACATTAAGAAGACCATATATATGAATCATGTATTTGTAATTAACATTGGTATTGACACTTTTTTTTAGAAAAAAAAATATATTACTGATTCTATGTTACCTAAGAGAGGTTACATGAACTATGAATCAAATGAAGGACGACTTTTATATTATACAATGTTAGTTTACTGTGTTTTGTCTTTCCACGTATTGTTACTTGGCAATTAAGGTTTATATTCAAACAATGATCGCTAGAAAAGAGATAAACACAAAATAGCAGGCTCATCGTTATCAATTATACAAAATATGCTTAATTTTCTCTCTTTCTAAAAATAAAATTCTACTCCCAATCAATCCAAAACTATCCTTTTCGGTCACATCTACCAGATATCAATCCCAAGACAAACGCAAAGCTTTGGAGTGTCAGTCCCCAGTGCAACGCATTTCACTCTCCGCTGACCCTTTTCGGCTGTCTCTGACTCTTTTGTCCGGAAAGGTACGGGAAAAGGATAATTTTATAGGGTTGTTTTGGTCCAACGGAAAATTCCCCTGTCCCCCTCTCAACCTTCTAATATAAGGCCCAGAGAGGGTAGAGAAGGGGGAGAGAGAAAGAGAGAGAGAATGTCTGTAAGAGAGGAGGAATTTCACCAAGAAAATTGGCTTTTCTCTGCCCTAAAAACCCTACTCGACTCCTTGAAGATTATATGTCTCAAAAAACCGATATTATATGTTTGCATATTTGCCCTCACCACCTTCCCCCTCTCTCTCCTCCTCCTCTCCCTCTCTCTCTGCTCCCAACCCTTGGTCTCCCGCATCGTTTATTTGGAGTCCTTGGCGAGACTGTCGCCAACTTGCTACGAGGCGCGTCAAATATGGAAGGAAACCCGTCATGACGCTATCTCTCTCCTTCGTCTGAAGGCCGTCATCTCCCTTCCTTGCTACGCCCTGTACCTCCTCGCCGCCATAACCGCAGTCACTTCAACCGCGTCGTTTCGTCATGGCAAGGCCGTATCATTCCAAATGGCGGTCGTGGCTGTTAAGCTGACGTGGAAGCCTCCGTTGGTTACCACATTGTGCTCTTTCTTTCTCTTGTTCGGCTACGTCCACGCAGTGCGCGCATTAGAAGCCCTCTTCGGGTCGGATACTTTACGAGTGACGTTTTCGGTTATTGGATCGGTTTCGGAGGTTTATCTGAGGGCTGTTTTGAGTTTAGGACTAGTCGTCTCAATTCTAGAAGAGCGGTCGGGGTTCGAGGCAATTCGGGCCGGGTGGGATTTGATGGAAAGGAGGTGGTTTTGCGGGTGGGTGCTGTCGGGTTTGATGGTGTTAGTGTCGCGTTATATAGGGTCGGTGGACATGGCTTCGGGTTCGGATATTCTAAAAGGCGTGGTGGACTGGGCGGAGACCGAGGCAGATGTGGGAATGGTGGAGGCGATGAGGTGGAACATGGTGAATAGGTTGGGGTTGGTGGGTGTGTTAGGTTTAGCGATACTTATCAGTTACGTGGTGGTGACGGATTTTTATCTTGATTGTAGGAGACGGACTGCCTGTAAAAGTGTAGATAGTGAGGCGTCCATAGTTTGATTAACCAGTGACATTTTATGATTACCTCTCCTGTATATCTGATGGTATTTCGAGAGAGAGAGAGAGGGCATAATTGATTATTGATGGGGTTGGGTTCATCACACAAATTGAAGTGTTTTTTTTTGGCATGTAGGTTATTCGGTGACCAAATTAAAAAAAAAAAAAAATCTTTCCCATTTTCTGCTTTTTCTATCTTATGCGAAGCATGCAGCTAAATGTTTGACAATTGAAATTAGGATTTTCTTTTTTTTGTTTTTTTTTTCTTTTGGGATTTTCACTAAACCATAAAAGGCGACTGAGTTGAACTTTAATTTTCATGAAATAGGTAGTCTGTCATCATTCTTGAATCTATAAAGAAAATGAGGATTCCTTTGCTTATATAAATTAGCAAAGAGGATCATCAATGACAATAAATATCAAGCAATCAAAAAAGAAAAAGGGAAAAAAGACAACTCATATTAGCCCTAGCTAGTATCATTCTAAGACTTTACCTTCAGGCCTAAAAAAAAAGTAGAGATATTTATAAGTGTGGGGTTAAGAAAACAAATTTTTTTGATTAGTAAAAGTATTAAGCAAAGATGATTATTAATGGTTCTTTCCTTGAAATTTTAAGAAGGTTAATGTTATGTACAAAGTTGAAAACATTATACCATAAAATGTCGAATTTATAATTTTTACATTCTTCAATTATAATCTCAAATACATATTTTATTTTTTCATTAATATAAGTTTTTGGCTTTGGTCCATGAGGAAAAGATTATTGTTTTTAAGGAAACAATTTAGTGGTCATATCACCCTTTTCCTAATCCTGTGATTTCCATGATTCAGGATTTAAATTTTGTTGGAAACAAAAATGGGATAATCCCAAATGCATGCTTTTTCCGATGAAAATTCCATCCAAAAAGTAGTTTCAGCGGAATGAACCAGAATAAAGTAATGTTTTTTAAATTGTTTTTTCTTTTTTTAAAAAATAGTTGAAGCACAAAATTGGAGTGGCCTTTATAACTTAGTTTTAACATGACCTTATCATGCGATAAAGGGAGAATTGGATTCAATTGCTAAACAACTTTATTATCAGAATTAGTTAAATATATATATTTAATATTTTGAGTACTCCAATAATGTAAAGAGATCATTATCTATTGATTGATTTTAATTATAAAAATCTTGAGTGATTAGTCGAGTCTCAAGCCACATTTCTTTCTTTTTTTTTTTTTTTCTTTTCTAAATCTTCGGTAATTATGCTCCAACTTGATTGTTATTTAACATATTTGTCAAATTTGTCTTTCAACATATTTTAAGTTTGGTACTCGTCTTTTTTTATTATATAAAAATTAAAAAAATCACAAAAGTCACAAAAATATATATACTTACAAAATTTTGAATACTAAATTAAAAAATATATATATTATTTGAATAAAAATTTTCAAAAAAAAATATTTGAATAAAAATTATTTATCAGTTAAGTGTCTTTACAAATACTATATTTATTTTTTTTATATCATAGAAAAAAGGCGACCCATGTTAAATGCTCACACCTTACAATAAAATCTATATCCAACCATTTAATTATGGATTTTTTAGAGAAAAACTACTTTTTTTTTTTTTTCTGAACTAGGGTAAGGAGAAACTCTCTTTCCCACTTTCTCTCTCTCTTGCTTTATGAGTACCCTTGCCATGATTGATCGAGATTAAAACGGTGCAGCTTTCCCCTCCAAACTTAATTGAATATGGCATAGTCAGCCCTTCTTTTACAGGTGTGTTCTATGGCGAGAGTTAGCTCCGAATCTAATTACATCATGAATCTCACTTTATTTTCCCACTTTTTTTCCTCGATTTTATAGAAAAAGTGAAAAAGATTAAGAAAATAAATCCAAGTACATGCGGCGGTCAGTATCGAATCTCAATGATGTCACGTAAGATGACTGAATTTCACCATTCAATTATTTAATTTATTACAATGGAAAAGGTCATTGTGCATAGAGAGATATAGTGGGAAAAAATTGAACTCCTGGAAGGAATTCTTGTTGTCTTTCTTCTTGTTGTTGTTTTTTTTTTATTATTAATTAAATATATGCAAGCGTTATTCTCTCGTGCATGGCAAATATGGGAAGGATATTTGGTGAAAAATTGTAAAAGTCATGAGCAATTTTACATCTTGATGAGTTGTCACTTTATCATTTTGTATATCTATTATATATAATTTTAAAAAAATGTTATGAAAAATTCGGAACAACATTTTTTTTTTTAATAATTTGCATTTTTCAATAATTAAACAAACATTAATCAAATAAAAAAACCAGTGAGAAAATAGAAATATAAAAATTTAAATATATTCCCAACAAATGCGTGTACAGTGCTGATATTTGCTAGTCAAATATGACTATTCGAGCGATCAAGAGTTTTGATTTAAGTAATCATCCCCAAAAGTTTAAGATCTTAATATGTAATAAATGTTGTAAATTCAATTTTCTCATCCATCGCCAACCTTCTTTTTAAAAAAGCCCACCAAATTTTGACCAATTCACTCTTCTAATTAATTATCGTCGCTTCTTTAATTTTTTTTTTTTTTTTTTTGGCCTTTTGCAACTGTTTTATGTATGAGCTGTAAGGATGGCCTATAAAAAATGAAGCTCCAAAGATCCTCCCATCGTCTGAGGATGCATTATTAAGAAATGACGATTCATGGTTCTCTTTACTTCTTTCGTTTTGAAGTCGGGGCTGTAAGCCCACAATACCAAACAAAAAGGAAACACAGGCCCCAAGCCCGAACTACACAGAGGGGCAGATCCTGGGTTAGCCCAAGCCTGAGGGAGGCTCCTGCAGGAGGATGAACCCTGGCCGGAAATTCCGAGGATGTGCAGTTAGCCAGTTTGCACAGTGGTTAGGCACCAGGCATCATCCAATTTAAAACTTTTCCGTTCAGAGGGAATTATTCAAAGAATTCACCAGAAAATCCAACAATAACCATACCGTGGTGAAATTTGATGTTAGCACAGTCAAAAAGGTTTGATTAGCATATTTGAAATAGTTATAACTCAATCGATACCGTTTCTTTTTCTCTTATAATGGCCAAGTCCTTCACCAAAAAAAAAAAAGAATTAATAATAATGGTCAAGTCTCTTTATGTAACCAAAAATAGGAATGGACTTTGCCAAACCGTCAATCTCCCCTCTAGTTTATAGCTTTTGATCTCTGCATGCTGGTTAGCCTTTTTTGTTTTCCTTAATAGGCCACGTAAACGGTAAAAGGTGGCTGGCTGGACCATTTTTGATTTTATGAAGGCTCATCAGAGATAGCTTGATTGAGGTAAAAAATGAAAGAAAAAGGAAAGATAAAGTAAAAGTAAGAAAATGAGATATTTTATTTGTTTAGTAAGGAAGTAAAAGTAGAGGGAAAATAAAAGTGAGGTGTAATCTGTTTTCCTTCCTCTTAAGAAATCATTTCCGTTCTAAAGTGGACGAAAATGGAAGGAAATAAAATTTTTGAACGATTTTGTTCTTATTCTTTTTTAATATTTATGAATTTGTCTATCATTTTTTACTATTATAATTTTATTTAATATAAAATAATAAAATTTAATTTCTTTCATCAATTTTATTGGACAAATTATTTTTTCTAATTTTACTTTTTTTAAAATTTTTATTTTTTACATTAATATTTTAATTTTATTTAATATAAAATAACAATAAAAATAATTTATAAAAATAAGAAAAATATATTAAATAACTATTTTTTAGAAAAAAATTATATTTTTAGAAAAATATTTTAAATTAAAAAATAAAAAGAAAATCATTTAGTAATAAATATTAAAAATATTATTTTATAAGGATAAAATAATAAATTATGTATTATTTCTTTCCACTTTTCACTCCAACCAAATACAAAATAGTACCATTCATTTCTTTTCCTTCCATCCCTATCAAACAAAAATGAAAAAAATACATTTACTTCCATCATATGATGTAAATCTCCCTCTTTTCCGTTCCCTCCTCGAGCCAAACTTATCCTTAGACTTGCGGTTATCCTTGTTTATATTAGATCAGGGGTAGAATAATTACCCACCGGAAATTTAAACATAAAAAATTCAATTAGTGCCAATTTTGGATTTTATGTGTTGGTCTTTGTGCTTAATTTTACAAAGATTTTTTTTTTTTTTGGTTCATAAGAAAATCTATAGGTTTAAAGTTATATAATATGTGACTAACTTTTCTCATACAATTACATAATAAATTAGAATTACTGAGATAAATGACCCTTTTTAATTTTATAAATGAGCACAGATATGTATTTCTGTTTTGTGAGAGTAGCCAGTTTTTTGGAATAAAATTCGGCGCAATCAACTGGCTGCAATATAATTGCCAAAAGTAGCACAGAATCGGGTACTAACTAATGTATGCATTATGCCCTATTAAAGCGATGTTCACATTTCATATGATGGTAGGACTGTATCTCATCACAAAATCAATTGTCAGATACTTAATTTTAATAATTTGGGTCGATTTTAGAATAAACATATATGTACACAATCTTTCCTTTGTATTTTTGTAAAGATGTTGTTTTCACACCTTGAACTCATAACAATTCAACTATTACACCAAAATTCGTCTAAAACAAATTTTTTATTAAAATAATGAATGCGATAATTCACAGTATTTTTCAATTTCAACAAGTTTTAAAAATCTTGATCCATTCTCTCATTATAAATGCAGTATGCGACTTCCAAGAAACCAGACCCAAAATGCCAGAGTGGATGATCTCTTGAGTTTGAAATCTTGGGTTGATCAAAAATTACTTTAAAAGAAGCGTTAAGTAAAAGTAGACAAGAAAAGAATTGTCTGCAATGAGAAACAATAGACAAATTCGTTCTATCTTCTCTCGTTGGCCGCTTCTTGCACCGCTACTAAGTAACAACATTGCATTGCCAAATCAAACCTGACATTAGGAATAGAAGTCATTACAAAAAAAGCGACTATCAGCGACAGAAATATCTGTCTCTGATATTCAAATTTCAGTCGCTAAAAGTATTAATGACGGAAAATTAGTGACAAAAAATTCCGTCGCTGAAAGTCACCTCGCTAATTTAGCGACGAAAATATTTTCGTCACTAATAATCTGTCGCTAATCCATTGGTAATTTAATTTTTTATTTTTTTAAATTATTCCTAATTAGCGACGCATTATTAACGATGGAAATATTTTCGTCGTTAATCCGTTGTTGAAGTGAATAAAAGCAAATCCAAATGCCCGTACCTGGATGCTCCCTTCGCCCGACATGCTCGCCGTGCCCCGGACCTGCCCCCCCGCCCGCCCGCGCCTAAATGTGCTAAAAATGTGTTCTCACCCCGATTCAAACTCGGGTGTAAAAGAGTAAACTTAAGAGATTTAACCACCATGTCACCATTACATCTGTGTTATTACTTTATTTTTTTTTCTATTTCTATACTTTATTTGTAACTCTCAATATTAAAAATACAAAACCATAATTTAATAAAAATATAAAATTTTATTTAATAAAAACAAAAAATTATATTTAAAAAACAAAAAATTATATTTAATAAAAAAATAAAAATTATATTTAATAAAAATACAAAATTATATTTAATAAAAACAAAAAATTATATTTAATAAAAAATATAAAATTATATTTAATAAAAATACAAAATTATATTTAATAAAAAAATAAAATTATATTTAATAAAAATAAAAAATTATATTTAATAAAAACACAAAATTATATTTAATAAAAATACAAAATTATATTTAATAAAAACAAAAAATTATATTCAATAAAAATACAAATTATATCTAATAAAAACACAAAATTATATTTAAAAAAACAAAAAATTATATTTAATAAAAAATAAAATTATATTTAATAAAAATATAAAATTATATTTAATAAAAATACAAAATTATATTTAATAAAAGTACAAAATTATGTTTAATAAAAAGATAAAATTATATTTAATAAAAACATAAAATTATATTTAATAAAAAGACACAATTATATTTAATAAAAACACAAAACTATATTTAATAAAAATAAAAATTATATTTAATAAAAATACAAAATTATATTTAATAAAAACACAAAATTATATTTAATAAAAACAAAAAAAAATTATATTTAATAATTTTTTTTTTAAGTTTTAGTAACGGATTAGCGACGGAAAAAATAACGACGGATTTTTTCATTGTTAAATTCGTCGTTAATCTGTTCACAAAGGTTTCAGCTATGGATTAGCGACGGAAATACTCTGTCGCTAAATTCGTCGCTAATTTGTCCGAAAAAGTTTTAGCGACAGATTTAGTGATGGAAAATTTCCATCGCTAATTTTAATGAAAAAAAAATTAGCGACGGATTTTTTTGATACTGATTTTTTCGTTACTAATTCATTACAAATTCATTATTAATAGCGATAAATTTTTATCCATCGATCATTTTCGTTCCTAGAAATCCTTTTTCTAATAGTGAATCTATGGAAAAATCATGACCAAACCGAGCCATCAACAGAATCGCTCTGCGTGTAGATTGCCAATGCAATCTTTGCCACAGAGTGTGACCACTCCTGTAAAGCCATTACAAAGCATTCTAGGACTGTATCACCTAACCTTGTCAAATAAGATGACTGTAAAAATTTTTTGACCAAGTACCATTATTCAGGACCCTGCACATGTGTCATCCTCCTATTGGCCGTGAACCAAAATTTCCCTCTCTTTGTTCAATAGGATTAAGTAGAATTCTTCCTTCTTTCATTTCCATTGTTTGTCTCAAGAGTCAGTCAGGTTGAGACTAGACCAATTCAAAATTTCAAATCCACAATGCTTTTATAAGAGAGGAAAAACAGGAAAATCTGTTCAATCTCTAATTGATGCAAATGGATTTCTCTAAACACATTGATCTTATTAGAATTCTAAGAGGAGACGCACATCAAATTTTGTCACTAAATGTCAAGCCCATCACTTGCATATCCATTGTCCCATTCATCCTTTGCTCTCTCCTCTATTTCTCCCTAAATGCTTCCTCTAAATCATCCATGACAACGTGTTTCACACTGACAACTTCCTTCTTATCACCACTCCCAATATTTCCGAACTCGCTTGCCTCATCCCCGTCAACCTTCTGCAATCACTTGCCCGTGTCGAGTTAGCATTCCTCATAGCCTATGTAGTCACCTCTACTGTATCTTTAACTACGAGGCGAAACAGATTTCACACTCAAAAACTTGTTTCTCGAAGTACCAAGTTCATGCATTAGACCATTCATCACATGGCTATACATAATTATATTCACCTTAGGCCACACTTATCTTTTTGGCTCAAACGTAAATTACCCAATCCTGAACATATTGGCCACAGGTGTCTATGTCTATTTATCTTCTATTTGGTTTCTAGCACTGGTCATTTCCGTCATTGAAGAGACAAGTTATGGCATTGAAGCACTTGGAAAAGCTGCAGTGCTTGTCAAGGGAAGTCAGTCAGACCTACAAGGGTTTTGTCTGAATTTGTTATTGATCACGATGATGGTAATTGTTTTTCAAGGTTTTCAACTACAATGGACTGCTAAATTGCCCGTTGCGGCTAGGAAGGTTGTTGGGATGATCACGATATGCTTGATTTTCATAGTGAAGGCTTTTGGATTTCTGGTTTTCACTTTGTTCTGTTATCAGTGTAGGAGGAGTAATGAAGAAGAGGTTGTTTAAAGTGACAGAGAATGTGGTATCTAGTGAAGAGTCTGTAGTCCCTCTTGCCGGTGAAGAGATTAAAAGGCAAGTACTGGCAGAGGAGGAGCAATGAAGACAGAAAAAGAGTACATTTTAAGAGGATGTGATGTATGGTAGTTGATGGATGTCTTTCAAGACCCAGTTTAAAATAGTCAATTTCTAAAAGGTTCACGAAAAGGAGGCCTGCCGATGAGTATCTAATGTCCATAACAACAATCTAACAAAGGGTCGTAATCACCCCGATCGATCTACCGAAAGGCCTTAACCGCCCTGATCTACCGAACGATAGGGTCACAGTTGCCCCGATTAACCGATCGTCACTCATCAAGCGGAGATAGTCACCTCGATCAGTCAATAGGGGATGTAACTCTCCGGACGGGTAGTCTAGCCTCTATCATCCGAACACAATAAGGAGTGGAATTCCCCGAATAGGCGATCGCAGCTATTCTACCAGAAAGGTTTCTTGATGGGAGATTTAAGTCCCCTTGAGTCTGCCAAGGTAGCAAAATTGGAATTACAGTTTAAAATGATGAAAAAAAAAATTTCTCATTAAGCAGATAAAAACTGCTGGGTACAGAGTCTCAGAAAGAATTATACAACTGGGTTCTGAGTATTTGCCTCTTTCTCAATCGGGGGCAAAGCATCACTTAGACCTATACTTTAGATTATCTCTTCGGTACACTTTAACCACTCGGTTAGCTTACGTTGAGCTTCTCTAAAGATAGTTATATCATTGGCACGAGACTCCTCAAGCTCAACTACCCGGAGTTGGGCTAGCTTCTCAATTGAACAAAAACGCATCTCGCGCACCGAGACTTCCAATTTCAACCGTTCACATTTCCTGTGACACTGGGCTAACTCTGACCGAAGTTGTCTCAATTCTTCCTTCTTTTGGTTAAGCGATGCCCCCGATGTGCTCTCAATCACCACGGTCTTTTCCTCCCGAGTGGGAATCTTCTCCGTGATTGAATTGGACGGGTTAACTCAGACAGATGCCCCTCTAAGTGATGTATCACTTGTTTCCTTTGCCATTCCTGAAATTCGACAAGGGTCGTGGTCTAAAAGAAAAAAAAAAGTAAGTCGTAAAGATAAGAACGAGAAAAAACTTGACAAGTGTAGAGAAGACAGTACCAGCAAACTTAAGGACTTGAGAACTACGTTGACTTGCTCATGGGACATCCTATGGAAGTCGAGTTCACAACAATAGAAGTCAAACTGGTTGGCAATGCGGTCCGTCTCAGCCAAGTCTATGTAACTATATTGCATATCCCCAACACAGACAGCAATGGTTCCACGTTCCTTTGAACCCTTCCTACCATCGAAGGATAGAACGGGAATGACAAGCGGAGACGCCACTCCTTCAAAAATCTTATATTTTCCCTTACGCATAGGCCAAACTGTAACAGCAGATGAGGGCCTCGCCATCTTACCCATCGCAGCCCCGGGAACATTCTTTCCCATTGTGACGCCAGACGAAAGACCATCTCTTGATTCTTCCAGTTTGCTTGCATCGACCCTCGGTTCATCCGGTAGAATACCCTCGTCTAAGACAACAGTCTCCCTTGGCACGCCTCCTGTTGAAGCCGAAGGGTTAGAAGGAACCATTAACGCCGACGAAGGAGAAGAAGTTGCCCTCCTCTTCACTAAAGAAATTAGCGACTTTGGAAGGGTTTCAAACGCCCGGCAGAAGATCCTTGAAGGGCCTTAGACGCCCTAATGCCCTCCTGATTACCTGAAGGAACCTCTTCATACCCGACCGAACCAGCTTATCAACCATGATATTCTCTAACACGACGTCATTAAGAGAATCCAAGGAGTCGACCAATTCAACTTTCACTCTCTCAAGCAAAAGGGGCCTATCAATTTTTCTCTTTTTCCCGATCAGCAAATCAGCCAAGGACAACATTTGGTCATCAAGTAAGGACTCGACCCATACACTTCGATCAGTAGATTTGCAATAGCCACCAATTGACCGAATGAAGCGGCCATGTCTCGAAGTAGACGGGGGTTTCAGCCCCACTGAAGGCACTCCGTCGGCCTTGGGTATCGGGGGCAAACGGTCCCTATCCAAGAATTCTATGTAAAAAAATTTCTACATCCATTTCTTATCGATGGACTCCTTATAGTGGAATCTCCAGCCGAATTCGGGACGAGTCTGCAATTTATACCAACCCTTAGTCGAACCACTGATGCCAAACCTCATCAAAATGAACAAAGATGACAAAATGTCAAAATCGAAACGAAGACGACAAAACCCTAATAGAGAAGCCATCGCAACCACCAGTCGCCAAGCACTAGGGATCAGGAGAGTAGCGAATATATTCCATCGACGCAAAACCTCAGAGAAATGATCTGTGTAGGGGACTTTCAAGTCGTACTTCACCGATTAAAGATATATCGGCACACAACCTTCAGGCACCATATTAACCCTATCAGTCTCTGTAGCGGATACCAGAGAGTAATCGTCCCCTAATAGCATGTCAGTTTGTGTTTCTTGAAGTTCTTGCGCAGACATAATAATCGCAATGTCACCGATGTCCGGAAAAGACTGAGAAACAGATATTTTCGCCACCATTAACGACTTTTTGATAGAAAGAATATGAAAGGGCGAAAAAGATGTTGGTGTAAGGAAAACTATAGTGGAGGAAAATTCTTACGAGACGTACGAGGAACGATTCGCGAAAACCTAAATGACAGTGGTCGTATTAAAGAATTCCGAACCTCCGTTTCAAATCATTACTCATGGAGCCTCTTTTCAAGAAGGCCATGAGTGGGGGGGGTAAATGATAGGACGTGGCCCAAAAACCCAAATTAAAGAAGTCAATGCTCAAAAAGCTCACTAAAGGCACTCATGGACCTGTGTCTGACGATCATCGGATACACCTATTGAAGGGTCTCAGTCGCCCAGATCAATCTACCGGAGGGTCTTAGTCGCCCAGACCTCCCGAACAACAAGACCTCAGTTGTCCGAGTCCACCGAACGATACTCACCGACTGAAGTCGCCCTGATCGGGCAAACAAATAGCAGCATACTAGTCGGACGAGTCCCGATTAACCCTTTATTGGTCAAGCAACCAAACAACAGGCGGCACCCCTATCGATTCTAAAGGAATGTCAGGATTTCCTTAACTTCAGTCTACTATTTTATAACAGTAGATCTCGGATATTTCAAATAAGAAAAATACCCCTCTCTAAAATAGTAGTTCTACCGATAAATGAGAATCGTAATCAACTCATAATATTTACCTTCCGAGATTTTTGAAGCAGCTCGATAAGGAAGGTAGGGTTGAAGTTCTCCAGCGGCGCACGTCTCTCAGAAGTATAAGATCATCCCTAAGATCTTAGAATCAGGTACGTTCTCTAAACCTAACACAAGGAGCACACTGATCACATGGAACAATCTTCTCTCAACTCTCAGTCTGTTTCTTTCAATCGAAAAACCGCTCTTTACTGACTTAGCGTCGGAGTCTACTCGACCGGAGCACTCTCCGACGGTTTTTATAGGTGTATCCATCCATTGATGATTATTGTTCGGATCAAGAAGAAATTGGTATCTGTGGAGTCAAAATCCAACTCCAATACTCTTCAATAGCGATAGTTGTTGCTTCTTCCCCAACTTGCAATAGGAGTGACTTATCCTTCATTAACTTGCTAAAGAGAATACAAAGTTCTTTGATAAGGTCTCTCGTTACGGCGTTGTTCATCACAATATTTAGTGTAGGCTACATGGGTTTGCTTGTTGGTTTCTACTCCATCTTAGTACTATTGATTACCAATCTTTTTGCTCCCGTGCAATTTCTATAATCATCATCGGTGTTCTTGGCATGAGCATTTATTTTTAACTGCTTATATTAGATTTATTTTATAATACATGAAAATTGTTGCTCAGAGTTTTTTCCCTCATCTTTTTAAGTAATTTTTTTAAGTAAAAAAATACAATTAAATCGAATCGAATAAAAAAAAAAGATAAAATTAAAAAAAATCTACTAAAGGGATTTAAGAAACTCTCTTTTAAAAAGGGTGAAACTCTCGTCATAGAGGATTTAATGATAATATAGCAACACAAATCTCCGTAATTTTAACTTTAATTTAAATTATATTCAATTCAAAACTCAAAAATTATATTTTACTTCTTTACAACCTTAATAAGAAATAATGATACGTACATACTTAGATATATAAATTATAATTTTTTAGAAAAAGACATATATACATACATACATATATATATATATATATATATATATATAAACATACATAAATTATAGTTTTCTAGAAGAAGTTTTTGCCCTACCTCTTCTCAGGCAAAAAATGAATTAAATTTCTTTCTTGTTAAGTAAATAGTTGAGCTACCCACTTGGCCCGGTTTCTCACGCGGCTTCTTCTAGCCCGGCTGGTCGAGCCATTATTTAGAGCCCGAATTCTAAATTTTTTCAATGCATTAAAAGTTCGGCTTGTCCCGAAAAACAATCCAGCGATGATCTTTTCCCTCCACATATTTAATATGGTCCCAAATTTAAATTTTGATATAATAAAAAAAAAATTCAATTTACTATTATTTTTATATTAAATAACTTTAACTCTAACTCTCATATTAATTAAATTTGGGCATAATATATAAACTGGTATAGGAACAGAGTAAATTTTAAATAATATATATCTATGTATTTTTATTAAGTAATTTAATACAAAATAAAACTAACATAATGTAAAATTAAAAAAAAAAGGGTTAATCAATTTAGCATGTCCATTTTATAGCTTGCTATCATGTGCTCCTGTCCTTGACTCCATTTAGGATTTCCTAGGTAGCACCAGGAGAAAAAATAGGTAAAAATTATTCTTTTAAAATTTCTTCTCCTTTTAGGTGTTTATTATTCCTACTTTTACTCCCTAATTTTTTATGGAATTGGGTAATAAAAAGAAAAGTGAAAAAAAAATTATAGAACAAATAAATACGCTTTGAGAAAGAAAAAGAGAACGTAAATTAAATTATTTTTTTTAGAAATAGAAACCTAAAGCTTTAGAAATAGAAAATATTTATTTCTTTTAAAAAAGAAAAAAATTAAAAATCAATGTATTTAGAAAGAAAATTTATAAAAGAAATTATTGTTTTACAAAAAAATTAATATACTTAGTTTTTGAGGTAAAGAAAACTAATTTATGTTTTCTGATAGAAAAAACTTAGAACCAGTATTGTTTAAAGAGAAAAAAGTTAATTAAATTGATTTTTTAAGAAAAAAGAAAATTAATATATTTAGCATTAGATAGAAAAAAGTAAATCAGACTTTTTAGAGATAGAAAATTTGAAACTTAAGTATTTGGACTAACAAAATTTGAAATACTTTAGAGAGAAAATTACTACACTTAAATTTAGAGAGAAAAATTAAATTTAAAATAAATTTATTTTGTTAAAAAATATGAATTAAATTATTTTTTTTAGAAATATAAAACTATATAATTTAGTTTTGGAGAGAGAAATTAAATTTAGTATTTTTAGAGAGAAAAATATAAAATTAATGTGTTTCAGAGAGATAAAATTAAATATAAAAAATATAGGATCGAGTGAGAGGTTGTTACTATTGAGCTATCCCTTTGGAACAAAATAATTTATTTATTTGTAGAAAAAATTGTGTGAGTTTTGGACGGGAGATTAAATTTTATATTCTTTTGACCGGACAAGGGAAACTCAAATGATAAATTTGGTCTTAAAGAAATGGGGGAAAGCAAAAGGGTATGTCTCGAGAGGTTTATATGAATTTAATATTATTTTAAAAAAAAAATTTAAAAATATAATTTTAAAAATAATTTAAAAATTGATGTAAATTTTAAAAATTTAATATATATTATTCATCTTTTTTAAAATATATCAAATTTTAGACATTCGACATATACCGATATATATTATTCATAATATACATTAAATTTTTAAAACCCGGTATACATTATTTATATAATTTTTATTATATTGGGTTTTGAAAACTCTGCTTATCTTTATGCTCTGTATTTTTTTTTTTTTTTTTTTTTTTGCACCGAAGGATCTTTTTAATTTTTAATTTTTTTTTTCCCTAAAAGTCGAGCCTCATATTGCGTATCTCCATGTCCCGAGCCTCATATTGCGCCGAACCGTGAATCCAAACCACATCTTCAGGAAGTGTGGTGGATAATGCTAGCGCATGGTTGGAGAGAGAATTCAACTGGTCTCTTTCTGTGGACTCAGAAGTTGCTTTCCTCCTCTCTTTTCCTTTCTTCTTCGACTTCTCTATTTTCCAATCCTAATAACTCTGCAGTCATCTTCAAGTAAGCTCAAAAGTAAAAGCCACTTCTTGTTTTTTGCATGATTTTATTTTTAGGGTTCAAATTATTGACCGTCCTTCATTTTTATGCCCACATGTGAGTGACCCAGATGGGAATTTTGCTTTTTCTTGTAATATTTCTTGTAAAAAGAACGTTATCCTGTTTTAGGTTGATGGGTTTGGTTATGTTTGTTGAAGTAGAGAGGAAAAATATGTTTTGTGCAGGACAATATAGGTATGAGTTGTTGGAAATGCTTGATAATTTTAGGAAATGTAATGAATGCCATGGCTTTTCTGTAAAATTGGTGGTAAAGTTGGAACCTTCCTTATCTTTCTTGAAAGTGAGAAGGAATCTAGGCTGTTTTAGTACGTTAAGGATTTGGATAATTTAGATGCTACTGCAAGAAACAGATTGTTTGTTGGCTTTGCAAATGTTGTCCAAGGTCTGTGTTGATGTCTGAGGAAGTGAATTTGATAGGCTAGATTGATTGTGCGCTGGCGTGCTTACTGTATGTTGCTAAATTTGGGAGTGGCGGGTTTTTGAAGAGCTATGGTTAGTTAAGTAGTCTATTGTATGTGTATGGGTGTGGAAGGTTAGGGCTGCTAATAAAAGTGGAGTCTGAGAATAGGCAATGACAATGGTCTATCTATCTGGTCTAGTTATAACAGTCTGCTTTGGCAGAGGTAACTTGATGAATTGCATAGAAGGGTAACACTGTATGATTAGTATTTGGTAATTGGGTTTTCCTCAGGGTACCTTTCTTTTATTCAGAATACCCTTTCAGAGGAAGGATAGTATGGCACCCACTTTTACTTGTCAGTGATACATTGCAAAAATGTGGCAGACCTAGCTGTCCATCCAAGCTCTAACTAGCCTTTGAAAGCCATTATGCTGTCTCTTATAGACAAGGAATGAGACTTAAAAGTTATTTAATCCCGAACATGAAGTTACAAAACCGTCAGTAATTGGTTTGATGTGGTACACAGAAAATTTGAGGTTGTAAAATTGAGTTATCAAAATAGAATAAGAAAATAGTCAAGTGAAGAAGTCAGCCATACACTTATGATGAAGGATGTTGTCTAGTCAATTTGAATCAACCACTAAAGCTACAAACTACAACTAACTCGTGACCAAATTGTTTGATGATCTTTATAGTGTTTGTTGACCTATTGATACGAGTTCCTAAAGTGACCTTCTTGCTGGCATTAGTCACCACTTTGTATGGTGAACTTCAACCTTTTGATTAGAAACTCAATAACAAAGATTATTTGAAATATAAATAGTTATCTCTCTCCCTTCCTCCCTCCTTCTCCTCTCTCTCTCAAAGGGTAGAAAGATAAATTACTGTGATTCATTACACTACCTCAATTATACTTATTTTTAATTTACCAAAGAAACCCTAATGCTTTGCTTGAAATCATGAAAAGTAATTTTGGTTCATTTGAAGTGAACTATGCTATTCAATCCATTTTGCATATAGGTTCTCATTTCTTGGAACCACACTTCTAAATGTGGAACTCTTTCCAATCATGGATTGTATGGCTCACAAACTCTAAATGAATTCATTTGCACATTTATTGACTTTTTGACAATTTCGAGTACCACACTTTTTAGGGAGTTCCAATGGAAAAAAAAAAGGTCACCCCGTGCACAAAGTGCTCCCCACCTTGCGGGGGTAGGGGGAGGGTGAACGTATATGTACATAACCTTTCTCTTGCATTTTTTTTGCAAAGAGACTGTTTTCATATCTCGAATCTGTGACTCTAAGGTCACAAAGGAACAATTTAACCGTTGCACCAAGGTTCGTACCTCTTTTAGGGAGTTACAATAAATTTCTCAATTTATTTATCTATCTTTGTTCTAGGCGCTAAAAACTCAAAATTTTGCTGGAGTCTATCTGGTTCCGAGCATGGTGTGAGTTTCAAGGAACTCTAAATAGTCGTGATCTTAACTAGACTTGAAAAAGGTTTTGCCTAAATAATAAAATCTTGGTAGTTTACTCACATATGCATGAAATCCTTGGCATTCACATTCAAGGCTTCCATTAATTTTATCATGCTCATTTGCTTATACTTAAAATGAAAGGGATCGAATGATTTTCCAAACGGACTCATTTAAGTTCTTTAGAGGTGGCTTAAATGGCTCTTTCTCTCCTAGTTGTCACCCTGCCTCCTTTCTTCCTTCTCACAGTCTCAACTCCTACATTTTGAGTCCTAAATAAAATTCACAAGAATTCTAGTTAACTTGCATGCTGTTTGCCTTTGAAATATTAAAGCCAAATGTAAATAATTGATACAAAATCTTTTAGTTTCTTTCATTCTATGACTACTTGATATCTTTGGAAGAAACATCTTACAAAATTTACAAGAGTTGAGAAACTATGTGTGGTGTTTTCTTATGTAAATTATTCTAATGAATCATAAGTATTACCCAGTTTCTATATGACTGTCATCATAGTTATGAGAAGCTCTCATTTATTCTCTAGGTATCGAAATCAATTTAGACATACTGAAAAATTCATTTGATTCCAAGTTTGATGGTCATGACATATGTGCAAGATGATAATGCATGGGACTTCTAAGACAGACCTTATATGAGGTACACAAATGCTCCTTTTCTCAGAGCTGCAGGTGTTTTATGTTTAATTGACTGAGAAGAAAGAGGTGAGGTGTAAATGCAGTGAATGAGCCATTTTTACATCAACTGTTTACATGTTTTGAAGCAATGAATCTGAACTTCAAATTCTATCTAGCCCCTACTAAGTTCCCTAGGTGTGGGGAGCACCTATTTTTAAACCTAATGCAAGCTTTAGAATACCTTATTTCTAGGAACCAAACATTGCTCAGTTACATTAAGCTTTTGCATCAATAATGTTCTATGCAGAACAATTACTCTGTTTCATCCTATAGGTAGGATGAATGAAAATCATTGAGTTAAAGCTGCCCACAATTAAGCTGTGCCTTTTAGTGTATTTCAGCCTAAAATTTTTTACAGATTTTCATCTATCCTTTAACTGTAATGTTCAATTTATTCTCTTTTAGTGTTTTTTAAATTCAGTTGCTCGAAGATTTTTACTTGGTTAATTTTTAATAGCTAAAAAGTGTTGATTGGTTTACCTTCTGTCTGGAGAAAAACAATTTAATTACTACTTATATTGCTTGAACAGAATAATAACTTAATCTTGGATGGGTTTCTCTGCAAGACATATATGCGCTTGCCACCGATGACAATAATTGAGCCTTTTGAGTCCATAAAGATTTTGTAGCTATTTACTTAATAGCATTTTGATGGAGATGCTATTTCAATTGTTTATTCTTTCAAAAGCCGTTTCCTTTTATCTCAGTTGGGGATTTAAAGATGGGAAATTAATTGCACAGGGAACCAAAGGCCTAGCATGACTGCTGGCTAACACTAATGTATGCAATTCAAGGATTTCACATGTATAATGCAGATATTTTTGGTTTGAATATGATCAAGAATTCTTGGGAATGTCATTGTTGATTAAAATATGATAAAATTGCTATACTAAATGGCTCTAATCAAAATACTTTCATGGAAAAGAAAAGGCAAGTGAATAGAAAAATACGTTCAGAGGCATTGCACTTCAAATAATTTTTTCATACTGGCACAGAAAATTGTCTTAGGCTTCTGTGTACTGATTCATCAACCTTTTGAGTGAATGCCCTAGTTTCAACAGCACAGCAAATGGAAAATCATTCAGCAACTGAATGTAATTAGTATGTCTCATTCTATGAGTACTAAAACTGTTTCAAAATAATGTAATGAGAAGTTGAATTGAATATGAGTCAGTGATGTCTGAACCATGATTTGGCTTGACTCAATGAGCATCAATAACAAGGTTCTATGTTTTCCATTCCAGTCGATTTTCTACTTTTCAACTATAACAAAAATTATAAGTGGTTACCTTGGCTTTAGAGTCAAGATACAGTGAAGAATTCCCTCCCTAAATTTGATTTGCACTATCCTAAACTAGCTCCTCTTTTATATGGATATCCCTGTTATCTGCATACTCAACTTTAACATTGTAGTGATACCAATACCATATACCACTTGTCAATTCTTCTCAATTCCCAGTTGTCAAATGCTTCTTAAAGGTCTTGATGCCAGTATATTATAAAGGAATACATAATTACTTATTTTGTGGTTTGAGATGCAAATTTATTGGTTTCTTTGGAATCATTGGCTTGAGGTGCAAATTTATTAGCTAATGTTTTGTAAGGTTCAAAATTTTCTGGCAGCGGATTGGATAATTGTCCTTTCACACTAAATGTGTTAGTATAGTTGTAAGTTTATCAGAAATTATTAGTAGCCACTTTGGAGTGATTAGAATTTGTAATCTTATGATTTTAATAGGTGGATATTATCCGGTTGACATCATTTTTAGCATGTAGTCATGTACAAGTTGAGTACCAAAATCCAATAGTCTGATGGCTGAAGATCTAGAGTTTTAGAATCTATAAAGCATTATCACACCATATGACTTGCGTCACAATGTGTCTTACATGTGTTGAGCACATGTATATACATGTCTAGAGATTAACTTTGATCTTGGAAATGAACTAGTTGAGTATCAAAATCCCATAGTCTGACATGGCCAGACACAACATCTGTATATTTTGATTTTTTTTTCTAATAATTTGCACTTGAAATTTCAGAAGACTATCGACTAAATACAATAGCTGTAAATTCAATTTTATGAAAATAATTACAGATATAATTATTGATTTAAATGAGTAAATGTATGTCAATCTTTATGATTTCAACATAGTTTTGGATAATAATTATGATTTTATTCTCATTGATGCTAATACCTATAAACATGCATGTTATTTATATTTATATACATATATATATGCGTACATATATATATATATATTTATTTATTTATTTAACAAACTTGTCCTTGTCATGTTATGGCCCTCACAGCCCTTGGCTTTGTCATGCCATTTGTGTTCATTTAGTCTTTTGTTTTCCGGTTTGTGCTTCATGGTTCACAATAAATTGAAGTGTAAAAAAGTGTTAGGTAGTGCACTGGTGTAAGTTGGTCTTATTTTCCAACAAATATATACAACCTAAAAGTGCTGTCTCCCATGTTTCATTATAACACCAAACATGGCAATTTTTTCTCATGCTTGTTCACTCACGTGTTCATTGGAACATAAACATTGAAATGAACAAATACATGGTGACGTGTACCATTGGCATCGCGTGCAAGTCATTAAAATTATGGGGATCCACTTATTGGGATAAAGGCAGTATGTGACAAATCAAGAGAAGTAACAATTTAAGGAGTCACTATGAGATTTTCCAGAATATTCACATTGGAGAACATAAATCTCAGTGGTTTTTGGTTTCAATTTCTCTTCAGATGCTGTTTGTGGGATGAGTAGTGAGCCGTAAATTTAAACTTTGTGAATTTATCAAAAATCCATAATAGGATCTTGTTTCAATTTTTAGTGCAAGCTGTTGTAAATATTTACATTAGATTACAATATGTTACTACTACTTACTGTAGCAGTGGCGTTGAATGCTACTGTAGATGCTTTCCCTAGCATTGCACAATTTACAGTTAAATTCTTTAGCCTTATAATCGGAAAATAAATCTTTTAGGATCTTTTTCTTTGGGTTGTGTTGTTCTTGTCCTTTATATTTGGCATGCACAAAAAGATATGGCAATATGCTGACTTGTAAGATATGTGATGGGACATGTTTAGAGTAGAATAAATCATATGACTGAATATGCATCTGAAATAGTTCTCATATTTAAGCAACAATTAAAGTCAAGTTTCAAGTGTAATTTATGCATCTATCTGTATGTTTAAAATTATTTGAACCTATTTTACCTTCGTCATGAAAGCCCATCAAACTTTATAAAACCACAAAGTTTCAATTCTCCTTTTAACATTTTGATTGAACTTCTATTATTTTGGGAAATATCTAATACATTAAAATGTCTATGCATCATAGAGTAACAGGTGGCCATTCCGATTAAGTTAGAGGGAAACTAAAAGGGAAAAAATGAAGGAAAAAAACAATGGAGATCGTCTTATGCATTGCAAATAGAAACCTAATAAAAAGGAATAACTTTGCATTAAAGACCCCGATACTAGGGAGAAAAATAGTGGAAAATTTATCCAAGAAGCACAGACTGTTGCACCTAAAGAAGAAAAGGGTATAAACTTTCAAAGTTGTAAGTCACCCATCAGTCGTTGCCCGCTTCTATTACAGTTGTAAGTCTTCCCTTTGGTGCTTCTGCTTATGCCTTCTGTATATCTTGTCAAGCAAATGAAATTTTATTTTCTCCTCACACCCAAAGCTGCTAGATAATATGAATTTTCAACTTAGCTTCACCTCCTCTTTTGTCCTTGTACACCTACTTGGAATTGCTTGGTAGACTCCATGAACTCCATGAAAATAAATCTTCTATTTGTTTGATATGGTGATGTTCTATATTACCAATAGATTTTTCTGATTGAACAGGTGTCTTCAGTAAAAGGTGATGGCAAAGAGGTTATCATGGTCGATCTTTGGAAGCCAAGAGGCTAGCTGCCAAACAAATGGAAGAATTTGAGCAAAAGAGAAACTCAAGGTGGTAGAATTCTTTTAATGTTGTAAATTTCTTTATATTATGATAGTAAAAATAAAATACTTGGGTTCAACAAATAAACTAGTGTCAGGGTAAAACCAGTAACTTGTGATCAAAATATTAGCTTAAAGGGCCTAAAATCTAGTGAAATTCCTTGAGTTAAGCTTAACTACTACACTGTTCAACATCAAATATTGCCAAATTTTGGCTTCTTTAGAAACTATGATTTGAAACCAGGAAAAGAAAAAATTGCATTGAAATGTTTTTATAATAATTTTCTATTGCTGTTCTTATGAATTTTAGTGATCTTTTAGTGATCTTTTGTAGACTTTGTAGGTTTGGGTTATAGTAGTAAAAATTTTGTAAAAGGAATGTTTTCCTAAAAAATAAAATGTTCTGTCCACTTGAGACTTTTATTCTTATACAGGCTTAAAGCTTCATTGCCAACCCACTCTCAGTTATAGGACCAACACAGAGCCATCATCATGTCAGTTACCACCAAACATGTACCATCACCGTCTGTAGGACATTGTTGGTGCCGCTGTTGTCATTGCCACCTACTCATTTTCGCCACTAGTTCTCGTTCCACATGACTAAGTCACCACACCATGACCTATCTTTTACTAATATCCTGTTATTACTTTCATATTCTTCGTATAATTCTGATAAAAAAATGCTTCTCATTTAAGTTACTTTAAAGCCTATCCAAATAAAAAAATTTAAAGTACTTGCATCCAAATGCAACCTTAATGCAATGTATTGATAAGAGTTACATTCTTAGTGTGAGGGCCAGTGTTTCTTCCGGTTTATATGAAGATTATTTCTGTTGAACAACACAAAAGTTGAAAGCCCTTATCCCAAGAATAAGTTAAACCAGTCATACATTCACCCTTGGGGTCTAAGGAACACAGCTGATATTGTTTAATATTAATGAAGGAGAACACCAATAACAAAGTTGTCCACATGAGTTATCCCTGCCCCTCCACCCTTGTCAACATGAAATTTCCCAGAATTTTATAGCGTAAATTTTGTTTCAGAGGCAACAGAGAATTGAAGCAATAAATGGTGCCTGGGCAATGATCAGTCTCACTGCTGGTTTTCGTGATTGAAGATCAAAGTGGAAGGAGTTTCCCTTCTCAGGTAGGTTATTGTGGAGGGCATCCAAATGCAACCTTAATGCAATTTTGTTTATTGTGTTTGTGCTACTTAGCTTTCTGATATGGCTTGGTCATTTCTCTCTAGCTGGCTGAATACTGGAAGGCTATTGTCACTTTCTTTTCCGATGAGTCATATTCTGAGCTGCTGTGGCATGGTTTATGAAATTGCGAAGAATCATTCTTTGAATTGAGTTTGTAACATCTTTTTGATTTTTTTTACTCTATATTTGTTAACTCAAAGTTCACATGAACTGTATGGCAACTTGCATATAACTATGATTCTTAACATTTTTTCCACTAGAATATTGGTTGTAAACTATAATTAGGTTAATGTAGATCTTAGCTTTTTAATTCCCCCCCCCCCTCTTTGTCTTCTTTTTTAAGGCTTTTCCAACTTGTGCAGAACATTTTGGATACAAAAGGTGATAAAACTTCCCTCTTAAGGTGTCAAATGATGGCTTGCGTCAGGACAGTATGATTTTGTTAGATAGAAGCAGGGTTATCCCTTACCCCTTTGACCTTTTGTTTTGAATTGTGGGTGGAATTTAATTAGGAAGGCTTCTTCGGGAAAGCAGAGCCAATTTATAGTCATTTTTTAGCTAGTTAGATGAAGACTCTTAAGGAGATGCTTGTAGTATGTTTGATATTAATGTAGAGTTGAAAGTCTAGTGTAGGCCATATTCCGCAGCTCAGGTCATTCAAGAAGCTTACTCCACTGAAAAAATTTTGGACTCTTAACAAATCATTATCCAAGCATAAACACCTGCATGGTTGGGACCTATGTGTCAACATTTCTGATATTAATTTTCCTCAAAGTAACATCAAAACCGACAATTTGAATTTACATAGTTTTCTTCATGTTAATACTATTTACTTCTTATAACATTTTCAATGAGTGTAATGTTAACTTTGAACAGTTAATATTTTGTGTGTGTGTGTGGGAGGGGGGGGGATGTCCTTACCATTCTATCTGACACTCAGATAGCATAATTGGGTGTCAATTTCATTTTTTGGAGAGGTGCTTCAATCATGCTTAATATCAGCAAACGGCCTTCTTGTATCATAAAGAAGCTTTAAGCAACAAAATTGCTAGCATAATATCTACAATGCGCAATCGTTAGTCTCTTTACCATATGCCTTGCACTAGAACTATTTCTATGTAGGCACAGTTCTGTTCTGGTAACCCAAATAGCATGAGGCATTAAGCTGCTGAGGTGGACCGATCATAGTGCAGCATCTCGCAACTAGGTGCCCAAGTATTTCCTTTTCTTATTTTGTGCACATATTTGCCAAGGTTTTGCGCTGCATCGGCCTGCCTCCATAACTCACTCATCAGGAACTGGAGCTAATCCGAATACAATTTATGCAATCGAATAATTAATGCAAAGCCACATGCCCCTAGTGAAGTTTTCTTTTAAGAATCAGTAGTGACTGAACTCAATGGAGGTTGTAAATATTTATTGCATATTCTCTTTAGGTAAAGTTTGGGTAGATGAACAAATAGGAAGATCATTTTAAGTTATCCATATCTTCTACCAGTATTTATGGGGAGGGAGGCAGGTAACAGGTAACAGGTAACAGATAACAGTCGAGAACCATCCATGTGACTGGGACATCAAACCGGATCCTTATCCAGTATCTTTTAAAATCCTCCTCACTTGATGGATCCCCATTGCAAATTTACTGAAAATTTAAAACGAAAGGATTTTTTTAATGAGAACTGCTTACCCACTTCATCTGCACCCAACTATTTTACTGAGAACAAGTAAAGATGTACCTTTCTCGGCCTTTTGGCTAAGATCAAGTGTAGAGAACCAGTAAAGATGTAAAGTGGGAAACTATAGTGTGTGCCTGCTTTAAAACTGGGCTGTGGCTTGACTCTAGTCGTCTGTCAACTCTTGTTATCCACTTGGGACACGCTGTCCCAACCTAGGGCCAAACTAAGCTTTTATTTTCTGCTTTTCCAAACACTGTAGTGAGCCCGTGTCAAGACTTTGATGGCAACGGATTTATTCGCGAAGTAAAGCGGAGCCATCCCTTTCTAGGTTGACCCGATCACGTTTCTTTTTCACCATCCCTTCCTTTATAGTCCAAGGACCATTATACCACCTGTGCTTGGTTATGGTTTGTTGTTAATCTTTATGACTCATTAACTCTACTGTTCCTTGGCAGTGCAAAATTTCTTTGATAAATAGCATGTGATTAGTAGTTTTACCTATATGGTCCTGAAGCTTAGAGCACCCCAGCCCTACCCTAGCCTGGCAATGAGGCGCATTCTAACTTCCCTTTCTACCCAACCCCGGAGTGACTTTCAATTTCCTTTATTTTTGCTAGAAAATATTATTATTGTGGTTCTTGAGGGAAACCACATGCTTGTGAACACAATAACATACTGATTTTCGGATGGAATTGAGGGCGCAATACCATTTCTGTCACTGTGAAAACCTAAACATTGTGTAGATGCCTTTGCATAGTTTAGATTAATTTTGAGTTAAGAGTAGATTTTGGCTTTGTATGCACATTGGTTAGGTACCATAATGAAGTATAGGTTGCTCTAAATATCCTTTTCAGGAATCTTAACTGCCATTTTGTATGTTTGTCCATCCAGTAGCAAAGCTTATCCTATACAAATGCTTCTTATTGGATGAGTATGCTTTTTCTTGGTTCCTTTCTTTGTTGTGTTTTGGAAATGATTAAGAAATTCCAAGTTGTGAATTGCTTCTCTTTTCTGTTAAGGTGATTTCTGTATTCCATTAGCTTACACATTACGGATAAAGCCAACCATAAACTTGCAAATCTTTAGTTGTCTTGATCACAAGCTTGACACTGCTAACCTTGTCGGTGGACATTTGCTACGGTAATATGAAATTGCATCAGGTAAAGCACCTCAAGGAGATGAGTCATGTAACAAGAGGCTGGCTCTCCCTCCATTCGTAACCCCCTCCTCTCCCACATCAGTGCAGACTAGATTCGATCGATCTCTTGATACCACCTCAGGAGTTTTTACGCGTTAAACCGAGAAACACTTGTGACGCAAAAAAATGTTTAGGTTTTAAGTATTCATCCTGGAATCATTAAATCCATGTGCCCTGGGTTGAAGATAAAATGGTTGGGTAACCTAAAATTCCTGTTTTGTTTTTAAGATGGATAGAAACGTTAGGTAAATTCAAAGCTGAGGTAAACATTTGACAGTTACTGACAGACTGTGAACCCATTTCAGAGTCATTTATTGAAGGTGAATACGTATAGGTATAGGGGAGAATCACCAAAAAGGAACAACACCATTTTGAGTTTAGAGTCCATGTTACTAAGAAAACACACACACACACACACACAAGTATGTTTGTATGTATGTATGTATGCACCAGGGAATATTGTTATACAATTAGGTTGTACCAAAACGGAAATGAAAATACGAAAACAAATATGAAACTACATAAACGAAAAGACAGTTTATAAAAATACAGAATATGAAAATGTGAATAAATGTATATATATATATATAATTTTTTATGTAAATATGAATTATTTTATGGAAATAATAGAATAGACATATTTTATAATAAAAATTTAAAATGATCAAATATGTAATTATTAATCATAAGATAAATATTATAAAAGTAAAAATTATAAATAAATAAATAATTCATTAAATATAGAAAAATATGTAAATATAAAAAATATAAAGAGATTTTATATAAATATTAATTAATTTAACATATTAAAACGTTTTAAAAATAAAAAATATTTTAAAAAATAAAAAAATATTACTATCGAAAAGTTTTCATATATTATAGTTATATAATATCTTCCTTAAGATCCTATAATAGGTCTACCTTAGAGAGAGAGAGAACCACACTTTCATGAATCTAATCATGTGAGTTATGATTGGAATATATTCACTCTTTGTTTTTTGGGTATAAATGTTCACTCTTTCTTTGGTTCACTCATTTGGCAAATATGTTTTAATTAAAGTGGTGTAAACCAATTGGGTATTCAAATTGCATAGTTTAGAATGTTATACAACTGCTTGAAAGGCAGTAGATTAACTAAACTTAGACATTTCAAAGTGCACTCTTACCTTAATACCTGAATACCCTAGTTATGCCGGTACCCATTGCCCCCCAAAAAAAAAGTCTATAATATCATGGTATTTTGGTGAATAATAAGATTGTCGAGGTTTTTTTTTAATAGTAGTCCTTGTCAAAAGATAACATACGAGTTGTTTCTTGCCCTAATTGTCAACCTTGGATGAGGAAACAACAATTCCTTCCCAAGCTGAGGCAATGAGCCGCCAACAACCCTACATTTATCTCCCACCACCCTTTTGGACTTAATTTAGGAATCCGATGCTTGAAGGATGATCAAGGATATGTCTCTCAGGATGCTTCAAGCAATAGGACCTCTTCATTTTAATTCTTTTTTTTTTTTTCTGATTCGATCTCATTTAGTTATATTTTTTTATATCAAAAAAATGATAATTCGAAAGACTACATAGTGTGTTACGTAGAGTCAACAAATCAAGCACATCAAGGGGATTTATAAATTGTTTAGTCTCACTTTATTGAAAATGAATCGAGTTAATTGTAATTTGTAACTAAATTAAAAATTATATTTAAGTTTAAATCATTTAATCACGAAATTAACAAAATCGAGATCTAAACAAGTCGAAATATATAAGTGAGTTTAAACTCCATTTTGAAATTAGGTTCAGCAAGATTAAAATTAATCTTCGTGCTAAACTTATTTAGCTAAATAAATAATTAGAACCAATCTTTTAGTGTATCAAGTCATTGCTCATTCATTTGCAACTCAGTATCCAAGTCTTTCATTCTATATGTCAAAATAATAATTTGATTTATGCTTTTTTAAAACTAATTTAAGATAATAATTGAAATTGTAAGCAACTTTACTTGTTCGTTTACAAAATAACAATTATAAAAAATAAAAATAAAAACTCTTCTGGTGCTATGAATTGGGAATTTGGACATGAACAGGAATCCCCCTTTCTTTTTATTTTTATCTTTTTTTTTTTTTTTTAGCAAAATGAGAATCTCTCTCTCTCTCTCTCTCTCTCACGTGAGAAATTGTTCCCATGACTATACGTCTGGCAGGGAACTAGAAGGGCAGTCAAAATGGTGGTGGGATCTGAAGAAAATGGTGCCGTACCAAAGCTTCAAGGACCACCAGCACCAGTGGGATGATAGACGTGCCTGAAAATACATTCTCACAGAAAAGAATGGACGTAAGAATAGACTTGTGGGGTTTGAGGGCTCTATAAAACTCGCCATAGAATTTGGCATCTCAAGATTTTTATTTGATTGTTCATTTAAATAGCAATAATGAAGTGCAGGAAAATTGGTATCTACGAGAATTAAATTTCTCGCAAAAACGAAAATCGATAGCACTAATATCTTATCAGATACAGGTTCAAACCACTTAGATGAGTCTATTTAGTAAAATTATGATATCAAATTCATCTATTAAGTTGTGGTAATGATTTAATTTAAATATATGTCTACAATCTACTGGATTTTACTGTTTTTATATATTTAGGTAAAATCAGGGTTATAAATTTTAAATATAAATAATTATCATTTTGGTTCATTTTTAAACTATTGACCGATTATAAAAGCAATATCTCATTTTTAGTCTATTATTAATTTAGTGAGTCTAATCATTTTACGTGATAGTAATATAACTGATCGAATTTTTCAATGTCAAAAATAATTTAAAAATATTCTAAAACAAAAATTATTTATACTTTTAATTTCACAATTAAGATTTGCATCTCTACTATTATCTCGCTACTCCTTTCAATAGCGGCAAAGCAACCCTAGTTCCCCACCCAAAGAAGCACAAGAAGTGCATGGAACAAGTGGGGAGCATGGCAAATGCCCAAACAGGTGGTCACAAGTCAGTGAGCGTCACAGGTCATCCATCCATCAAAAGCTGCTTCCTAGGAAAGGGGCATCGCCATCGCCATCGCCATCGCCATATTAGTCAAATATCACAGCTCACAAAGATATGGATAAAGATACAGTACAAGTGCCAGAGTCTAATTATTTTTATTTAATTATATCTTTTTATATAAATAAAAAGAAAAAAACAATGATATGGATAAGCATTAATCCTGCAAAATAAGTACCCCATTTTAATAATAATAATACTTGAGAAGTTGGTGTACGAAATATGTTCCCATTTGAGATTTCCACCACATTTTCGTCATTCTCTAGTATTTTCATCTTTCAACACTTTTACCAAACGTGGCTACTCAACCCACAACCAAACTATTTGTTTCTTTTACACAGGCCTAGGTTTAGGCCTAGGTCTAGGTCTAGGTCTAGGTCTTCGGTGGAAGTCATTAATATTATTAATAGTATTATTTATTTACGTGTCAAATAATTAAATTAACAAAATCTTATTTGGTTTTATTGGATTAATATAATATTTTAAAATTTTTTAGAATATATTTTTAAATGATTAATAGTATTGTATTATGTTCCATTTTTATTTTGCTCCTCAAACCTTTTCTGTTTAGAAAAATTTTCCTACTATTGTGATAAAAAAAAGTTCTAGTGTGTACTCCAAGCAAACCAAGTAAAAAAAATAATAATAAGATTTTGTTTTTGGGCTAGGTGTCATTCTTTTATTGGCTAGCTAAGAACTTTGGTTGACAAAATTTTTTAATATATATAAGGTTATGCTCAATGAATCTTGGAAGTTTACTTGTATATGTTTTATTGAAGAACCCTAGAAAAGTAAACAAAGTAAGGGACGTTAACCAACTATTCAAACTTTTTATTAAATTAATTTATTATTTTAATTTCAAATTTGTGTTGCTCTAGGAGGCAGACCTGGTCAAATGGGTGAGTCTCCACCAACCCTATACATTTTTGAACTCTGACCACCAAAAATTAAAAAAAAAAATTATAAAATTTTTAAACAGGAAAAAGGAGAAATTTTAAAAGAAAAGGGAAGAATTTGAAGTTTGGCATGTGTTTGCGAGCTCAAAAAAAAAAAAAAAAAAAAAAACCGACAGATTGGTTTGCCATTCACATGCACTAGTAGTAAATCGGCAGCCATTTTAGACTTATGGTGCCCACATTGATTTGAATTTAATTCAAACAAGCCCTTTGCCTTATCGGATATGTCCAAGCACTGGTCAGGTTCGAACCTAACATGATCTAATTCTTTGAAGATTTTGGTTCCCATGGCTGTTGACAGACCCAACACCCTTAGTTGAAAAAAGGAAACATAAAACTCTATGAGTATAATATATTTCAACAAAAACAAATATAATAATCAAGATAACAAAATCTGATACAGTTTAATAATCTTGAATGGTTTATCAAATGTTTTTAAAGTATTAACAGAATTATGCTGCATTAGATTTCGTTATTTCTAATTATTGAACTTTTTAAGTAGAAATAATAGTTACTTGAATGGTTATTTGTTAATATAGAGTTGTTTCCTTTCAATGCCGCTTGATTTTCTCTTGCATGCCTCTCAATGGTAATTCAAATCAAGATTTCTCTAGTACCCTGGTCAAATAATCAAAGAAAAATAAAAATAGAGACAAAAGATTCGAAAGCAATATTGTATAACACTACTTGCCTTTTTGTGGTTGGATCCCCAAGTTTTTGGAATGCTCCAAACTCTGCTTGAGCATCCAAATCTCCACTTGATGGATCAATACTACCAAAAACATCTCTAAAACTGGATTCTAACACCATGCCAAATGTGTCCAAAAAAAAAGAATAAAGCAAATGAAGCATATTCAAAAGTAAACGAGCTCCTTGGGTTGCTTAGAAAAAACACCATAACGATCTAATTCAAAATTTTTGTCCAATTGAGCACGTTTAGCATATGTGTGTGTGTATTTTACAAGATCACTATAACTAACTCCATAGAATTCGACACCATAGTTACGCCCATTTGTTCGATATTATAATTCAATTTTGTCCTTTTAAAGGAATAATCACACTAACAATTTCATTTCCGTGACAGAAAATGTTTTGAAAGAAGTAGCATACTATGCACAAGAAATTCACATCCCCTTTATCTCTAAAGACTGGGTGCCCTAACCATCCGATATGTATGTCATCTCTGTCGTTCATTGAGTCCGCTCTGAATAATCTCATTTTGTCAGATTATTTTCAATGAAATCATAGCTAAATTTTTTAGGAATTTTAGACCAAACTTCTAATAAACTTTGAATATTTTAACACCTTTGACAACTTTGCAAATAAAAAAAAGTTTGATTAAGAAAAACATGTCACAAGCATGTTGGACAACACAATTATCATGTCTTTAAGGAGGGTGGTATGTATGTCAAAGAGTTTATCTTTGGCACAGCGAGAAAATCACAAAATTTCTTGTGGATAATAGTTTTGGCTAGCATGTGTCTAATCAGTGACCACCATTCCAAGGGAGATCATATTCAAGAGCACTAATCCCCCCCCGGGGGGGGGGGAAGATTATCGATGAGATAAGTTGATAAGTCTTACTTTCTTTTACTTTTCCCAACCCCAGCAACGATCACTAAGCTTGATAGATAAGTTGAATTCGTCCCATAGTTCTTGCTTCACTCACAAAAAGAAGCCATCCCAAATTTTGAGAAATTATTCAGTATCTTCATTGTCACAAAAGTACCGTAAAGGGGGATCTTAGAAAACTTGGATCCAAACGTAAAGAATTCTAATTGAAATGCATTTCAACATAATTTAAGTATACTTAGCTTCGATTTAACATGTAGTTTGCTTTTGTGGGTTTGTAATTTATTTTAGAAAGCCAACAAGCTTTAACTCAGGTGGAATCATCCTCCTCTCCTTTTCAAGAGGACTTGAGTTTAAGCCACACCAATATACCAAAAAAAAATAAAAAGAAAAATTTATCTTAGAGAAAGTATAGGACGATCAATTAAGTGTGCTTTTGCAGGTGACCCTGACCCCCCTCTATACTTATAAAATTTCATAAGAAATTAACTCTCCTCTTATCCGAGCTCCTCCATGTTTAATACAAATAAAACTTATTTTCACAATTTTTGGATTTTAAGTAATTCTAAACTCGTTGAAGTCATTGGGTGTTTTGGTTGTGGAACTATGAAAAAAGCCTCTACTTGAAAAGTTTATGGTTGTCAAAAGCCTCTTGCTTTGTCCATCCAAATCCTTCTCTTATACTTGTTAACTAATTTTCGATTGCTTCGTTGGACTGCGGATTTCTCGTGAGCATTTTGGACTATTTGTTTCTTATAGAACCTTGATGCTTAAAAAGGAATTTTGGATTTGAAGAGAACTCAGGCGCATGGAGATAATGACTTACTATCAAAAAGCAGATCAGAACGAGACTGAATGCAGAATTTAAAGATCCTGTTGGCCGAATTGAAAGCTATCATTTAATAATAAAGAAAAAGAAAAGAAAAGAAAAGAAAGAGGCTCCTTATTAACTTCCTCTTGTAGGCTACCTTATCTGGGGAACTTAGTTATTTTCTGACTTTAGACCCCAAAAAAGTAAACAAGAGCACCATTAACACTATTAAAGTCAAAAAAAGACAAATGGTTGATAATATTCCTTGGTACAAAGCCATTAGGAAGATAAAGCAAACAGAAGCGAGAGGATTGGTCCAAATCCTTTTTCCCAGATATCCTTGCACTGATGGTATCAAAGACAACCCTGTTGGCTTTATCTTAACAAAATGACCCCATTTTTATCATCAATTAAAATAATATATTATATAAAATAATTAGATTTGATAACTAAGTGTAGTCTTTGTGGGTAAAGCAAAGGGACGGGGCAACTGATTTCTAAATTCATTTTTTTTTTTAAAAAAAATAATATTTATAAAAGAAATATCATCTTAAAAACATGATAAAATTTTTTTTTGTAATATATTTATTTTTTAAAGAATTATAATCTTTATCACGTCTTGCCCTTTTGTCCCTCATTTTATTCAGCTTCTAATACAAGGTTTTAATTCTATCGCTGGTAGTCATTTTTAAAGGGTTTAGTCATCTACCTTAGATAATAGAACTACGATATATGCCTCATTTTGGTGTTTTATACTCTAAATAATACTATTCCAAAAGTATATTATTATAAATAAAGAACTTTTCTAAACGTGTCGTACAGGGGACCTTTGTCTGGGATGGCTTAGTCTGAAGGACTCAACTTAGCAAAGGGAACCCATTATGGAAGAAAAGTTTGGTATTATTCAAACAAAGTGTATCTGTTGGGTTTTGGTTGTATTAGGAAAGTCCTTTGCCGAAAACATGCACCTAACAAAATACATTAATTAATGTACGTAGGCATATCCCTTTCCTCCTTTGTTTTAGGAAACTTTCATAATCCAAGCGAAAGCATCAAGAACATGCATGTCGATTATGCATGTATATAGGATTCCTTTACCTAGAATTAAAGCTGACCCTCTTTGTTCTGTGAAATCTAGCTTAGCTTGCCAGTTTGTTTTCCAACCAAGGAAAAGTCAAACACTTCAACCTTTCCTTTCATCATGCTGAAGTTATGAATGCTCATTGTTCTATGCACCCTCTAAACGGATAAATTCAATATTCAATTTATAAATATTAAAGAAATTTTATATTCATTCACAAGTTTTTTAATACATTTCTGTAATAAATATATAGTTTTTTAAGGATATATAAGATTTTCTCTCTTTGATATATTTAATTTTTTCCCCTTATTTGCACTACTTACACTAATGCACCAGTCTTAATGCTCCTTCAATCCATAATTCAACAAATTCCAACCAAGTATGCGATACTTGTTTTGAAAATTTTGAATTAGATCTTTCTAGTAATTTGGAGATCGTTGAAAAATTTGTCTATTTTGAAATTGGAGCCAAATATTTGCAGCAAGACGAATACCCTTTTCTTTTGAATTTTTGCTATACGAAGGGTCGTGAAGCAATTAATGTTACGACATCATTTGAGCAACACATAAAAAGCTTTCATTAGTCATTATTTTTCAACTAAAATTATCGCCCATTAACAATTCCAATTTCCATTCGATATTATTACATATAAGGATAACAAAATAGTAGAATTGAGAATATTTTTAGAAGAACATAAGAGTTGCTGTCTATGAGTTATAACTTAAGTGATATCGTTTTTTCATTTTTTTTAAATCCCGGTTCAAATCTTCTTGTATACACGAGAGAGAGAGAGAGAGAGAGAGTTGCTAGCTTGTGAGTAGTCAAACGTTGGAATGTCAATTCGTGTGGGGCACCTAAAACACGGCATGAACAACCACCATAATTAAATCATTAATACGGACTTTCGAAGTTGGCCTGGCAATGGATAAGAAGAAAAGGTCCATTTGTACAGAAAGAAAGCATAAATAAAGAATACACACCATAAAAAGACTAACTGACCTCTATAAAATTCTATTCAGACTAAGGCCCAAAGCTATAAGGAAACTTGCAAAGATGTCTTCGAATGGAAATTCCGGATAAGCTGCAACAATCGTATTTGTATATATAGCGACGAGTTTAATTTCCTACAAAAGATATAAAAGAAAGAGAATTAAGAAAAATAATATAACAGAACAAAAACAACTGGATAACAATATTTGAGGGGAAAAAAAAGAATGGATCCACGAAAGACAGCATATGATTACAATAATTAAAGGTAAACTAAAAATCCATATTGGAATGTGAATGTAAGATTGACCTAAATTGAGAAGCCAAAAAAAAATCAATATCCTTATGAGTTTACAATTACGCCACCAGATGAAAATTGAATTTAATTTATTTGAGATGAATTAAACTATCACTACAAAATAAATATGCTATTGCGATACTGTTTTGTTAAGAAAATCATGCAAAACGCAGTCCCAAAAGGTATTATGGATGCAATTTGCGACGAAAAGATTATGTCCGAAAAAGGTGCCCGTTTGCATAAGCAAATCACTATAAGAAAAAAGTTCTTCCGCGATAAAAATTACTGACGAAAAAAAATCTCTAACAGAATAGTGACGAAAAATTTAGGGATAGATTTAGCGATGGAAAAATTCGTCGCTAATTGTTTAGTTACAAAATCTCTCGCTAAAATTAGCGATGAAAATTTTTCGTTGCTAAAATTTTTTTGGACAGATTAGCGATGGAAAATCAGTCACTAATTTTTTCATCATTAAAACTTTTTTGAACAAATTAGCTACGGATTTAGCGACAGAAAAATCCGTCGCTAAAACTTGAAAAAAAAAATTTGGTTAAATATAATTTTTTGTTTTTATTAAATATAATTTTGTGTTTTTATTAAATATAATTTTATCTTTTTATGAAATATAATTTTGTATTTTCAATATTGAGAGTTAGAAAGAAAGTATAGAAATAAAAAAAAATAAATTAATGACACAAATGTGATGGTGGCATGATGGTTAAAACTCTCAATATCTCTCTCTCACACCCAGGTTTGAATTTGGGTGTGAGTATTTTTATAACAAATTAAAAGTGGGTGGACGGACAAACGAGCGGGCGGGTGGCGAGGGACAATGTGTAGGGCGGACGAATCGGGTCGAGCAGTCGAGCCGGTCGTCCAGACTCGTATGCTTGGTTTTGCTTTTATTCATTTCAACGACGAATTAGTAATGGATTAAAAATGACGGATTTTTTTATCGATTGAAAATTTTCATCGCTAAATTAGCGATGTGACTTTTAGCAATGGAATTTTTCGTCGTTAATATTTTTAACGACGGAAATTTAAATATCAGTGACGGATATTTTTATCGTTGATACCCGTGTGAATGCATAGCAAATATTTCAAGGACGAAAGAGTCTATGCAAAATCTGTTGCTAATAATACTGACGGAGCATATGCGCTAATGTTTTCAATATGGATCCAAGATGCGTGAGACAGGAAGCCATTCCGGAATTTTTTATGCAAAATGCATTGCGAGTGGTTGGAAAATTTTGCAAATAAAATGTGTAATTCATTTGTAAATATAATTATTTACTTAATTACCTAAAATTCCCTCCATTTAAAGTTAATTAAGATAAAACAGTAATTGAAATATAAAATAAGTGCATCCTACGAACTCTTTAGAGTTTATATGCAATTTCAACATTTTTTTTTTGTTGATTTGGGAGTCTATAATTTTTATACAGTTAGAAATTAACTCTCACCTTTTTTTTATTTTTTTTTTCCAAACAAGAAGATATGGAATTAACAAAGATTTAGAGTTCATTTGGCGAAGCAGTGTCTAAGGGAAAAGGAGAGTCTGATTTTCGTCCTATACAAACTAATAACACAATAAAAGGATTAGATGAAATAAATTTTGAAAATTTAGAAAAATATGGTATCAATGAAATGACAAGAGCACATGGATGTGACAGACATGTATATCAAAAATAAAACCCATAAAACAAGAAGGAAGAATAAAATAAAATAATGTGTTAATTTTGTTTTATTTTATTTGAAAGGAATTGGTTATTACATGGCAGAGTTTTTTTGCCTTTTTGTTTTTTTTTTTTCGTCTCCTTTTTGTTGATTAATCAAAACAAAGTTGGATTTGCAAAGACTAATCGACAACCCAGTTCATGAGTCAATGGGTCAAGTTACGAGATCTAAATCAATGAACATCACCTCATTTCCTCAAACCGTGGCACATCAAAGTAAATCTCGAAAAGATAAAACAAAGAAAAATGTACATACAATGAATGTCTTAGTCCTTAAAACAATTCATATTATAAACCTATACTGGATAAATGAACAAATAAATAAACAAAGACCAGATCAACTCACGATTAATTTGGTGATAAGGAATGGCAGCCAAGTTCAGAATTGACCCAAAATGAAAAAATAAATAAATAAACAACCTACATATAAAACATATTCAAAAAATAATATAGATTGGTCGAGTTTTGAAAACTCAACCAAGACTGTTCATGTATTATTCACAGATTAATCGAGTTTTCAAAACTCAATCAATACTATTTTCATAAAGATTGATCAAATTTTGAATATTCGACCAATCTATGAATAATATATGACAGTGTTGGTCGAGTTTTGAAAACTTGACTATTTTATGAACAGTGTTAGTTGAGTTTTCAAAACCGGAATAACCTGGTTTTCTAACCAATTTTTTTTTCTTTTAGAGGTTATTTTAAGAATTTTTTTTGGATTAATTTCGTGCATTCCTCGTCAGGATAGATTTCGGTCTCAAAAAGAAAAAAAGAATTCAATTATAGTGTTAAAAATATGAATAATTTTTATTTTAAATTATTTCAAAAACATTTTTAATCAGAGAGTTTGGCTAACCACGTCCCCGTCACCTAAGACACCCCGTTGGGCAAAATAGTTTATAAATAGGTGATATGATGCTGATGCAGAGCTAATATGGTGCTGCTAGTTACCAGCTTAGTCTAACTCATTTTAACTTTTTTGGTTTTAAAAAAATTCTGAATATGTTCTATTTTAAGACAAAATATAGATTGTAATTTGATGCAATATTCTACTCAACTATTTGAATATATTATAAACTATGAAACCTTTTTTAGATACTTAATATTGTATTTATATTGTATATTTTGAAGTTAATTTTCTGTTAAATTTGAATTTGAATACATATTTATTGGTATAATATTGTGAATTATATTTATTTTATATATACATATATAGAGGATGTTGAGATAGATTGCTGAAATATTCTGATATTGAAATATATCGTATTAATAAGATAATTGAAATAAAATTGACAAGAATCTTAGTAATTAATTTTATTTTAAAATTTAATTAATTTTTTCCCCAATGGTCATTAACCTAATAATGGAATATAACTTTCTCTCGAGAAAAAACACCTATAACAACAACAATTTGAATCTTAATTTCAAATTATCAAGATCAGCCATGAAAATAAATATGGGAGAGATTTAAAAAAATATATTAATTTAATTGATACAAATTCTCCTACACCACTCCACCAAAAACACCTCCGATATTATTATTACTAACAAATTTGGATCTATCATTTAGTGCCTCAGCAAATAAACTAACCAGTGCCGGTGTTTATCCAATAAGTGTGGGTTTTAGCAAAATATTCATCAACTTGGATAAAGAAATTCTTCAAACCTCTACAAACTAATATTTTATTTTATTCCATTATAAAATATAGTTTAAATTAAAAGTTGGTAAAGATTAAACGTTTTTATACCAATGTAAGATTATTGAATAAAAGAAGAAAACTCTAAAAATGCTTAAGGTGTGTTTAGTTGTGAAAATAAGAATGTTTTCCTAAAAATGTTTTTTAAAAAAATGAAAATGTGTTTCAATTTTTCAATTTTTAGAAAATAAAAATTAAAAAATATGATTTTTCAGTTTATGAATAGAAATAAAAAATAGTTTCAGAGTTATTTTCGACTGTTTTTAATTATAAATAAAATCTATATTTTTCAAAATTTTTAATTTTGTAAAGAAAATTAAAGATAGAAAAAAAATATATTTTTTGAACATATTTTTTAAATTATCTATTTTTTTTAAAAAATAGAAAATATAAAAAAATTAATAATAAAAAATTAAAAAATATTTTTTATAACTAAACACCTCCTAATACTCTAGTAATCTTTATGAAAAAAATAAAATAACTATCTAAAGAGTATCTGAGCTTACACCGCTATTGATCTCATTACTATATATTAAAATGTATCAACCTCCTCCGTTATTTCTAAAGTATATGTAACGCGACTCGTTGCCCCAAAAAAAATGAAAAAAGACTAGAGACGATATATGTGTAAAAGACGATATAGAGAGAAGGATGGGTCTTTGCTTGCTCATGAGGCGAGGGTCCCACAACCAAAGCGCATATTTGCCGAACTTCGCAGACATTAAAGACGAGACGAGTGGATGCCACCCGCGTTCACGTTACCCAATTCTCTCTCTCTCTCTCGCTATCATCTTCTGTTTTAGATAAAGTGGGACCCACTTCTGGCACTTCTTTACATTTCACATTCATCCGGCACCAGAACATCGTCTCCTTTTACGCGATAATAACCTAAACCCCGAAACGTGACTTGACAGCTGGATGCTCCATAGAGTAGAGGTGTAATAGGCGTAGTCGTATTGAGTTGATCTCAAATATTCCTAAATTAACTTAAATTCAAACACGATTAATTTTATTTAACTTGAAATCAATTTGAATTTAACGAATAATAAATAATAAGATTTAAAATCGATTCGATTATATAATAAAATATAACTTGATTCAAAAATTTTATTATAATATATTCTATTAATATATTTATTTTATTAAATTTTTTATATTATAATTATATATAAATATATATAATATATATTAATATATGTAATCAAACTGATCATCGAATTTTTGAATCTAAAATTTTATTACTCAAACTCAATTTGATTATATCACAAATTCGTTTTGAATTTGATTTAAAATCATTTAAACTCATATTGAGTCTATTGATCTAAATGATTTGAACACAATTCGATTCATGTATCATGTCAAGAGGCTTCACACTTCCCTCCCTCTTCCCTGTGGTTCGCCCAGCTGGTCCTCCACGTCATGAAGTTGTGATGCGGGGCCATTGGATGTGCCAAGTCAGCAGTCAAAATCGCATCCCGTGAGGTTAGGATGAGCGAATTAAAACGCCACTTTTTCTTTTTAAGACCTACACGTGGCTAGTTCGAGAAGGCTTCTTCTTAGATTGAGAGAAGGTCTCTCACAATGCCCAAAGAGAGGGTTGGAGGTTGTCATAACACACGCACCCATGCCACGGTGTGCGAGAGAGAGAGAGCGAGCTTATCTCTCCAATCCAAGCCACTGAGATGACCAAGTCGGCATTTCCATGCCCTTATAGAATATCCACACGTATACTTTTCTTTCTTCATTGTCTGATTTTTTATTTAATTGAATTTTTTCCTTCTGGGAGGCAAATTACTTAAAAGCCTCCCCCCCAACAATCCTTTAATTTTAAGAAAATTTATAAAAAAAAAATGGTGGAACCAATTTTGGTTTAGTTAGAATCTAGAAGTTTTTCTTTAACCATTTGTTTCTTTTTTTTTTTTCATAGAAACAATGAATTTTAATAAAAATTGAATCAATTTAATTATTTTGGACGTAATTCACTACACCACCCTATCCTTATTGAGCACATTGCTTTCACATACATGTTAAGCTTAATTATGAATTGAATACAATGAGTAATGAGTAAACTCAACCTTAAAAATGTATGCTTATTTTCTATAGAAACAAATGCAATACCAATAACATATAATTTAACTGAGTATTAATCTTATAAGTTTAATAAAGTAATCGAAATATAATAAGTGGGTGCAATTTAGTTTAGCTAGCAATCACTTTTTTAGTAGAATTATAAGATATTGAGTCAAATTTATGTGCACACTAGATCAATTAATTAGTACTTTAAAGATACTAAATCAGTCTTTTATATAAATTTTTTTTAAAAAAAAAGTTTAAAAATAGAAAAATTAGTATTCTGTTTTATGAGTTGAATGATTTAAAAGGTAAAAAAGTAGTTACTATTAGATATGTCAGTCAATAATTACTTTCTTATCGTTTGATTTAAATACTACGAACTTTAAGCACATTTGGACTCAAAAGAGCAATAGGCATTGAGTATGCTACTAATTAAGATATTATCTTTGAAAGAAAAAATGGTAAGCAGTTTACACTCTAATCCAACAAGATGACCAGAATAAGAGTAAAATTTTTTTTTATTGTAATCACATATTCATACACATTATATTAGATGTATTCATACATAATCATACATTCTAAAAGTATAAGATCTCTAAATGCCAATATTTTTTGTCATAATTGGGAACCCATTTTGCCTAACTTGACCAAAATTTTGGTATTTCAACGCGGTGGTGAAGACCCAAAATAATCACAAAGATAACGAGTTGGGATTATATCTAATAAATTAGATGTGGTTGACAGCATCACAATCCTAAATATCCTTAATCTCTCTCTCTCTCTCTCTCCTTTTTAATCAAATCTTTATTTGTCCATCTATATCTAAATCAATCGAATACCATAAAAATAGCCACGTGATCTTTCTCTGCCTGTTAATTACATACAAAACGTTTCACGTTTTTGCATGTCCTATTCAGTAATTTCATCCATTCCCAAAAAACGTAACAAAATCTCAAAATTTTTAAGGAAAAAAACATTATCACCGGATATTGCCGGTAACAAAATTAGAAAAAGCCTACAGCACTGAGAAACACATTAAACGGAGACGAAGAAGCGCAAAAGCTCATCTGTAGTCTGCAAACGTTATGCAGAGAGAGAGAGAGAGAAGATAGAGAGATAGTCGGTTACAGAAATAAGAGAGTAGTACCAATATATATGATGATGTGGTAGATGATTACTAAGACTAAACTTTCTTCTTCTTCTTCAAACTGCCCGTACCGTAATTACTACTACCATTTTAGCTACAACTTTTGTTACCATACATATCGTTTCTTTCTTATCCTCCCATCTCTTTTATCGATACCCAAATATTTTTCTTCTCAAAATCCTGAAATTTATGAGTTGTTTTCTATTTTCATCGCCAAAGATTTGCTCAAATCTTTGATTCTACTTTCCATTAAATTTTTCCTTCTTATTTTCATTCCCGTCTTACAAATTCTTTATAAATACCCATCAACTCATAACTCCTCCAAGAAAAGAAAAGAGTTACAAATTTTTTTTTTTTTTTTTTTTAATTTCTATCTTTGGTTTTTCTTGTTCTTCCTTTTCTTCATTGCAAACAATGTTGTCGAGATCGTGCTTTGATGTATTGAACTTGGAAGATCTTCCAAGTTTTAATCCAAACATGAATCGAAGAATCCCAAGAGTGATGATCGATCCTGGGATTATCTCGGATTTCGATTCAAACGATGTTTCCTCTGTTTGTCAAGAACGTCGAGTCATTGTCTCGAATCAGTTACCTTTGAAGGCCTTTAAGGATTCAGAAAGCAATAAGTGGTGTTTTGAATGGGACAATGACGCACTGGTCTTACAATTGAAAGATGGGTTTCCGCCGGATGTCGAAGTTATCTACGTTGGAAGTCTCAAAGTAGAGGTTGATCAATCAGAACAAGACGAGGTTGCTCAATTACTTCTCGAAAAATTCCGGTGCGTCCCATCTTTCTTGCCTAGTGATATTCACACAAAATTCTATCATGGGTTTTGTAAGCAATATCTGTGGCCTTTGTTTCACTACATGTTGCCTATTTCGCCTAATCATGGTGCTCGATTTGATCGAGGTTTATGGCAGTCCTACGTCTCGGCGAACAAGATTTTCGCCGATAAGGTCATGGAAGTTATCAACCCAGATGAGGATTTTGTCTGGGTTCATGATTACCATCTCTTGATTTTACCAACATTTCTCAGAAGAAGGTTTCATAGAGTGAAATTGGGGTTTTTCTTGCATAGTCCTTTTCCCAGTTCGGAAATTTATCGAACATTGCCTGTGCGCGACGAGATTTTGAAAGCTTTGTTGAATTCTGATCTTATTGGATTCCATACATTTGATTATGCTAGGCACTTCTTGTCTTGTTGTAGTAGGATGCTTGGTTTAGACTATGAATCCAAAAGGGGTTACATTGGTTTAGATTATTTTGGTCGAACAGTTAGTATTAAGATCCTTCCTGTTGGTGTTCATATGGGTCAGCTTCAGTCTGTCATGGCTTCATCGGATACTGCTGAAAAGGTTCAGGAATTGAAGCAACAATTTGAAGGGAAGATTGTGTTGCTGGGGATTGATGACATGGATATGTTCAAAGGAATTACTTTGAAGTTCTTAGCACTTGAGCAGCTCTTAGAACAACATCCTGACTATGTTGGGACAGTTGTTTTGGTTCAGATCGCAAACCCTGCAAGAGGTAGGGGAAGGACTTTGAGGGGGAGGTTAAGAGGAGAGACTCATGCAGTTGCGGATCAGAATCAACAAGAAGTTTGGGAAATGGGTTATAACCCGATTGTTTTTATCAACCAATATGTTCCTACTCAAGACAAGCTTGCTTACTATGCAATGTCTGAGTGTTGCGTTGTGAACGCAGTCAGAGATGGCATGAATTTGGTGCCTTATGAGTACACAGTTTGCAGGCAGGGAAGTCCCAGCTATAGATGAGGCTTTGGGGATCCAGGGTCTTCAGTTCCAAAGAGGAGTGTCATCGTTGTGTCAGAGTTCATTGGTTGCTCTACCGTCTCTTAGTGGTGCGATAAGAGTCAATCCTTGGAACATAGATGATGTGTCCAATGCAATGCATTTAGCCATCAGAATTCCAGATTCAGAGAAGCAATTGCGCATGAGAAGCACTACAGGTACATTAGTTCACATGATGTTGCCTATTGGGCTCGTAGTTTTGATCAAGACCTTGAGAGAGCTTGCAAGGATCATTTCGACAGAGGTGTTGGGGGTGGGTTTTGGTTTGAGCTTTAGAGTTGTTGCTTTAGGTCGTAACTTCAGGAAGCTCTCCGTTGATCACATTGCTTCAGCTTACAATAAGTCAAGCAGCCACTTGATTTTGCTGGACTATGATGGTACTATGATGCCACAGGCTTCAGTGGACAAAGCTCCTAGTGACGAAGTCATTTTGCTCTTGAATAGTTTATGCAGTAATCCGAAAAATGTTGTTTTCATTGTTAGCGGAAGGGGAAGGGAACCGCTAAGCAAGTGGTTCTCACAGTGTGAGAAACTCGGAATCTCTGCAGAGCATGGTTATTTCACGAGGTAAAATCTTGACATTCTCTGTATTGGCTATGTATGTACTTCATTTTTTGTCTTCTGTTGGATTTAGGCGTTACTTTTGTTCTTATAGGTGGGATAGGGTTTCTGAGTGGGAAGTCAGTTTGCTAGCCAATGATTTTTGATTGGAAAAAGATTGCAGAACCTGTAATGGAGCAATACACAGAGACAACAGATGGCTCATTCATTGAGCACAAGGAAAGTGCATTAGTGTGGCACCATCAAGAAGCTGATCCTGACTTTGGATCATGCCAGGTAAAGAGCTACTTGATCACTTGGAGAATGTGCTTGCTAATGAGCCTGTAGTTGTCAAAAGAGGCCAACACATTGTTGAAGTGAAACCACAGGTGAAAAGTCAAATTGATAGTTTACGCTCTTAAATTTGTTTCGTGTATGATTGCAATTGGTGATGGATGACTCTTGTCCTTGAAATGCAGGGTGTGAGCAAAGGTGTAGCTGTCGAAACCTCATCAAAACAATGCAGACTAGGGGAAGCCACCGGACTTTGTATTGTGCATAGAGATGATCGTTCAGATGAAGACATGTTTGAGAGCATTGCAAATTCGGTGGGCAATCCGCCTTCAACAGCCATAGCAGAAGTCTATGCCAGTACCGTGGGACAAAAGCTGAGCAAGGCGAAATACTATCTTGATGATACTTATGATGTGATCAAATTGCTTCAGGGGATTGCTTCAGCATCAGTGAGGGTACCAAGCCGACACAGTTTCAAGTCTCATTCGAAGGGTCCCTGTAAATAGATCTTTTTTTGCCCAAAATGCACATCAAAGACGAGATAAATCTGAAGTTTGGAGCATTTTGGTGTCTTCTTGATTTGGTGAAAGATGTTGATGAAAAAGAACAAGCAACATAGTTAGTCCTGTCAGAAAGAATCTTACATTTTTACATAGGTCATTTGCATAACCCAAAATTAGCAGATCAATGTTCTTTCTCATTATTTAGAGAAATCTCTTTTTTATTAACCACATGAGCTTGTTGAGTTCTAACTTTCTCCTTTCCTTGGTACTTCTGTTTATATGCCTCAAATCAAAACGTCCATATTGAACCTAATTCAACTCTTGAACACAGGTACAAAGCCTGGGATTTGCTATCTGTCGTTCTTCCCTACTTTTGTACCTATAATATCACCTACACCATATTTGCATCCTTTTTCTCTGGTCAATCTTTGTTTGTTCAACTCTTTATGTTAGTCATAATAAACAAAATTTTAGCAGGGTTTGTTGATCTGGCATCTTAATCCATAATGAAGGATTATACATTAGAAAAATGTCGTGTCCCCAGTATCAGATTAGGCACGAAGTTTCGGTCTTGAGCCTTTTAAGGGGTTGCATTCCACATCACGTGTTAGAAAAGTAAACATGCTTGGGGATGGATAAGAATGTCTTATAAGGATGACTTGTGTCGAGGATAAACATGTTTTGGTCAATGCATCTGAAACTGCAGTTGAAAGTACATCAGCTTTGGCCCCCGAAATTGTATTGGAACAGTATAATAATATTTCGGACATTTCTCCAGAAGTTCCCTGGGCACCAAAAGACACTGTCAAGAGTTATCCAACTTTGAAATTTCGCTTGCTACCCTCGTTCCTTGACGATGCTTCATACATAATGCGGAGATACTGATCAATGGTAGCTAGAATTCTATCTTTCTGAGCCATGTAGCAAGGACCTGGACACGGAATACAAGATTATGTAAAACAGCGTGACACGACAATTAGGTTAACCTTATTCAGATTTAAAAGCCTTTTATTTAATAACGTTATAAAATATTTACCTCTATCACGTTAAAGTGTTGTTCTATGAATCCGTGTTTTAAATATCATACAAGACCTTAAACCTATGGAGGTGAGCTGTTTTAGATTTTAGTGTTATTATTTAAGAAAAATATAATAGATAATAAATTAATCTTAGGAGAATGAAGACAAGATAAGAATTAATTAATTGAGTGATATTTGATCTAAATAATCATTATTTATTTTTATTATTATTATTTTAATTTTTTGGGAAAAAAATTTAATCTAAAAACTAAGTTAATGAGAAAATTAAATTGTTGGGGGTATTAAATATAAAAATTAACAAAGATAGGAACATTTATCATCTTTGGGCATAGATCGGTCGCTATTAAATTATTATTCAGAGGCCATTATCTCTTAATGGTAGAACGGTCACTGTCTCGCTATTGAATGGCACCAATACCATACCTAAGGGCCATGGTGACGCCTCTATAGCCTTTCTGTTAAAGTGAGTTTATACACAAATTTTGTGCTTTTACCAAGTGCCTATAATTTGAAAACTACATTATGCATGTGTAGCAATTTTATCTTTTCAAAATTTTTACCTTTATTAGAAAAATGATAAGGCTAGGTAGGTTAGTTCTCTATCTCAACATGTATATTATGTACCTTTTTTAGATGCATCCCCTCCCCATATGTACAGCATATCTATCTTGTCCTGTGTAGCATATCATTTATCATTTTGATTTTGGGATATAGTGATTCCAATCAATGTGGGTGTGCTGTCTAGTAATTATGAGCGAGTTTAAGCTAATAGAAAATTTCGTTGCATCACCAATTCTTTAATCAAATCAAAGACAATATGCTTATATTGTAAGCCTCGGGCATTTTCTACGAGCATCAAGACCCGACTTGGTAAAACATTAAGGAGTTTTGTTAGTTGGAAGTGTTGTTTTGCTGCAAGAGATTTTTCAATTTAAATAAATTTATCTTAAGTTAATGAAATTAATCTTTTTTTTTTCCTGAATCTAAATTTCAAAAATTACTGTAATAACAGATAAAAGCCCAGAAGTTTTAAATTATTCTCATATATGGTACAAGTACCACGTACCATTAACATGGAAGTCAAATGTTTCTCCTTGGATTTTTGTTTTGAAATGTCATTAGTTTTGCATGACAAGTTTGTCTGTGGCCCAAACATACATCCAGGAAATTTCGTAGATGGTCAGGACATATCAGTTTTTCCCGTGATCACCCATATCAATTATCAACCATGTGCTAAAATCCTATTGGCTCCAAGTTTGGCTGCATCGAGAAAAATTGACAAATTGTTTGTTCTCTCTCTTCATTGCCATTTGACCAAAATCCTGTCTGTTTTCACACGTTGAGCCTAAGAAACAGTTTCATTAATCTTGGATCCGATCAATTGCAGTTGCAGCTGTCGACACCAAAAAGAAATCTTCATTTTCCATTCAGGACATCATTTTGGTTTATGGTGTCTATCCTTTCAGGAGTGCCTGGGCTTGTGCAATAGAAGGTTCCTTCTTTTGTATTTGTCTACAGCTGGCACTGCTTATGTTATTCATTTATTTATTTTTCCGTCTGTTTGTTTCTGTATGTTGAAAGAGTTTAAAAGAAAGGTTGTCGTTACCCTGGATCATTGGATTGAAAATTTAAGGCTCATGTGAAAAAAAAAAAAAAATCAAGCATCATCGATGGTAACTGATTTATTCGGTTTCTATAATCAGAAATTTTCATAATACCGAAAACTTTTCTTATTCTCATCGATTTTTTTTTTTTTTCACTCTTAATAAGAAAGGAAATTTTCTTAACACATTAAACATTTTTTAATTCTAAGAAAATCTAAAACTTTTAAAAATCTTTCGTTACAATCACTTGTCATTCCAAAATATCTCAAATAAAAAACGAAATTGGAATTTTTTACACTTTTAAAAATGTTATAAATACAGAATATAGACAACGCTTAGAGAAAACTCAGTTTTGACATATGAGAGCGAGGTAGTTCTATATATCATTCAGAGAGGATTCCATACCAATTCTATATGTCATTCAAAAGAGATTTCATATTCAATTCTATATGTCATTCAGAGATGATTTGATCATTCTATTATCATTCTTACTGTCTTGAGGATCGGAGTACCCCCACTGGCAACTCTTAGTGGGGTCTTTTGCAGGTTTCTCTATCGGCAACGATTCGACTATTCACTGACACCAATCAAGCTGTACATATACACACATGGATAACACAAGATTATATCCTCTTGGTTCTCTCAATCTTTTTCTTATTTCATTATCACTCTATTTGACTTGCACGTCGGAATCCTCCCATTAAACCAGCCCTAGTGAAGTCTTTTGCAGGTTTTCCTTTAATGAAAAATCGGCGAGCATATCACCATCAGGTTTCCCATTCGAGTTGGCAGAGTCGGTATCTATAGAGGAAAAATCGACTCTAACAAATTGGCGCCATCTGTAGGAAACAATCGACTAATTAGTAAAAAAACTTACACTGTTTCGTTCGTCTCTCTTATCACCATGACTCCACCATCCATACAAGTGATATTAGGCAGAGCTACCCCCACAGTGAGATCTTCAGCTACCTACTGCCCATCTTGGGGATGCATTTCAGTACGACAATTAGGTAAGACTTTTACGATTCTCAATCTTGTTCCATTGTTTTATTTGTTGACAGAATTATCTTTTCGAATATGCATATCGAAACGTATCGTCAATAAGGGATGTATCTCCCAGATGGGTAGACACGACATATCCTATCGATTGAATTTTCTCGAATGAACAAGTCCTTCCAAATAGAGTCTATCGTTATAGATTTATCTCTCTGAACGGGTAAATATTGTCCAATCTATCAAACGAACGTGTCCCCCGAATGGAATCTATCGTCAAGAATTTATCTCCTTGAACAGGCAAATATCGACCAGTCTACCGAACGAACGAGTTCTCCCGAATGGAGTCTATCATCGAGGATTTATCTCCCCGAATGAGAAAACATCACCCAGTCTCTTGAATGAACGAGTCCTCCTGAATGGAGTTTATTGTAAGGGATTTAACTTTCCGAACGGGCAAACATCGCTCAATCTCTCAAACGAGCGAGTCCTCATGAATGGAGTTTATCGTGAAGGATTTAGATTCTCGAACAGACAAACATCGTCCAGTCTCTCGAATGAGCGACTTATCTCTCGCGAAGCAAACGAGTCTATCGTTAGGACTTATCTCTCGGAATGTAAACATCACCCAATCTCTCAAACGAACAAGTCCTCCCAAACGAAGTCTATCATTAGGAATTTATCTCCCCGAATGGGTAAATAACGCCTAGTCTCTCGAATGAACGAATCCTCTAGAATGGAGTCTATCGTTAAAAAGTTATCTCCCCAAACGGGCAAATATCGCCCAGTCCCTCGAACGAATGAATCCTCCGAAATGGAATCTATCATTAGGGATTTATGTCCTCGCATGGATAAATATCACCCAATCTCTCAAATAAATTAGTCTTTCCAAATGGAGTTTATAATTAGGGATTTATTTCCCCGAATGGGTAAATATCGTCCAGTCTTTCGAATGAACGAGTTCTCCCGAATGGAGTTTATCATTAAGGATTTATCTCCTCGAATCGGTAAATATCGTCCAGTCTCTCAAACGAACGAATCTTCCTGAACGGAGTTTATCATTAGGAATTTATCTCCCCGAACGGGCAAATATCGCCCGCTCTATCGAACATGAAAGCCCATCGTTAAGAATCTATCTCCTCGAATGAGCAAATATAGTTCATTCTCTTGAGCCAAATCTATCGATTAAATTTTACCGAATATAGCTTGTCATCAATAAAGGATGTATATGATGGGTAGACACAACCCATTCTCTCGGATATAACTCCCAAACGAATACATATAACTTATGTTTGTATGCCTTATGTGGGTTTCTTACCTACCTTCTCTCCATTTTCTATAAACCCTGTGCTCTGGACTGAATTCAGCTCCTCTCTTTTGGCATTGCATCACACCAGTTGCAACATTAGTTTAGTATATTCTCTCGACTCTAATACCTAGTGCTCTCTCACCAATACCTATGACGACCACCCAACGCTCACGAATGTAAAGCCTGGCCCTATTCTCTCTTGTATCTATCTCTAGCATCTCTCACTCATCGAGAGCTACGACTCCAGGTCAGACTTTAGATCTTCTACTATTTCTTTTCATAATACAAGCACTCTACATACTTGGCCATGCCGGCAGACACTTCGCTAATCTCTCGACCTCTCGATTATCCGAATCGTTCGATTTGTCGGCTCTCGTCTTTGTTCGGTTTCTCGACCTCTTGATCACTCGAATTGTTTGACTGGCCTGTCTCTTGCTCAATCTCTTGATTGTTCGACCTGTCGGTCTCTCAATCTTTATCAGTCTCTCGACTTCCCGATCATTAAAATCGTTCAACTTGTCGGTCTTCGACCTCCCGATCATTCGAATCTCTTGACCTGTCGATCTCTCAATCACTTGATCATTTGACCCATTCCCCTCTCGACCTCCTGATTATTCGAATCATTTGACCTATCAGTCTTTTGATCATTCAACCTATCGGTCTCTCAATCTCTTGATTGTTCGACCTATCGATCTTTCGATCTCCCAATCATTCGATCTCTCAAATCATTTGATTTATCGGTCTCTTGACCTCATGGTCTCCCGACCACTCAATCTTTTGGCCTTTCCGTAAATAATCAAAATTTCCTTAAGCAATTCTAACTGATCGTCACTGATACCTTCCACATTCAATGCTCCACTTTCGTGCCTGTTCTGATTTTTTAAATCACTCTACTCCTAATTTCATTTTTTCAAAATACCATTAGGAGTGGGGGACAAATGATGACACCCGGTTTAAATAGATTCCAATTCTCTTATAATCATCTGTTAAGGAAGCAAATTTCCATGATACTAGGAACTTTCATTATTTTCGTAAAATTCTAATTCTTTTCAACTCTTAATAAGGAGGAAAATCTTTCTAAAATACTAAACCTTCCTTAATACCAAGAAAGTATAAATCTTTTAAAAGTCTTTCACCACAAACACCTGACATTTCGGAAGATCTCGAACAAAAAGGAAATTAGAGTTTTCTATACCATTGGGAAGACTATAAATACAGAATATAGGCAACCCTCAGAGGGATTCAATTTTGACATACGAGAGAGAGAGGTAGTTCTATACACTATTCAGAAGGGGTTCCATACCCAATTCTATATATCATTCAGATGAGATTTCATACCCAATTCTATACACCATTCAGAGAGGATTTCATATAGAATTTTATATATCGTCAGAGATACGGATTCATAGCCAAGTTTATATCACCACAGAGGTATGGCTCCATTCAATTCTATACATACGAATACGATTTCATACTTGATCATATACATGTGGGACGTTTATTCTCTCTATATACATCGAGACTATACAATGTCATATTCGAGACCCTTCGGTCATTCTATTATCATTCTTGAAAACTTAAGTATCGGAATACCCCCACTGAACAACCCCTGGTGGGGCCTTCTGTAGGTTTCTCTATCGACGACGATCCGGCCGACTCCACCTGCAAGACTTGATCAAACTAAACATATGATACACATGACAACACAGTTATATTCTTCAACGCTCTCTCAGTCTTTTCCTTATTTTATTATCATTCTGTCTGACTTGAGTATCGAAGTTCTTTCATCGGGACCCAGTAGGGTCTTTTGTAGGTTTTCCTTCAACAAAGATCCGACGAGCATATCACCATGAGGTTCCCCATTTGAGTTGACAGAGTTAGTATCTATGAAACAAAAATCTATTCTAATAATTATGACATGACTATTTTAATTTGATATTGTTAACACTGCTTGCTTTACTATCCAAGCAAATACACTTATATCTTTATTCATATTTTTTTCCGAGAAAAAAATGACTAGATGTAGCTATATGCCTTCTCAGACATTAACATGAAGATCTCCCCCTAATTTAAAATTATTTAATTTGAATTATAATTATTATTTTTAAAATGCCCATTATTACGGCACTACTGAAATATATTTTTATTTGTCTACGTAAAAGAATTTTAAAAATATTTAAAAATCGAGAGAAATACCTAACACAGAAGGGAAATGGTGATAAATATTTGTCTAGCCCAAGCATGTTAGCGACTAAGATCGAGCCGAGTGGGGGCCCAGGGGGGTTAGAGCGATCAAGGCTCGGGTGACTTTGGAGCAAAGCCCGAAGGAGGAGCAAAACCCGCTTGCCTTGGCTGGCTTGGGTTCCATGATCAATGGCTGCAAGCCTAAAATTTAAAGCCCAGACGAGCCAATCCTATATTCCACAACCGTATGGTCCCATGAGGTGGCAACGAGCAGGGGTGGAGTCCAGAGGAACCAAATTTTGAAAGGGGGGAGTTAATATGTTGTTTTTAACGGTAATTTTAGGAAAGTTGGAAATGGCCGCTAAAAGTTACGAACACGTTATTGACAGAGTATTTGTATAGAAAGATTTGAAAGAGAAAAAAGATTTAAAAAAAAATTATGATTTTTTTTCATTTGAAGTTTTAAGACGAGAAAAAAGAAAGAAAAAAATTAGAATTTAGAGGAATTTTAATTTAAAATTTTTCTCTTCCAAGAGTGCGGAGAGAAATGAAGAGAAAAGAAAATATTAGATTTAAAAATTTTTATATTTCAACAATAACACCTTTAAAAGGTACAAGCAAAAATTTTACATCCCTAATAAAATCTCATTTCTTTTCTTTTTTTCATAAAACTTCCAAACAAGATGGAGAAAAAATTATAATTTTCTCTTTTTTTTTTTCTTTTCTAATTAATCTTTTCTTTTCTTTCCAAAATTCCCAAACATACTGTGAGAGATAGTTTGATTGAAAAGTAGAGTGAAAGTAAAAGTGAGGTATAATCTTTTTTTTCTTTTAAAAAATTATTTCCGCTCCAAAGTGGACAAAAATAGAAGAAAATGAAAGTTTTAAACGATTTTATCCTTATCTTTTTTTAATATTTATGAAATTATCAATTATTTTTTATTATTACAATTTTATTTAATATAAAATAATAAAATTTAATTTTTTTCATTAATTTAATTTTTTTTATTTTTTTACATTAATATTATAATTTTATTTAATATAAAATAATAATGAAAATAATTTATAAAAAATAAGAAAAATATATTAAATAAATATTTTTTAGAAGAAATATTAAAAAAGTAAATTATAAATTATTTTTTATTTAATATATATTTTTTATTTTTTATAAATTATTTTCATTATTATTTTATATTAAATAAAATTATAATATTAATGTAAAAAAGTAAAAATATGTGGTGAGAAATATTAAAATTATTATTTTATAATGACATAATAGTAAATTATGTATTATTTCTTTTCACTTTTCATTCTAATCAAACATAAAAATGTACTATCTATTTCATTCTCTTCCATCTTTACCAAATAAAAATGAAGAAAATACATTTAGTTCCATCAGGTGAAGTAAATCTTTCTCTTCCCCTTTCCCTTCCCCTCCTCATCCCCTTCCGCGAACCAAACTTACCTTAAATCTCATATAAATGCCAAGTTTTTAAAAGATCATTAAAATTTTTTAAAATGGTATTTATTCCCTAAAAATTATAACTTTGCTCTACTTCCCTCACCTTCCATGTTTCCTTGTTTGTCCCCTAAGATATATTTATGGTAACGCCCCTCATTATGTGCCCTTGGCCACCTCTTCACAGAGATTTATCTATTAGGTATTAGGTATCTCTTATATAATTTCTCCTAAATTCTTATTTTATGATAGGGAGGATATTTTGTTAAAAAACCCAAAATAGTTTCATTTCACTTGATAATTTCCCTCTCTTCACAAAATATAGTGACCTAGCTAACACCACTATAAAATGGGTACAAGGAGGAGATGGCCATTGGAATTATTTTTTTTTTCACCATCGATATTTGAAATCATGTTTCTATTAATCCAGTTCAACTGTTTGTAGGGACCATATTTAGAGAACAATTCTTTTAGCGTAATTTTTTTTATTATCAAATTTTGAATTTGAAATTTGATTAAAAAATCTAACATTTCATCCTACTAAACCGATATTGGTATCATCATATGATTTAGTCCCACACTTACTCCACTTGCGCTTTCTTGCTCATGTAGGTTACTTAACTCTTGATCTTGGACAATAATTGGAGATTGCATATGGTGATAACATATTTGTGTTCCTTTCCTGTTGTGAGCCAGATTTCGGTCTTATAAAGACTAAAATTCTAGCGTCATTAACAGCCCGTACATGCTTGCTTTATGTTAGCTTTCATGCGGAAAATTACTTTTTCTAAATATTTCTTAAAGAGGAGCCCCCTCCCCTTTTGAATGAATTTAGATTTGATAAGAAATATGGCGGATTCATGCATGTCAATCCATCATGGTGCGATTTCCATCTACGAGGGATCTTCTAATTATACTTTCCAGGAAAGATCAGGATGATTTGACCAATGAGGGACAACTAAGCAGATTAACTTATGAAATTGTGCCAAGAATCCTACGACAATTTTTAATAAAATTATAAAATGATTCATAAATCTAATAAATTATTCTACTCAATCGATTAATTTTTTGGATTGATTTCTCTATTAAATTTAAGATTATCAAGTGAATTCATGACAAATTGATATTAAAATCATAGTAAAATAAAAAAAGACTATCTAAAAAGGATTACCTGATACTTGATAAAGCTTAGAGTGGAATCATCCAAAAAGAAAATGACTACTTACTGTCAGAGTACGAGCTATTCAAAAGATAAAAGAGCTACCTAGTACAGAGTGAGAGCCATCCAAAAAAAGAAAAAATGAGCACTGACATCGAATGAGAGCCGCTTAAAGAGAAAATGACAATTGCATCGAGTTGAGAGTTATCCAAAGGAAAATGGCTACCTGGAGCATCGTAGAGTGAGAGCCGTCAAAAAGGAAAAGGGTTATCTGGTGTAAGAGTGAGAGCCGTTCAAAAAAAGAAAAAGGGTTGCCTGGTGTCATGAAGAGTTCAGAGTGAGAGCCATTGAGAGCCGTTCATGGATGTCCAACTTCTTAAGGGGCGAGTAATGTCATGATTCCTACATTGATTCCCAATAAAATTATAAAATTGTACTTAATTATAATAAATTCTCTCACCCAATAAGTTGACCTTTTGGGTTGAGTTCTCTATTGGATTTGAATCCATCAAGTAAATCCATAACACATTGTAAGTTAAAAATCCAACCAATTTCTAACGGGGGTCATTTTTGGTCCTATCTTTTAGTCTCAGGGATGAGAATTTAGCAAACACTAGTATCTATAGATGGTTAACATTTTGAAATTTAAAAGAAAAAAAAAAGGAAGTAGGTTTAGAAGATAAGAGACATTATGCCTTGTGGCAAATCAGAAGACCTGGTCTAGCCATGGTATAATTGTGGAATTCAAAAGTTCTTTCTTTCTTTCAATTACTTTCAATTTTTTTTTCTTTTTAAATAAATTCATCCTTGGAAGATATATAGTTCTTTCTTCAATGAGGAGAGAGTATTGTTTAAAATAATTTGGATATGTATAATAAAAATTTAAAAACACACCAGTTAGAAAAATTGAGAGTTTAAATAAAGGAGATTTAGTAAAATGACAAAGATAGACTATTAAAAATCTGGAATACAATATATCCGCAAAGATATGACAACTATGGGTTAACCGAACAAATGATTTAGGACAAAACAAATGATATATGAGACTTAGACCAAACTAAATCAACAATTTTTCGTATTATAAATATATTTAGTTTGGGGTGCGTGTATTTTTGTATTTTTTGTTTTTGTCTTTATATATATATTTAATCATGTTATATTTTTCTTTTTTAAAATTTTTTTAAAATTAAGTTTCAAATTATTATTATATCCGAAACAAAGTATTATAAGGAAACTAGACCTTTTGTTGTCCTAAGTCCTCATTTCACAAATGGAAGATGGTTTGTAAAACATTATACTACAACATAATGAACAAGTCTCTCTCTTTCGGTATGACTTAAGTTGATGAGCCGCACAGACCACTTATTCATCATCATTATAATTGAAGTGCACACACAAGAGAGTGTTCTCATAAGATTTTGTCATAATAAAAGAGCCAATACTATACAGCCAATAAGTTTCGCTAAACAAGGTATCTGCTTTCTACTTTTTTCTTTATTTAGGAAAGAATTCTTTCAAGTAAGCGGCCAAGCCAAACCTTGAGAGTGACAAAGTTTGATTTGAAGGGAAATGAATTTTTCATACCATTACAATGTTTGGTACATATGTATATATACAAAATTAGTATACATATTTATGGAATACAAAAGAGTCAATTAAATAATAGAAAGGAAAGAAAATCAACTAAAAATAGAAAAATCAATTAGACAATTAAAAGCCAACTAAAAGGGAAAGGAAATATATCAGATCAAATCTTGATCCTATAATCAAGCTCTTCATTGATGTTGTTTCCTTAAGTCTTTTAATACTCCTCCTCAAGCTGGGTGGATGGAGGCTCGGCAATGCCCACTTGTTTTGAAGAAACAAAAACTGATCCTTACTTAATGCCGCAGGGAGAATGTCGCCCGGTTGGTTTGGAGGAGAGAGGTCAAGAGGTTTAAGGATTCCATTTCAAACTATTCACGAACAATAGGACAATCAATATCAAGATGCTTGGTACGCTCATGGAAGATCAGTTAAAGAATAAGACACGTTTGGCTGTCGCACAGAGGAGTGACAGATGAAAAAACAAATGCCAAGATCACTAAGTAAAGATCGAGCCAAATGATTCCCTGCAAGAAGAGGCCATGGCACGACATTCGGCCTCGCCTGACTAATGACATGCTCGTTGCTTTTACTTTTCCAAGATATCAAACTATGACCAAGGAAGATGCGTGATCCGTGGTTGACCGACGCAGTTTGAGGATAGCTTATCCAATCGTAACTGAAAAGCAATAAGCTCTATTGGGCTAGAAGAAGACAATAAAATGCCTTGACTTGGAGTTTTCTTTAAGTAGCGACAGCCGATGAGCAACATCTAAGTGCGGTTGATCTAGGTTGATGCATAAACCGACTAAGAACATTAATAGCGACAGAAATATCAAATGAGTACTGTCAAATAAATAAGACGACCAACCAAGCGACGATAAGAGGAGGATCTTCGATTAAATCACCAATGTAGTATGTAAATTTGAGATTTTTTGTTTGTGTGTATGAGCAACACATATCATGGAGTCACATCCTAGGGCCATCCAATGACATATTTGCGTTGTGATAGGTAGATGCTATGAGAAGATTTAGCTATCTCAATATCAAGAAAATACTTAAGAGGACCAAGGTCCTGACGCTAAAACGTTATAATAAGAAGATCTTGATTTGGGATAAAAGTTTTGGGTCACTTCAAATATAACGATATCATCCACATAAATCAGAGGAAAATAGAAGACGATCCACGATGGAGACAAATAAAGAATCGTCGCATGTGACTTTGGAAACCGATTTCAAAAAGGCAAACAGAAATGTAGTAAACCAATTTCTTCCAAATTTGCTCAAACCATATAAAGATTTATGAAGTTTCTCTATACCGTATGTTTCTCTCTCACTCGGTGATGTCCCGAGGTAAACACATGTATACTTCCAGGTGGAGTGGGCCATGGAAGAAGGTATTTTGCATATCAAACCAATTTGGCTACCGAGCAAAAGTGTCATGATAATCCACCCCTTCAATTTAGGTATATTCTTTTTGGCTACCAAACGTGCTCTTGGAGCTGCTTCAATGCTACCATCAAATGTCTTTTGATTAAATAAACCCATTACATCCAATGGGTTTTCTTCATGGAAGAGGCACAATAGACCATGTATTTGTTGCTTCAAGGGCATTTAGCTCGTTTTCAAGCTTCCTGCCATCGAGGTACTTTACGCTGGGTGAATGCTGTCTCCGTAATAGAGGTTAGGCACCAAGAAAAGCACAAAGGTCTCAACGAAAAGAAACGATAGAAAGAAAGATAATCTTCCAAAGGATATTGAGTACCCGAAAAAGTTGAAGATGATTGATGTTGAGTTTGGAGAGTAAATGATAGTCTTGGTATTTTATCGAGGATTTAGCCACTTGTTATGTAGCGACGAAGCGGTGTTGTGGAATGGGTAATTGTGGGTTCAACAATGGAATTTGTAGGTGGATGGTTTAGCCACTGTGTCGCTTTATGGAAGGGGGAGAACATGGATAGTAGTAGTATCAATTGGCACTTGCAATTTGCATAGAAAATATTTTCTGCTAAAATACGACATCCCTACTCACATAAATTGTTGGAGATTAATATAAAAAATCTTAAATTTTCTGGGCCAAAGGGGTAACCAAGAAATATACCGGAAAGCACGGGAATCAAATTTATGTTTGGGAGGATTATTGACCAAAACCAAATAAATGAAACACGGAAATGGGGATATAGAGGTATTTTTGGAATAAAAGGTAAAAAGGGGTTTGCCAAGAAGAATAGCTGCGTGTGGCTCCGCACAAGATAAGTTGCAGTAAAAATACATTCACCCCAAAATGTTAAAGTTAAATTAGCTTGGAATCGCAAGGCTCGTGGAACATTGAGGAGATGACGGGAAGTTTATGTTCAACAACCCCATTTGTTGGGGTGTGGAAACACAACTTGTTGATGAAGAACACCATGAGAATTAAAAAAAAAACTCATTGATGTCATGATTAAAAAATTCATATGCATTGTCACTACATACTAGGTGAATTAAGGTATCAAATTATGTTTTAACCATAGAAAAGAACAAGCGTTTATGGGTAAAGGCTTGGGATTTAAAAGACATCAAATATATCCAAATAGTGCATGAAAAATCATCCACTATTATAAGAAAATAACGTGGTCTACAAGAACGGGAGTAGAATATAGTCCCCAACATCAATATGAATTAAATCAAAACATGATTTAGAAGAAATACAAACATGTGGAAAGGAAGTCGTGATTATTAGCTAAAGGACAAATCATACAAGTACATTTAGATAAAAAATTGATACTGATCTAAACGGGAGAATATAGGTGAAATACTTGAACCTGGATGGCCGAGATCTATTAATACCATAAGTCTTGTTTATCCTAAGGGTAATGGATAAATAAAGAGGTAATGTGGTTGAATTTAAATCAAGTTAGTAAAGACTATCATATTTTCTCCCCAATCCAATCATCCTTTTCGTTTTCAGGTCCTAAAAAACACAATAGTCGGAGAAGAAAGTGACAAACAACATTTTAAGAGCTTTTGTGATTTTGCTAATGACAGAAGATTAAACTTAAAGGAAGGGACAAACAAAACGTTGTCTAATAAAAATTTGGTGAAAATTTAATGGTACCTAAGGGAGTTATTGGAACAAAGCTACCATTTAAGAGTTTGACAGGTTGGCTATTATGGCAAGAGGCATCATGTAAGAAATTTAGATCGTGAGTTATGGAGCACGGATCCAGAGTCAATTACCCAAGTATAATCGTAATGAGAAGAAAAACAAGAAACCATACTCCGCCAAGTTAGCTAAAGGATGAGAAGAGGTTGTGTTATTTACTGATTAAGGAGAGGAGTTAACACGTATTTGGTTCTGGAGTTGAGGCAAGCTACGAGAAGAAAATGAGACACTATCCACACAGCTGTAATCGGTCGACGAGGATTTCATATATACCTTTGCTCACGCCGAGATCGATCCTTTTCTACTTGTTAGATGTAGCAGAATGCATATCTACCTTGTTTCTGCGGCACCATTTCTCTATATGTCCATCCTTCCACAATAATTACAGTGTTTATGATGTTTTGATTTATCTTGGCAATGGAGAAAAAAGAATTTTGTCTTTCATGGTAAGCCATGAACGCATCAGTCCGCACAGATTGGCTATAAGTATCAGACTTTGTCGTTTCTTCTTGTCGCATAAACGCATATGCTTGAGTGATAGATGGAAGAGCATTTATGAGTGCGATTTGACTCCCCACGGATACATATGTATCATTCAAGCCTCCATCAAAAATTGGATAAGACGACACGTCAAGTGGAAAGTTGTGAGTTGTTGAGTAACACCACAAGGCTACGGGTAGTGGATGGAAGGGGGGAAATATGGAGTTCATCCCATAAAGCTTTCTGCACTGTTGGAGAAAAAAAGAAGGGAGTTATTTGCGAAGATGATTACCCAGGGCTCGCTGGATTTCAAATATGCGGGGGGCATTTTGTTGAGAGAAATGATCTCGAAGGTCATGTCATACATCATGGGCTGCTTCATGCTGCTTGCAATTTCTTCGCTAACCGTACTGGGTAAACAAGATAATGCCATACTATTCCAATGACTCCAAATGGTGAAGATGGGTGAACCTGGTTCTGGCTTCACAATCGACCCATCTAAGAATCATAATTTGTTCTTTGCCTCAAAAGCCATGGTAATGGCATGACACCAAGTTGGATAGTTATCTCCAATCAATGGTTGGGAAACTAACACGATACTTGGATTATCTGAATGGTTTAAGAAGTATGGTGAAGTTAGATCTGTTTCAAGAACCATTAGATTTGACATTATCGAGGAATAATGAAAAAAAAAAATAAGTTTTACAAGTCGAAAACCTACTTTGATACCATGATAAAATTTGATTTGAAGGGAAATAAAATTTTCATATTATTACATTGTTTGGTACATATGTATATATACAAAATTAGTGTATATATTTATAGAATATAAAAGAGTTAATTAAATAATAAAAAAATCAATGAAAAATAAAAATTTAATTTAATAATTAAAAGTCAATTAAAAAATATATAAAAATAAAATTAAATCTGATCCTATAATCTATAATTAAGTTACTCATTGATATTGTTTGATTTAAGTCGTCAGGAGGGAATATCCGATCATTCTGGAAAATAAAAAAAGTCGGAGTTGTCACGTCTCTTTGATCTTCATTCTCAATTTGTTACGGCAGAGAGGGACAACTGTCACCTTAATAGCAAACACACGACAATTCAGCATAGTCTGAACAGATATTAGAAGAAGAAAATGTACCAGAAGAAGAAATCTTCTTTCGCTTTAACTCCCTTCTAAATCACTAACTTGGAACCTCGAGACCAAGGACAAGTTAGAAAGTGGTTTTTTTGACCTTATCATTAGATCTAAATCTACAATAAATAAAATGTCTTCACATGGGAAATATATCCCACTTAAAAATTAATCCTCCAGTCCCATGGCAAAAGCAATGCTACAACAGTTAAAAGAAAGAGGAACAGAGATCATTACACTCAAAAATCATTCAATTGCCACCTAGCAATCACATCCCTCTCCCCTTCCTTCTTTTTAAAAGTGAAATCATTCATATGCACCTCAACATAAACAAACAAGGTATGCCCATCTCAAAGGTGGTGCTGGAACAATAACAAATAAGGGTCAAAAGGAATGCGTTTGATAAGAAAGAAGAAAAAGGATAAAAGGACAACAATGAAAATCCCAAGCACAGAAAACGTACATCGCCCAATTACATCCAGGTACAAAAGAAACTCGAAAAGAAAAGGGGGATTCAAAAATTGAACAGGATGATACTTCCACTCAAAAATCATTCAACTGCTACCTAACCAATCACATTCACCTCAAGCGAAAACACTCATAACAATAAAAAATGATGGTCATTAAGAATTTGTTCAATAAGTGACTAAGAAGGAAAAGAAAAAGGACACCAACGAGGCTAACCACAAGCACAAAAAATCAAAAGAAAATCGTTCAATTACATCCAAGCAAAGAAAAACACAAACAGAGAAAGGGGTTCATCCAAACATCCGAAAGTGTGATCATTCCGGAAAAAAATTAATCCTTCGTTATCAAACTAATAAAAAACATTCCGGAAGTAATTTTACCTTGTACATCACCTTGTAGAACATTTGACTTAAGACGGGTCAGGGATCAATATCTGTGTACAATTCAATTTCCGCTACTCGAATTAAAGGGGACAAGAACCCAATGCTTGGGCAATTACGATGCAAGAGCAAACCAGGCACAGGCTTTTGTTCCATTCTTTAAATAGCTAGCTTCAATTAACTATGATCTTCTTCTGCTTCTGCAAATTATCAATGAGAGGATATCCCTTCGCCAGTTCCCAAGCAAATTATAGACCTTAGAAATGTCCTGCTAATCTCAACCATCCCCACAGAGGGCAAGGCACATATCCATGCTTGTCATCTCCATATTTTCCCTAGCATTTTGTTGCCACGCTTCACTGAAAATTTAGGTTCTTTCATCCACCAGTATTGCCTTACCATCACCAACC